>CM043112.1:70767120-71132161 GCA_023701765.1 Hylyphantes graminicola
CTTTGGTTGTCCAGGCTTAATTTTTTCTAGAACTTTAACTCAGAAAATTCCATTGAACTTGGTCTTTTTGTTGATTTCACTTCTTTTGTAGGCCAGACCTTTTTTTGTAAGAACTTGGCCCTCTTTTACAGAGATGTTTTTGTTGGGATTAACTTTTACTTATAAAACTTTTGAATTAAAATAATTTTGAACACACAAATTTTAAAAATTTATTTTTTAAAAAATATTTTAATACTTGAAATCATATTTTAAAAAAAGTTAATTTGCATAAAAGAGTTTCATTTGCGAACGTCAGTTCTAAATTACGAGGCATAATTGGATCTGTTTAAGATAGGAGGCTAGAAATATACAGTCAGTAAACATGTAACCTAACCGAAATAGGTTAGGTTTGAATTATCGTCGCATTAGAGCTACACGAGGGCTATTGGCGATACAAACGTGTCTACTGATCTCTGGCGTGAATCAGGGTTGCCACGAAAGAAAAACAAAGCGAGTAACCGGTTTCTTTTTACCAGTTTGGGCGATTTCTCACAATCATTGCCAAAGAGGCCTATTGAGGAAAGCCTTCTACGAAATCAAGTGGTTTTTACCTTGAACTCTTCATATGTCAACCAACCAATCAAACGTTCCACGCTCTTCCAATCGTCCATTATTTTAGAAGTAATTGTTTTTAACAAATTGAATATAAACTAGGTTTAGTTTCATTCTAACCCATCAAAAATCAATCGAATCGAGACAAATATAACACCCAATTTTCTTCCAATCTTCATCCTCGGAATTCAATCTAGTTGAATAAATAACACCTCCGCGTCGGAGTCAATTTGCCTCAACACTTAACAAGATTGAGGAATCAATCCTAGAAATATCCGACATATAGTTGAGATAAAAACCATAGAATTAAGAACGAGAATATACACTCTTAAAACAAAAGAGTGAAATCCACTCCTTAAGGAGAAGTGCATTTTCGACAATGGAAAGGAGTGAATATTAACTCAGACTGAGTTAAAATCACTCGTTTGGAGTGATCCTGTCAGAGGTTTAACACACAAAGGATCTACTCCTTTCGGGGAAGTGCATTTTCAAGACTGGAGGTGTGAAAATTAATTGAGACCGAGTTAAAATCGCTCGTTTGTTTTAAGAGTGTAGCTGTCCACATAGAAGCAGGCAAGAGCGGTGCATCTTGGGAAACGTCAGTGCCAGTTTCCATAGTTTCGGCTACTATGGCATGCGCAGTAGCTCAAAAAACTGCCAAAGCGGTACATCTTGGGATACCTCAGTGCCGGTATGTTATGCGCAGTAGCTCGAAAAACCTGACAGCCCTGAGTCAAATCATTTGAACTGATAGAACCATCTGCTCCTTCTTCCTAACTCTACGATAAAAACTCGGATGTTGAACGATTACATAATAACATGGAGAAGGGGAAATGTATTATACAAGTAATGTCTAATTTCCCACAAACCACGCCCAAATCGAATCGTCCATTCTTTAAGCCTTGCACATTTGAAACACTTGCTCGTTCTGTGCAAATGTTTTTCAACAAGGCGAATGAAATATCAACTACGTTTATTTTCATTCTATCCCATCAAAAATCGAACGAATCAAATGAATAAAACCTAATTTTCTTCGAATCTCCATCTTCGGAATTCAATCTAGTTGAATAAATAACACCTCCTGCGTCGGAGTCAATTTGCTTCGACACCGCCCGCTAACAAGATTTAGGAATCAATCCTAGAAAATCCGACAAATAGTTGAGATAAAAACTCGGAGATTGAAAGATTACATAATAACATAGGGAAGAGGGAACGATGTTATGTAAGTGAAAATGATGTGATGTATTTTTTTTTTGTGCATATGTCATTAGCGAAAATGTTTTTGGGTTTGAAATTAATGTATATGGGAGAATGATTTTATTTTTCTGAGGATTTCCGTAGCTGGTAAATATGGTTGTTTGTAAGATAAATTATTAATCCATCATTTTTTAAACATTTTTAATTATAAATATTGAAAGAAAACATCCATTGGGCAATTTTTAAAATTTTCCATCGGATTTTTTATAAAGAAATACTGTAAAATATATTATACACATTTAATATTGATTCCAGCTATAAGAAAAATTATAAACCTTAAAATTGTTGAAACTTTTTATTACAGAAATAATAAACATCTCAATTTAGGTCAGTTTTAGATTTTGCACTTGGACTAATATTATAGGTTTTCGGTTTTTACTATTAGTAAATATAATTTGTCTTTCATGTGTGAAGGTTTGATTATTTATTTTGTATTTTAATATATTTTAATTATTTACAATCAGTAATTTTTTATCTAATAAATTCCATCTATAAGTTTACAAAAATAGCTGCATTATTTATATAGATATTTAGACATGAGATACTAATACATAAATATGACTTGTTATACTAATTTTTAATGTTAAATATAAATTTAGTTATAAAAATATTAATGAGTTACCAAAGATATTAATTTAAGTTAATTTAAATATTAATCAATGAAAATCATAAAACAAACAAGGTAAATAACCATGCAATATACCAGACTTTACAATAATTGAAAGTTCTAATTATTTTTTTTTTAATGTACACTTTTATTGCAAAGAACAATATATTTACTTGTAATAATTTATATTTCGAGTAATTTCAAAACAAGTTATTGGAATCTCTGTATTTCGGAGTTTAAAAGTTTAATATGATACAGTTAGTTTTTATGGAATGTGTTAAAATAAGTTACTTGTAAAACATAATTAAAACAAACATGGTAAACTTTTTTCCATCAAAAAAACTTTGAAACAAATATTTAAAAAAAAAATGTTGTTCTAGAAACTTTTTTCCACGTTAAAGCATTAATTAATCATTGTCAAAAACATGTGCTTAACCTGTGCATTAATCAATTCTTGTTCATTTCGAAAACTTTTCTTTTTTTCCAATTATGTAGAAAAGTAAAAAAAAATACCATTTCGTTTTAAAAAAAAGTTTAAAAACAAATGTAACGATGAATAATGTAAAAGTACTGTAATTTTCCCTTCTCATTTTGTCACAAAGATTTTTTTTAAGATTTTGTAAACTTTTTTTTTTAAGTTTTGGATAATAGTTAAACAGAAGTGTATTTTTTAGTTACAAGTTTGAGAGTTTATTGACTCTAACACTTATATGTACTTTTAATTATTAAGTCGTACTTTTATTTACTGATGTGATTCTATTGAAATCCTATAAGATGTTTAGACAAAGAGTCATGCATATATATTTTCTTATTTTTAAGAGACATTTGTACACTCAAAAGTGTTTTTTATATAATATCTTGCAAACAAATCCCATTTTTTAAAACCAATAATCGTGCAAATGTCATGTCGTTACCGAAATTGTGTTAAAATAACACTTTTACGCAGTAGCACGACAAAGTAATGGGGAGCACATAATTAGTGGATATTTTTTTATTTGTAAAATTATAAAATAATTCTACTGCGACGGAAAAATAAGAGTATCTTTTTGGAGGAAAATTGTATGCAAATGATTATTGTAGTCAGTTTTGCTTTAAAATATTATTTTCTTTTCTTCCTATTTAATTTACAATGCTGACCCAAGAAAACTTTTTGTGCACCATTATAAAAATATATTACAACGACACTTGGAAATTAGCTTTTGAACTAATGACTTTACTCCACTAGCGCAAACACACTCGTGAAAAAATATTTTGACTGCATATTTTTTAAAATTTATTTCTCTTTCTCGAATGTAAAGATTTTTTAAATAACAATTATAATTAATATTATGTACTGACAAAACTTATTATTTCACAACATTAAGCTAAAACTCTTTATTCTTAAAAGGATTTCTGTGAAATTTAATTGGCACTAAACTTTTAAATAACTTCATAAAATTTTCTTAAAACAGGTACGAAACATTTCACCTTCAAATGAACATTACTAATAACAATTTTAATTTTACACTTTCAAAAAGCCTTTTAAAAAAAGGTACCCAAATAAAAATGTCTTAATCTTAAATCGCGAGAAATTCCGCTCCACCAAGCTTTTCCAGTAACTACAGGATTAACTTTCACTTTATTGTTCCCGAGTCTGGCTGTTAAATGGGGCGGAAATGGCCAAGTTGGCAGAATTCGCATGAAGTTTGGCGGCAGGTTTAGTAAATTATCTCGCGAAGATTATAATGTGTGTGACATCGGAAAGCTTTAGATGCTTTATTAGTTCGACGTTGAAACGGTAGAAATGAATTTTTTGAGTTGTCTTCATTGGAGGCTAATGCTTCTGCATAAAGTTTGTGAGAATAATTTAATGCTGAGATTAAATGAAAACATGTTAGATTCTTTTTTTTTTTTTTTTAGAGATATAGTTAGAGTTTATTTCTGGTTTGGTAATTTCACGATGGCTTAAAATTTATTATTTTGAAATTTGCAAAGATATAGATAACTGCATAGATTTAAATAAATGCTGGTCGACCCGGCAGCACAACGGTGAGGGAGCTAGCCTTTGGAGTTCTGGGTTCGGGTTCAAATCCCAGTACGGCATGGATTTTTGTGTTTGTCCCGAGTATATGCGGAGCACGCGCTCGTTAAATCTGTTGGCTTCGATAGTCCTATGGGCGGTTATTGCTTGGTTTCCTACGGGTACAGGTCCCTTCTATTTCCCTCCCCTTTCAGGGAAATGTCTAAATTGTGGAGGTGGCGTTCGATAGATGGCAACATCTGCCACTTATGCGTGTGTGGGTGAGTGTATGTGTGTTGTGTCTGTCTTACTTGGCGAAGGTATATAAGCGGGTCTCTGATCAAGCACACAAGCCTGAAAATATGTCTACCAACCAACCAAATAAATTCAGCAGCTTAGAATCCGTAAAGTGGTGGAATTGTAAGCATACTCGTATTTCATTTATTTTTCCAAGCTAAACTTTAAAAGAAAACATATTTTCTCCTTCCAAAAGTATTTACTATTTTTTGTAATGCGTGTTTATAATATTTTGGCACAAAAAAAAACATGTCTGTCATGTTTTGGTTTAGTTTAAACTCAAATATTATGTATTTATTCATGATTTAAATTTTAGATGCGAAATAAAAAAAATATGATTTGAGTAAATCTCAGATGTTTTGTTTTTATTACATTTATAGAATAGTTTATGCATTTGTTTGGTGTAGTGGTATTTATAACCTCTTAAAGGGACACAGAACCTTAAAAATGTAGAAAAAAAATTCGACTTATTTTATTTGCTAAAATTAAAGTTTGGGATCTTCTTAATAGGTCTACCAAGTTTTAAAAGAGTAGGTATATTTTTAAAAGAGTTATTGTACATAATTTTATTTTTGTTAAAAATATTTATTTATAACAAAAAACATGAAAACACTCTAAAATGCACTTAAAATAAGAAATATAAATAAAAACTTATCAGAATTATACATAAAAAATATGTCTTGCCACTTACTTAGTAAACAAATATTAAACAATCAAATAATCACATTCCTGACGTCATTCTAAACTGATTTATGATCAAATTAAATTTTACTTGAAAGAATATTATTTTTAAGCGAATAAAGGCTCTCGCGTGATTGTCGAATTGGCAACAGCGATTTAAATGACTCGAAATTGAATTTCAATGCTAATCCAATGGGAAATTCGTGGATAGTAGTTTTATGTTCGTCCTATCGTACAGACGGACGGACAAAAAAAGTATGAAAGGGTCTCCGAGGTCATGGCTTTCTAACAAAAAAATTAAGATCAGATGGATAGAACCGATTTGGTAAGGGGGGTACGGATGGACGGACGGACATCGAATGCAAGTCAATACCTACTTTTTCATTATTTTTAATTCTTGCGAATTAAAAGAAGAAAATAGGCCAAAAAATCAACAAATCATGTAATTAAACATATATTCTTTTAAACACGTAGCCTTTAAAGTGTCATGTCATATCATCACATATTAAATGGAACAAATTGTTCATAACTTCATAAACATAATAACGATAGACCCCAACAAAATACTACACAAAACTCTTCACAGGCAAAAGGGAAAAACCTAAAAATACCCTAACACAGCCCCAAAACACACTTTCCTCCCATATGCAAAGGATCTGACTATTTTAAACAGTAAAGATATAACATGTGAGTTTAAAAAGTGTTTTGATGTTGCAGAAGCTGGAAATAGACAGTCGGACATAAACACGGACCGACAGTTAGAATGATGGACAGACGTATATACCAACGGATGGACAGACAGACGGGACTACCATAATAAAACAGCTTTTATAGATATTAGAATGCTTCACTGGTTTAAATACTTTGTATAAAATCAAATATACAAACTTGTATTAACAGGTATCTTATACTAAAATCTACAGCAACAAGAATTCGTCATTTAAGTTTCCACATGTACTATATCCCTCAAGATATCATTGAGTTAGCACATGTGGGATATTAAATGATGAATTGATATTCTTAAATACCTTTAATCACGAATTTTTATGGAATAAAGCAAGAAGTTTATAATAATATAGCATTAAAACTATTAAATGACTATATAAAGGTGATTCTTTGAAAAGTGTTAGTTAATATCCTCATATGTTTGATGAAAAATAACAATTACGTCATAAGCATAATGTACAAAAACATACGTAACTTTTTTTATTCTAAACACGCAATCTTTAACGTGTCATTTCATATCATCACATATTAAATAAAACAAATTGTTCACAACTTCATAAACACAATAACGACAGAACCCGACAAAATACTACACAAACCTCCCCACAAGGAAGAGGGAAAACCTAAAAATACCCCTTCAACACAACACACGTTCCTCCCATCTGCCGAGGAAGTCATACGCCATATTATTTCCGACGTGTAAACACGACGACGGGCACACACACAAAGGCAGTAATTGCCGCATGGGAAGCCGCTCAAGTGTGAAAGGGGCCAGGGGCGAGAGGTGAAGTTTGTTGGGTGGAGAAGATGTTATTTTGGGAAAACGGTTGTAATTGTTTTAAAAGTCTTTATTATAATACAAGTGTGATTAGTAAAAAAATCAGTGCATTGAAATTGGATGATGTTTAAAATCTCAGAAAACTAGGAAGTGTTAGGCTACACTGCTTTAAATTAGTGATCAATAAATCTATACAAATATTAAAAGGCATCGTTTAAAATAAAATTTAAAATAAAATTCAAAATAAAATTTATAAGTATTTATAAATATTTTTAATCAGAATAAAATAAATAAATCTTTAAATATTTATATAATAGAATAAATAGTTAAATAAATAGTTAAATAATTAATCAAATAAATTAAATAAATGATTAATTAAATAAATAATTAAATAATTAAACATTTAAATAACTAAGCATTGAAAAAAATAATTAATTAAATGATTAATCAAGTGAATAACTTAATAATTAAATAATTAAATAGTTAAATAATTAAATAAATAAAAAACAATATTTAAAAGAGTTTGCATTTACCCCATACTGTAAATGAAGGATTCACCCTGTGTGTTTGTTTCGCTGTACATTAACTACTATCGTAGTAAAACAACTTCTACAGAAACGTTGTAACATTATGTTTGGTTAGGTTAGAATTTGACTAAGATTATTATTTTTTAAATATAGTTTTAAATATTTTTTACGCATTGTAGGACAGTCTATTTTTTTAAGAGATTAATTGATAAATTGCTTAATCATTTAACATAAATATTTTTTACAAAAAATAACATTTAAATTATTGTAAACTTATCGAAAACTAAGCTAATCGAAACACAGAAATGACTATATGTATTTAAGCCGCTTTGGTTTATTTTGAATTACCGTCGCACTAGAGCTACAAGAGGGCTATTGGTGACGTTAATCGTATTTTAGAACCACTGTCGAGTGACGAGCCGACACCTGAGAATGCACACAACGCATTCATTAAGGTCGACATTGTACGCTGCTTTAGGACATTCAAGGATACTTAACGTGCACTCCCTCTACATAGGGTATTATTCGCCGGACATTTTTGGCTAAACGGGTCGTTTATAGGTCGGCAGTTATTTTGGCGATGACCGGACCCGATCCCGGGACCTTTCGCATGCCCTTCGAGTGCCTAACCGACTGGGCTCCCCAGCCCTATCGCTTGAGAGGAGGTGTAGTTTTCTCCAGACAACCTACACCCATTGTACTGCGCTATGACCTCCCACAGGACTTTTGGCCCACAGATTAAACTAGCACGTTTTCCGCAGGAACTCGAAACAACACAAATATCCATGTCTTATACGAGATTGGAACCCGGGCCTACTCTCATGACAAACGAGAGTTGAGACCACCATACTGGCTGAACACTGTAAAAACAGATTGGTTGGTTTTGAATTATAGTCTCACTAGAGCTACACGAGGACTATTGGTGACGGGCATCGTATTTTAGAACCACAGTCAAGTGACGAGCCGACACTTGAGTATTCAGCCAACGCACTTGTCAAGGGAGACATCGTACGCAACTTTAGGACTTTGAAAGATATTTAACGTGCCGTCTCTCCACAAAGGGAATTATTTATCGACATTTTTGGCTGCATGGGCCGTTAATAAGGTCAGCAGTTATTTTAGAGATGCCCGGACCCGAACCTGGGACTTTTCGCATGCTTGGCGTTGCCTTATCGACAGGGCTCCATACACTCTTAAAACAAACGAGTGATTTTAACTCAGTCTGAGTTAATTTTCACTCCTTTCTGTGTCGAAAAAGCACTTCTCCTATAGAAGTGGATTTCACTCTTTTGTTTAGTTAAACCTCCAAAAATCTTAACAACAAACGAGTGATTTTAGGCGATTAGGAGTGATTTAGGGCGATTACAAGCAATTTAGGAGGTAATTTTCACTCCTTTTCAAGGTCGAAAATGCACTTCTCCTATAGGAGTAGATGTCACTCTTTTGTTTTTAGAGTGTAGCCCCATGACAAACGCGGATATCTAACGTGCACTCCCTCCACACGGGATTATTTATCGGACATTTTTGGCTGCCCGGGTCGTTTATTGCATAGGGTTATGAAAAAGAATAGAGCGGCCAAAGTACGTGCGCAGCAACGCACAAAAGAAGCAGGCTAGAACGGTGCATCTTGGGATACCTCAGGGCCAATTACCATAGTTACAGCCACTATGTTATGTGCAGTAGTTTAAAAAAAATGGTAAAGCGGTGCGTCTTGAGATTGCATTGATCTATTGCTGCTCAGTAGCTCTGAAAACCAGACAGTCCTACTTTAAACCATTTGAACTGATAGGCCCCTCTACTCCTTTTTCCTAACTCTATGGTTTATTGGTCGGCAGTTATTTTGGCGATGTCCGGATCCGAACCTGGGACCTTTCGCATGCTAGGCGAGTGCCTAACCAACTGTGCTTCCCAGTCCCGCTGGCCACTGTAAAAAACAGGTACAGGGGAATTCAAAGTTCTTTCTTACCCCAAAAGCAAAGGTTATGAAGTGAAGGCTCGCGGTAAATTGAGTTCCAGTTAACGCTGGGGGGAGGAGAAGAAGTGAAGTGAAGGGCTGAAATTCTTTGAAATGTCGTCTGCAGATGCCGGGCTGTGATTCGTGATCGAGGTCGGTCGGTGATTGGCTTGTTGAGAAGTTTGTTCTAAGGGGTGTTTTTGCTTATTTGTTTTTCGTCTGTTTTTGTGTTGTGGAGATGGAGTGTGATGGAGTGATGTTTATAAGTTACGCGTTATTAAATAATAGTGATTTGTTGTCACAGAAAATAAAGTTGTTTTTTATACACTCATTTATTATATATTGATTTTAACTATGTATTATTTTATCTTGATTGATGGTGCTGTTGATTGCAAATATGCATATTTAAGTTATTTTCATGAATTACAACTATGGTTGCTCAAGGACATCGTACTAGAGCAACATATTAGGGTTTTGTTTTCATATTTTCGCAAAATATGTTGCGAAACTCACCAAATTCTTTCCTAAACGTGCCAAATGAGCATTTTGTTTCATTTATAAGCTGGTTTGTTGTTCGAAGGCCATTGTGCTAGAGCTGCATAAAAAGGTGGTTGGAGTTATATCCTTTTTCTCGACAAATTATTACCAAATACACGCCAAATGAGCAAACGGTTTTTACATGTTTATGAGGGAAATTACGATGACTTTTATGCGATCATTTTATAGCGTATGTTTTTTTTATTTATTTTGGATTTTTAATGTAATATAAGTAACAGTAATTCATACTTTATATACCGAGCGGGAATAATAAGATACGTGTATAATCCTATAATGGATTAAATTGTACGTATGCTTAGATCAATTACAACTCTTTTTACACTCCGTGCGAAGAACGGGTATTTATTTGCTTAAAAAATTCACAATTTTGCCATTTTTTAGGTTTTGTGTCCCCTTAAAATTTATGACTCATTGCTAAAATGATAAGATGTACCATTGCTAACCAACAAAACAAATAGAATAAAACTTTATCATACTGTTCTAACTAAAGAATAAATTGAATTGCTAATATTGAAATACAATGAAACTAAGCAACATTTTTTATTGTCGATAATAAGATTCATTTCCATTTCTATCTTTCGAAACATTTCCAAAAATTAAACGATAAAAATAATGTAATCTATTTGCCAGACTGATGGAATGAATATACATCTGAAATAAATTCAATTAATTCAAAATAAATTACATATTTTAATGCCCTCACCAGGTTCATTGTCTGTTATACATGAAAAAACACTGTTTTTTTTTCTGTTTAAAAAAGTAAAAGGAAGACTAGATACGGTCAATGTTTTAGATGTTCAATAAAATAATCTTGGCTGTTTTTACGCCTGTTCTTTAACTTCTTAAGACCCGAGTAAAAATTCTACACGTACATTTGTATATTCTAAACATTTTTTTCTTACAAATATATGCTAAAAAGCATGTTTTTCAAAGAAATTAAAAATGTGTTTAATATTTACTTAGGGACACGCCTTGATCTCTAAAAAATACACTTTGATTGTGCTAAAAATACAAAAAAAGGCCTTATCACTTATTTGTAGTTAACAGATTATTTCAACATTATTATTGATGGAATTTAAAATTAATTACTAAAAGAACTTTTTGAAAAGTTTTTTAAAAAAATATTTTAAAAACTCTAATATCGTATTGAGACTCGGTCAACTTCATTTTTATATAGAAATAAATGACTGATATCTGTAATCAAAGGGTGAAAACTGATATTTGGATCTTCTTCTATAGGACCAGGTCAATTTCTGAGCTAATTAACGTGCTAATTGTTTGTTAGGAGGCTTTAAAAAATGTCCTTAAATTGCGACGCCAGGTCACAATAGGTTAAGAATAAAAAATATTCTTACTTTTTCCTAAAACTCCTTTATTTTTTTTTATTAGTTAGTCAGTTATTATTAGTTTGATCAAAAAAATTTCAAACAATTCATAGTAAATTTCACGTAAATACTTACTTTTACGACTTAGAACTCGAAATAGCTTCCAATAAGAAGATTAAGATTAATACGAAGATTTTATTAAATAAAAATTAAAGGAGTTTAATTTTTAAAAAAAATTTCGACTAAAAATGTTATAACTATTTTAGGTTATTTTATTCACATTTAGTTTGAATAAATATTAGTATTATTACTTTTTTTCTTAAATTTACAATAGTTTTTTTTAATGTAGATAGATCTATCTATGTGTCATTAATGCATAAAAGAATGTTATTGAGACATAGTGAATTTTCAAACAAAAACAATACTACAACAAAAATATACTCTTATAATAACTATACAAAAACAATATAAGCAATTATAATGCTACAATATAAACTAAGTTACTACAATAAACGAATTTTCATACAAAAACAGTAAAATTGAAAAAATAATAATTTTGGTCAAATTTTAGCATAAACACAGCGTTACAACGTTTCTGTAGAAGTTGTTTTACTACGATAGTAGTTAGTGTACAGCGAAACAAACACACAGGGTGATTCCTTCATTTATAATATGGGGTAAATGCAAATACTACTTTAAAATATTTATTTGCTTATTCATTTGCTTATTCATTCATTCATTTCTTCATTCTTTCATTTGCTTATTCATTCATTTATTTCTTCATTCATTCATTTGCTTATTCATTCATTTGCTTATTCATTCATTCATTCATTTGCTTATTCATTCATTTATTTCTTCATTCATTTGCTTATTCATTCATTTGCTTATTCATTCATTCATCCATTCATTCCCTCATTCATTCATTCATTTATTCGCTCATTCATTCATTCATTCATTCACTCAGTCATTTTCTCATTCACTCATTCATTCAATCGTTTATTTATATATTTATTTATTTATTCCCTTATTTATTACTTCGATTATTTATTTGTTTGCTTATTTATATGTTTGCTTATTCATTAGTTTGATTATTCATTTGTTTGCTTATTCATTTTTTTGCTTGTTCATTTGTTCATTCATAAAATTTATTTATTTACTCACGATCCTCCTAAACATTTTCAAAATACGTTTTTTTTTTATTTAAAACAAGAATCAAACCTCAATTGTTCTTTAAACATATTTGTTTTAAAATTCATTTTCTATACAACATTTCTTTTCAGTGTCCTCTCAAAAAAGAAAAGCGCGAAACAGAAAATGGATTCTTTTTTGCTAAAAAAAAAAGCAAAACAAAAAATTCCAAAACACCAATTTATTTCTATTGCAAAATGGGAAAAAAAAGTAGAACAAGATGTTATTCCTGTTCCAAATTATCTGTTCCAATTGAAGATCGATTTTTTTTATAAACGAGAAAAAAAGGGAAACGTGATAAGCTAAAGAAGTCGAAAACTTTTTTTAAAAAAAAAAGTTTAGTGACGAAAATTTCTATTCACTTTCATGTAGAACATAGAAGGAGCAATAAAAACGCGGAAGTGCCAAGCTTTGTCCTTTTTAAGACCCCATCACCTAAAATGCGTCTTAAAATAACAAAGAAAAAAATCGGCATCTCAGATTCAAAAAAGGGTTTGGTTTTTATAAAGAATGGGAGTGTGAAACTGTGTGTTTGTTGGAAAAGCTTATATAGTTTTTTTCACTTCAGTTTTTGGTTTGGTTCTTTGGTTTTTCACTTTGATTATATCGGTGGTTTTTTTTCACTTCTTCACTTATAATATTCATCCTCACTTTGGGGTTTCACAAGCGGTGAATGCTTTGAGTATTATTACAACTACAAAAATCTTTGTCTCAAAATGCTTCTATATCTAGATCAAGGTATAGTACTTCGTGTTTTAAAGCCATTTATTTATTATTCTTGAGAAAAACCAGTGAAACGTTACTACGGCAAAAGAAAAACTAATGACTGCCACCAATATTTTTGAATAATATTACACCACAAAGTAGGAAGAACAGTTACGAACAAGAAGTTCATAAAGAACTGAAATAGATTACTTTTCTGTTGCTTAAATACTTGCTAAATTTCTTAAAGGGAAACTACTAGGTTCGTAACAGTAAGTGTCCTCTACAACCGTTTCTACATTAACTTTTTAAACATAAGGAATAAATTTCACTAAACACAGCATCCAGCTATAATTTAAAGTTCCGAAATGAATTATTTTCGTTAATTTTCTATCGCAAATAAAATAAATATTACTTATCGTCTGTGTGATTTATTTGCAGTTGTAAATAAATATTTAATTATTCGTAGAACAAAAACCATAAAACTACTCCAAGATGCACTTAAAATAGGAAATGTAAATTAAAACTTATCAGGATTATACGCAAAAAAATGTGTATTGCTGCCTACTTAGTAAACAAATATTGAACAATCAAATAATCACATTCCGGACGTCATTCCAAACTGATTTATGATTAAAACAAAATTTGCAATATGATTTTTAAATTAATAAAGCTTCTCAATACCTACTTTTCATTTTTTTTATTCTTTCGAATTGAAAAAAAAGGAAAGTGGGTTGCAAATTTAGCGACAGCAAAGTTGCCAGCAAAATTTCCGTTAACTGAATTTTTAAAAAAATGCTCAAACCCGTACACTTTTGTCAAATTAATGATGTTTTTATTCTCTTTACAATACATCAATTTCAATACAATTTTTTTTCATGTGAAGCTCTGAAGTTACCCTCTTATTGTTTCCCAGTTTTTTCTTCGAATTCTGTAGTGGTCCTTGAAAAAAAAAGTGTTGCTGTTCACTGAAAGATGGGTGTTTAGCCGGAAGTGCGATTGCAAGTCTGGGAAATCTCTCTTTTTTTAATATTTTGGCTTCAAATTTTTTATTTTCTTGTTTTTCTTTGATGTTTTGTGTTCGGTATTTTGTACTTTTGTTTATTTCTTTTTATAAGAGCAATGTTTGTTTTTCTTCTTCAAATTAACACTTAGCTTTTGCCCTCATTTTGGCTAAGGTGTTTGATTTTTTTTTAAAGAAAGCTTAAAGCCTGCCCTTTCGCAGGTTTGAATGTGATTTTTTTTTCTTGTCAGTTTATAGTGGTATTCGATACGAAAAGAATCTTAAGGTAATGCGTTTTGTTGTTAATAAGATAGCTTTGTCTTGGGAGTTGTCATTTTTTTATTTTTTTTAATTAAAAATTTCTCGTGCAATTCTTTTAGTATTTTCAGTTGATGTTTTTGCATTTGACGATGTTTCTTTTTCAAAAAAAAAGGACATCTTATTGTAGTATATCATCGTAAATCAAAAAGTTTCAGCAACTATAATACTTAACTAAATTAGTATAAAATATTTTATAAAATGTATCACTAATAACTAATTATACAATTAACAACGAAGAAAGCACTATATTTTTTCAATAACAAATTATCTTATCAACGTATACAAGTTGCAATAAAAATAATTATTAAATCTAACCACTTTTCTTGAGTATCTTTTCTTCAGAATAAACTCCTGCACAACAAGATAACGCTCTAACCAAACATCGGAAATACTTGTCCAACTAACTTCTGCGTTTCTTTTTTTACAAAGACAAGACCGCGTTATCTGAAATAAGGACAAAATACCAAAGTTGTGTAAGCGTCAGCCCTCTGTGACAATGAACTGAAAGAAATAAGAGGTAAAAGTGTAGATAAGGTTGTTTGACATATTTTTTTAGTCATTTATTGCTGAAGGGTGAACAAGAAAGAGTAATTCAAAGAAAATGAACTTCTTGTACAGGTTTAGTTTAGTTTGAATTATCGTCACACTAAAGGTACACGAGGACTATTGATGAAGGGCGTCGTATTTTATAACCACAGTCAAGTGACGAGCCGACACCTTAAAAGGCACCCAACGCAACCGTTAAGGGTGACATCGTACGCAAAATAAGGACTTAGAAAGGGATTTAACGTACACTCCCTTACACCGGATATTATTCGTCAGACATTTTTGGCTGCACGGGCCGTTTATAAGTCGGCAGTTATTTTGGCGATTCCCAGAATCTGGGACCGGTTCAAAGGTTCGTTTTCATTTGTTTTCTCGGATAACTTTTTTCAGTATTCGAAAATGAGTTTTCAAAGAATACTTTGCCTATAATTTTTTAATGCCAACTTCTTGCTATTTTGTTGGTTGTTCAAAACATTTGTAAACGAAAGCTTGCATAGAAGGAAAAGTTTCTTCTCATCTATATCGGTTGTTTCGAGAGTGAAACCGCAACCAATAAAATCGCTGTAAGTAGAAAAATGAAAACAGGTAATTGCATCCGCTGAAACATTCACACAGGCTAATGTCGAGAGTGAAACCGCAACCAATAAAATCGCTGTAAGTAGAAAAATGAAAACAGGTAATTGCATCCGCTGAAACATTCACACAGGCTAATGCCATTATCTACCACAACCACAGAAATACTTATCCCACAAACTTTTCATTATCATTTGTTCCATACAAACCTTGTTATCTGTTAAAACAAAAAGAAAACAACATAATTCCGAATAACATAAAAAAAAATCTTGTAAGCGTCAGCCTTCAATGACAAAGAATGAAAAGAAATAAAAGGCAAAAAGTGTCGACAATATTGTTTGACATCTTTTTCTGTTTATTCTTTAGTTCTAAATTAGAACAAGTCAATCAAATGAGTTTTGAGATGAAGTAAGAAAAACAAATATATCTTATATTTATTTATGTTTTGGTCTTACGTAGTGGAGATAGCGTGCTACTTAAGGTTGTTTTTTTAATACTTTTTAAATTTATTTTTTTACCAAATTTAGTAAAAAAAATGAAGCTATTATCAAAAAGAATTTAAATTACCTGGATGCAGTTGTGGTTGCAAAAATGTCATTCCGTAACGCAAAAAAAGAAATTAGCCAAATATTAAAAAAGTAATTTTAAAAATTCCAAATTTTATATTATCTTTTAATCACTAAAAGTATATATAAACTCAAAAAAACGATTTTTCCTTTAAAAATAGCTTCGTGATAATTGTTTTACTTCAATTTTACAATTCAAAATGTCATTCCATCACACAAGAAAATGTAAAGATTTATTTCAATGACGATAACACCCTTTATGTAATTTAATATACTTGAAAACCGAGTGATATTCAATACTTAAATAATCATGCATCCAATTAATTCGATTGAAATCTTTGAGATTTCGGAAAAATTGCTTATTAAAGAGCTAAAATCCAAAGAACAATCTTTAGGTATATAAATTGATAAATGATTCATAGTCATAAGTAACAACCAAAAAACTTCATCATATGTAAGTCATACAGTCGTTAAACAATGATAACATGTCTCATATTAATTCTAGCGTCGAGGCATTATTAATCATATCGAGATCTTCATTCCCGATTAAATTCCATTAGCTATTTTTACAATAGTCTTTTCAATTCTCAGTGATTTGATTCAATGACGATAAAACTATATTTCTTCAAAAATATTTAACTGTAAATCTATAACAGTGAGTATTTATCAATAGTAAAGTGGGGCATATCTTTTATATATATAAAAAATAATGATTTTAAATACATAAAATTCAATGAAACAAACAATCAGAAATTCAGCAAATTAAATTAAAGGTATTATTTAACGAAACAAATTTCAACATTTATTTTAAAAACAAGCAACGCAATTTTTATAAACCTGCTAGTTTTTCTTTACTTAAATAACTCAAGTAGTTATATTTTCTTTTCTTTTTTTTTGACCAATTACCGCTTTAAAGTTTATGTAATCACGTCACGTGTCGTTTATGTTTTTAGAGCTTTCAACGATTATTATTTAAGATAAATTCAATATTTTACAAACTTCAATTTAGTATTTTAAATCAATATTTTTTCCAAATCAAAGTTATTTTTTTATTTTTAACTATAAATCATTAACACTGTATATCTATAATAATAAAAATGAAGTTTTGTGTGTATGTGTGTATGTGGGTATGTATGTCTCTCCGAAACTCACAAACTAGACATTTGTTTGACTCGTAACTTGGTAGAAATACGTAGTTCATACTTGAGTTGCAAAATAGGAACTTTCAGAGCTCAAAGTGTTCTATTTTTAGAGAAAATTCGAATTTTCTGGGAAAACTACACCACTTTGGCTCAAATCCGACGATTTCTTTTCTTTCCTGATGCCATCTGAAGAAACAATTAAATAAAACTTTCAACGAAAATAAATAAAATTGAAAATTTTTATTTTATTGTGTTGCCATAACTTTCAGAAACTAAATTCATTATTTGAAAATAATTGATATGTTTCAAGTGACGTGTTTCCAACAAGTCTTGATTCCTGGATTTCTTATGGGTTTAGTTGATGATTTCGTCAATGATGGTTCTGTTGATTACAAATATGCATGTTCAAACAATAAATGTGTAGTTTACCTATAAGTTCTAGAGCTGCCGTTAGGTCTTTATTTTCTCGCCAAATACGTTGCCAATCCCGCCAAATTGTAATAAAAACTCGCCAAATGGGCAAATGGTTTGTTAAGCTATTACTGAACAATGATGGTTAATAAAGATCATCGCACGAGCTGCATGTTAGGGTTTTATGTCTTTACTTCTTCGCCAAATACATTGCCAATCTCGCCAATTCATTGATTAAAACTCGCCAAATGAGCAAAATGTTTGTTAAGCTATTACTGAACTATGATGGTTAATAAAGCCATCGCACTAGAGCTGCATATAAGGGTATTATGTCTTTATTGTTTCGCCAAATATGTTGCCAATCTCGTCAAATTATTTATTAAAAATCGCCAAATGGGCAAAATGTTTTTTAAAATAATTTATAAGCTGGTTGGATATGCTAAGGTCGTTGTGTTAGAGCTGTATAATGTGTGTGTTTGTAGCTATATCTATTTTCTCGCCAAATTATTTACCTAAACGAGCCAAAAGAGTTAAAAAAGGTTTTATGTATTTATGAGGGAATTGTGATGACATTTATGAGTACATTTTACAGCGTATTTTTGATTTTAGAATATTAGGGCAATGAATTGAGATTTTTTACTTGATAACGAGTGGAAAGAGAATAACTTAAGTTTATGATTTTATAACAGGTTATATGGTACACATACTTGGATCGATTTGATATTTATTTAATCCGTGCGAAGTGCGGGTATAAATTTGCTAGTAGGGAATAAAAACATTGGTTCTTAGAATTGGTTTTTCTTGTTCATTTATTTTACACATAGTTTCTACGACCATTGTCTTTATTTGCTTTGTATTTTTTTTTAGAATAAATCAGAAAATGGACAAAAAAAGTAGGGTTGTTTTCTCATCATAAATATTAAATTTTGTTTTTTAATCATCATAATGGTTAATAAAAAATAAGAATAGGCTTTATGTTTGAAAATATGATTTTCAAACCCTATGCAGCTAAAAAAAGTATTATATAATATCAATTAACCTTTTCAGTCCCAAAAATTTACTACACTACAGAAATATCTGATATTCACAAAATAAGCTTATTTTAGGTCAAATATATGAATTCCACAAGGAAAAAAATCCATTTAAATTTTTTACATGGTTTTTGAAACAATGCCAAAATTCTTTAACTGTGGAAAACAACAAAATAAAAAATATATATATATTACCTAAAAACACTTCGGGTTATATATTTTAAGGTATCTGACCATATTATTAAAAAAAAATTTGTAATTATTTTTACCGAAATAGTTTAAATTGTGTTTTAAATATGTGGAACTGAAGTGAACTTATAAAAAATCAGGAGAAACGCTTGTTGACTATTTACCATATATAAAAAAATAGTAGTTCTGACTTCTATTGAGATTAAAGTAAAATGTTGTCTGATAGAACAAAGTGTGAAGAATCGAATGATGTGTGTTTGTATGTCATAGCGGGACATAAACATTTTGAAAAAAATATTGAAAGTGATGATGCCAAATGGCATCACTGGGACTGAAAGGGTTAAAAAGTGATTTTTTCATAAATTTATAATTTCCTGGCATTGCTAGGAAAACTAGCGTAAATTACTCTAAAGCCGAGTCTAAGGGTCTAACTTTGCTAAAACTAACTTAACACGTTCACGCTGGTGTGACCCACCGGTGGGTCACATTTGACTCTTCTGAGGGCGGTGTGACCCACTTGTGGATCACACTTAACTATCCCGTGAGGCGACGTGCATCACAGGTGAATCACTTGTTTTCAAAAGAGAAGTCGTTAAGGAATTAATTTATTTTATTTTTTCTCAACATTATACATAAAAATATTGAGTATCATAAACATTCAATATCATAAATTGATAACAATTATTTATTTATATATATGCAACTTTTCAAAACATTCCAAATATAATGCGAGCTGACGTATGCAATATGTCGTTACTTTTTTTTTTTAACTTTTTTAGCGGCATATAATCTACCTTGTATTTTCACTAGTTGTGATCATCACTAGTTGTGATCTCGCATTAAGCGCTTTCGAACTCGCAAAGTGTTTTCCCGCCCGACGAAACGTAACGCTGTAAGACAGTCCCGCCTCACGTATAAAAACGTAGATATTTGCCATGACCTTGAACGTGCTAATCATACAGCTCATTTTTGCGTTTACAATTTCTTCCCAAAAAAATCCCCAATGGATAAATATTTAAATATAAAAGAACACTAATATTGCACCAACTCTTACAATAAAATCTTCATTTAGTTTCACCAAAGAATGATCCATACAATTCCTCGCCAAAAGTTCTTCAAGAAATTAATGGCTTTCCCCACGCGGGGTGCAGGTTTCTGGTTTTCGCTATCTGAGTCGTCACGGGCTTAGGCTTATCTATGGGGAAACAAAGACCACCTTTTCCCCGACCCTAAAGGGCAAGAACGGGAAGATAAGGATAAGAATAGGGATTTTTACTTGTAGTGTTGAAGTTGATAAACTAGTGGGTTTTCGGTATTTGAAAGGGGGTTTTTTTGTGTGTTTAGTTTGAAAAAAATAGTTTTCATAAGAATTATTTGAATTTGATGATATATAAATTTCTTAACTATCATTGAAATTATTTATAAATTAAAAGAATAATTTTGTCAATAAGAATAAATAACAATTTAGGTATAGAATTTGTTATTATTATTACTATAGATATAAACTGAAGACTTTCACTTTGCACTGTTATAGTTGATAACTTCTTTTTGTTTAACACGTTGGATGCCACTGACTCCTTTCACCGGTTCCGATTCACCGATAACAGCACATTCTGATTAAATTCATAGTATCATTTTGCCAACCGAGTTCAAGTTCGTTTGTAACTTTTGCAACCGATCCTTCTGTGCTTGGAATAATACTTGGTGATTTGAAAGAGGGCATTCTATTTAAAATTACGAGGAAATTAAATCCTTCGTCTCAAGTGTAGGGCGACCAGACACATGACATACCGCATTTCGTAAAGTGATTCAGTTTGTTATTCAACAATCAGCTATAAGAAAATTGCAAATAGTCTGTTTTATTTTTTTTTCAAAGAAAAACTACCCAAAAAATATGAATTAGGAAAATTTAATGATTATTTCTTATTCGAAAAGTTAATCACTGAAGCAAATCTGGTAATTGGATTTCAATTCAATTATTAGTGACAGATGAGATAAGGATAAGAATAGGGATTTTTAAATATAGTGTTGAAGTTGTAAAGCGAAGTCGAAACAATTACGAGCAATATAGTAATTATTATAATACCAGTTCAATTTTATGGCTTTCCCTCTTTTGATAACGTGTTTCTATTTTTCGCTATCTGAATGGTCATAGTCTTAGGCTTAACTTTAAGGAAATAATGACCATACTTCCGTTAACACTTTTGCCGCAGAACGAAAACGTAAGGATAGAAAAAAAAGATACTTTTTTTACTGGTATTGTTAAATTTGATAAGATATTGTTTCATTTCAAATTGAAAATTTAAAATGAGTTACCAAAAAAGGAAATAAAATATTTATGTTTAAGTTTTGTTAAATGTGCTAATTGTTTATATTAATAAAAATAATATAATATTTTAATAGGAATAAACATAGGAACACGAAAGACTTATTATAGAAATCTACTCTTTCCTGCCATCAAATGTTTTATACTGTAGTTAGAGTTGCTTTCGGCAACAGATCCTCTGCGAAGATAATGGATGTAAAAAGCACGGAAGAAATTAAGAAGAATAGCAATGCGAATAATAATAAGAAGAAATTATTTATTTGCTCAGTTACATGAAAGAAATTAAAGTAATAAAATTTAATAATAATGTAGTCACTTGTTATTAATAGTGCAGATGTATACAGTGTGTCTGTAAATGAATGTCCGAGTTTCATATTTTAATAGTATCAGCTGCAATCGTTCGACAGTTGTGGTTGAAGGTGACGAATAAAGAATAACTGCAACAGTTTCATATAAGCGCATGCGCTTGTACGACTACATCGTCTTCACAGTTGCAGTGTCGACTATTTGGTTTGGTTTGAATTATCGTCGCACTAGAGCTACACGAGGGCTATTGGCGACGGGCGTCGTATTTTAGAACCACAGTCAGGTGACGAGCCACACCTGAATAGGCACCCAACGCAACCGTTAAGGGCGTCATCGTACGCAGCGTTAGGACTTTGAAGGGTATTTAACGTGCACTCCCTTACACGGGGTATTATTCGTCGGACATTTTTGGCTGCACGGGCCGTTTATAGGTCGGCAGCTATTTTGGCGATGCCCGGACCCGAACCTGGGACCTTCCGCATGCTAAGCGAGTGCTTAACCGACTGGGCTCCCCAGCCCTCAGTGTCGACTATTCATTACTTGCTATCTTTACTCCGGACTTAATGCAGACAGTATGAGGAGAATGGCATTTTCGTTTGGATGTGTGCCGTATCCTTAAAGGCGCACACATTGAGCACTTATAGGAAAAACTAGGTTAGTTTTTCTTCAATTTCATGTACGATTTGTTACATTTAGTATGAAATAAACATACCATTAAAACTCGGACCCTATTTTACGGACACCCATTAATATTGTCTTTCAGCACTCTAACACACTAGAACGAATACAACACAAATTTAAATCACCAACACCAAATTTCACCAATATCATTTCAACGACAGACATCACACTAGCTTTGATTTCACCAAACCTTTTCCCCCTTAAGGGGGAATGGGCGTGCAGGACCGGGGGTCTCCAAACTCAAGTGCCTCAATGTTAATCCAATGGGAAAAAATTATTTTCTTTGCCACATTTCTCCGGCTGTATTGAATATTTTTACAAGCGGATTTTTTTATGTGATAAATGTAGCTGACTTACAGGTCTCTATCTTCCCACTTTTTGAAATTCCTTCGAATATTTTGTGTAAAATAATTCATTGAATATTAAAAAATATATATTCGTACTAATTTCAAAAAGTGGGAAGATAGAGACCTGTAAGTCAGCTACATTTATCACATAAAAAATCCGCTTGTAAAAATATTCAATACATCCGGAGAAATGTGGCAAAGAAAATAATTTTTTCCCATTGGATTAACATTGAGGCACTTGAGTTTGGAGACCCCCGGTCCTGCACGCCCATTCCCCCTTAAAACCTGGCCTCACGCCATGCCAGCTGATTGATCCCTTACCATTTTCCCTATATTTTTCCCTATAAGTGAGTGACAGGGAACTTGAAAGCCAATATTCCGGGATGATGGGTGTGTTGTTGCGATACGTTTAACCTGTCAGAGGGAAATGGGAACAAAAAGTATTGAAATCGTATCGCATTCTTAAAAGTTTTTTGGGATGGGTTTAGATAAAAGGGTTTTTTTTGGGGGGGGGGGTGTTTTTAGATATTTGCAGATGAAAAAAAAATAGAGAAACATATTTTTAACAATAATTGCAATGAAAAGGGTTTTTTTAGCCAACTTTTCCTTTTCCTTTAATTCGAAAGAATTTTTTAAAAAATGAAAAGTAGATATTGACATACGGTTGATCTCCGTCCGTCTGTCAGTACCCCCTTCCAAAATCGGTTCTAATCATCCGATCTTAAAAAAAATTGTTACAACGCCATACCCAACTTTCATATTTTTTGTCCGTCTGTCTGTACGATCACACGGACATAAATCGACTTTTTGTCGACGAATTTCCCATTGAAATAGCATTGAAATGCAATTCCGAGTCATTTAAATCGCTGCTGCCAACTCCGCAATGGCATGAGAAACTTTAATTCATTTAAAAATAATATTATTTGAAGCAAAATTTATTTTGGTTATAAATCAGTTTGGAATGACGTCAGGAATGTGATTTTGGATTGTTTATTTATTTGTTTACTAAGGAAGTGGCAAAGCATATTTTCTGCGTATCTCCTGATTTGTTTTAATTTACATTTCTTACTTTAAATAGCATTTTTTTGTATTTTCATGTTTTTTGTCAAAAATAAATATTTAATTATTCGTAGAACTACAAATAAATCACAAGCATACGATAAGTAATATTAATTTCATTTGTGATAGAAAATTAATGGAAATAGTTAATTTTGGCTTTTAGAAGTTTAAATTATAGCTTAATGCTGCGTTTAATGAAATTTATTCTAATGTACTATATAAATTTTATATAGAAACTTTTGTAGATGACACTTACTGTTACGAACCTAGTTGTTCCCCGATTAAGAATTTCAGTAAGTATTTAGTTAACAGGAAAGTAGGCTATTTTAGTTCCTTTTAGAGCTTCTTGTTTATAAAAACATTATGTAACGATTATTTTACACTTAATACAAGTCCAAGCTATTAAAATTTACTTTTTTTTTAATTTAATACAAATACAAAAGAATTTATAGGTAGCAGAGTCTGTTCGATGCCCTGTCCATAATTTAAATTTACTTTTAAAAATAATGCTGGACATCAATACGTTTTACTTTGGGCTTTAATTAACCCTAACGATCTTATAACTTTCAAGGAAAACGGGCATAAAATTGCCCATTTCGATCTTTTTTTGCGCTTTACCTACACTCCTTGACAACCTAAGTTGGGTAAATAGAAATATGTTATGGAGAAGATCCCTCTGCACAGGTAAAGAGTTCCATAAATTATTTGTGAATCCACCCGGAAAACATGTTTAAAACATTAATTTCGTTTATGGTCTAACAGATTTGAACATTATTTGAGAAAACTTCGCAATTTTTTCCGAATGAACGTGTATTTTGGTTAAATTGTATTAAGTTCATTTTGTATGTAAATATTACCTTACAGGAGTTTCCAACTAATGGACCAATTTTCTTTCCCCCCTGCAATTTTACTATTTGTTTTTACCCAAGTTAGGTTGGCACGGAGTGTAATGGACACTCCAACCATTGGCGTTGTCGCGGTGTGCATTTAAGAGTTGAACAATAAGAAAGTTGTGATATTAAATAGTAAGTGCAAATATAAATATAAAATAATATATACATATATCAATCATTAGTGTCGAATAATGGTTAGCACTTAATAATTGAAAGGTGCGTTGTGAATTTAGAATAACTTGGGAAGCGCGACCATTCCCTCCAGATTCATTAATTATCTAGCTATGCATAATAATGAATAACAGAGAGAACAAGAAGGATCACTAAAATGAAAGAGGCTAATTCTTAAATTGACAATTAATATATTTATTCAACCAAATCAGTAAAGAAAGTGACATTTATAAAATTTATAACTGTATATTTGGGTAGCACAATGGATTGAGGAGAATGTACTAATTCTGATAAAAAAATTAATTTAATTAGGTGAACCTTCTCGATTAAAATGTATTGCATGGAATGCCTTTTGCACTTTGAGGTACTATAATGAAAATGGGACTTACAATTTGCTGTGTAGATCGGGCATTTGGTTCAGGTGCAACGATAATGGACTTCTCAGGGGTTGAGTGGTGAACCAGGCATCAGTCATCTACTGAAACTGTGAGGCACATCGGATGTTTTGACGACTTGTAGGTGGATTGGATTTGCATCACTGTTATGCACTCGGGAGTCGGCTGCAGGAATGGGGAGCACTCAGTAAAGGGGTCCCTCGTTGAAGAGACGAAGCAGGAAAGCCATCCTTCAGTAGAGGGACATCTGCTGTATGGAAGTCCGTACTGTCTTAGGGCTGGATCATCCTTGCAGTGGCGTTTGGGCTGGATCGTCCTTGCAGTGGCGTTTGGCTGTATAAGTTCATGCCGAGCTGGACCAACTTTTATGATTTATCAGTGTTTGGTGATTTATACATAGTTCTTAGGGAGAAAAGCCTCAGAGGACTGGAAAAGTAGTGGGAGTAGTTTTAAGCTTAATTTTGGGTGTTTTTCTTTCGAGAGCTGTTGATATTCTGATCACTCTTTTTTTAGAGTTTTTTACACCCTTCATTTTGGTGGGTTTGCCCTTTTTAAACGCCATGCCTCTATTGGCTGACTTGTTTTTTGGTCACTTCCCAGGGGATCTCCTTCCTTGTAATAGGTTGCGTTGCTTAGTGGGTGTGACACCCTGAACCAATGTGCTACGTGGGAAATAATCCCGTCTGAGCCCCTTTTTTCGTGGAACTGTAAATTGGAACCCCGCTGACCATGTCCCATAAACGTCACTTAGCTGTAAACTTTTGAAGATTTACAGCCACTATCTCGGCGCCAGCAGTCTAACATAGGCCTCGCAACAAAAGCCTATCAATTATTGTGTCGTGGGAAAATATGCTTAAATGAAAGGAGTGATGTTGATAAAAAAAGCTCTCGCATCACGACATAACATCCTCCCATTCTTTTTTTTTTTTAAATCTTACAAAATAAAACCAAAGAAAAACATAAAATGCCCGAATGAAAATTTAGAAGAAAAACAAATATATATAAAATTACCTCATCAATCCATTGTATCCAACCAAACACAAAAATAATTTTCCGTGCAGCCAGAATCAAAATGACATGATTAATAAGTACAATTATTTGCTGTTGCATCATAACGTACAATTTGCTGCATCCATAATCTAAAATGATACTGCAACAACAATATTAGTTGAATCATCATATTGTAATACGGTTGTCGCATTCTATCTTCTGACTAAGAAGAAAATATATATACATGACAATTATTTTAGAGTAATAAAAATGAATACACAAGATTAGCAGTTTATAATGTCTTTCTGGACTGTCCATTGGTGTACACATAATCAGTCTTTATTGCTTTGCAAATATCTAGATGACATGTGCCATTCATTCATTGAGTTCGCAAATAGTCTAAATGTTTTTGTATAGTCTCTAATAATTTGTTGAAGAATGTTCTTTACCAATCACCTTTGATATACTCTTTACGTCATTTCAAATAGTGACTCAATATTTGCAAAAGGATTCCGTTTATACAATACCAAAATCTTGAATTATAACGAAAATGCTTTGGCTTTTCCAAATTAATTATCAAACAAGTGTTTAAATGATCCATCTTTTGCTGGACCGTAATAATTTTTAAACAAATATATCAATTAGAATGAACTTAATTAACCATGAAAAGAAAAATAACATTCCCATCCATTTGTCACACAAAATACCATGCAATTAACGCTTAAAAACTTAACGCAAATTTGTAAACGAAACCAACTACGCGCGCGACGCGGTGCCAGGGAGAGAAAAAAAAATCAGGGGTTTCGCTCTGGTTTTCTTGTGGTGCTGTCCATACATCGAAAAGAAAGTCGAATCTATCAACACTCAAAAACCGGTCGGCCGTTAATAGGAGCAAAGTGAAGTGAATGGATTTTGCGTTCAGGGGTCTAGAGGGGTGTTACGGGGCAGGAAAACTCCTTTTACACGCCGTGTTGACGAGTTCCATCCCCGCGGAAAGAAATCACGCCGTCCGTTCTTCTAATTTGGGTAAAGTTTGTATCGTTCTAAACTAATGCCTTCCCTTTTAGCTCCAAATATGTAAATAAACACTATTTTAAAATTAATGTATATGAATGCAATAAATCACTTCTAATTAAATAACTGTACTAAGTAATTGTTGAGTGTGAAAAACACATGTAATCTTGATTAATAATTTTCTCTGCTGCCAAATGGCCTCAATTAATTTTAAAGATCAGTCACTTTTTTAATACTTTCAATAGCATAATCTTGCTAATTAATTGCTAAAAAAATCATTCAATTTGTATGATCCATGTTAAATGAATTTTTTGTATCAGAAATTGTGACCGAAGCTCAAAATCAACAATTAAACTCACGATTAAATTCATAAAATATCAAAAAAAAATAATGTACAATAAAAGTAACTTTTTAATCGTGAAAATCAAATCGCAAAATTTTTTTAATGTGTACTGAAAACATCAAAAAAAATCAAATGACTAATGTGTGTTATACAATTTTTTCAAATCATCACCGGAAAACTACGAAGCATGACCAAAAGACCTTAACAGAAAGGCATCTGTCTCGCCAAGTCCGAAGGCTCCATAGATTATACGTCACTCCCATCTCGTTTTGCAAGATGCGTAAGAAAAACCTTGTTCTTTCTTCTTTTTTTTTTTTTGTTTTGTTTGTCCAATTGTCAATGTATATTCCATTATTCTATGTATACATTTTTTATATGTCATATTCACAATTTTTTTATTTATTTATCCTAAAAGAACTGCATTATCATTTGTTTATTTTTGTTTTTCGTAATATTTGAAACAACTAACTATTCGAATAAAAAGAAAACTGTATCTCTAAAATAACCGTAACCCCGTCTTGCTTGGGTATGGGGAAAGGAAAAAAAAAAAAGGGGGTTGTTGTGGGGCTGTTGTGTGAAGGGGGGGCGGAGGTTTTAGCTCGCCTTCTTCCAAAGTTGTTGTGGATACCTTGGCGGCGACTCGTATGTTGGGGGGGGGGGTGCGTAGGGGTTTGTGCAACATAAATTATGTCGTTGTTTGTTTACGTCTGAGTTTGTCGTGCATAATCCTACATAAGTCTTACGGAGTTGTAAACATTTATTTTCATAATCTAATGAGACCATATGGTCTAATAATTTTTTTTATCAAAAGGATGTTCAATCGTATTATTTATTTGTTTTTGTTTCTAAACCACGATAATAATAAAATAGAGTAATAGATTTTCGTAAGACAGTTTTTCACATTTTAATCAAATTTTTGGGTTTTTCTTTTTAAAGTTATCCCATCGTCTCATTTATATAATATATCATTTATATCACTTTGTGAATCTTTTGTACATTTGGGTAACTTTATTATTATCATTTATTTATTTGTGATCCATTTTTTTTTTGTATAATTCGCAATCAAAATATCATTTTATAAAAAGCTATTCCCTGCATTTAATAAAATCTAGTTAAATCATTTTTTTTTTTTTTTGAAACTGTACTTTGAAATGCTAGAAATATTATTACCATTTGCTAAATTAAATGTTGTTTTCTATCAGGGGCAGTTTTGAGTTTAGAAATCGAAATTTTGATTTGCGAATTATCTATAGGGTTTTCCAGTAAAACTATGGTATTTGATAAAAGCTTTTTGACCATGTATGGACCTTCATATGAGCGTTTTAATAACTTGTTGTCTGTTTGTTTTATGTATACGGTCATGCCTTCTGTGATCGAGGCACCTTTTTGTTTATAAATATCACATTCGATTTGTTTGTCTCTCTCTAGCATTGTGTTGTGTTTAGCTAATTGGTATGCATTTTTTAATTCATCCTTCAATACATACAAATATTTTTCTTCTGTGACATCTCTATTATTTATTTCCGGCAAAAGTGTGTAATCAAACAACATGTCTGCTTGTCTACCGAAAAAAAGATAGTTTGGCTCGAAGCCCGATATTCTATGCTTGGTATTATTGTAAATTGCTTGGTGTAGACTGACAGCGAGTTCTAGACTCTTTCCAGATTGTTTAAGACAACGCAGTGTGTCTTTTAAAGAAGAGTGAGATCTTTCTATATAGCCTGTCATAAATGGGCTGTATGCCAATCCATTGCATAATTTTACCTGAAAAATTCGATTCATTTCCTTAAAAATCTGGGAAGTAAAATTTCTCCCCAAGTCAGTGTAAATAACTTTGGGCTTAGAAAAGTCGCAATAGTATTACACTAATTTCTTCGCTGTGGTTTCTGCAGACATATTGTTAACAACATAAATATGCAAGTAACGTGAAAATGTGTCAATTACTGTTAAACCGTATTTGTTTGCTTCCGCAAAATATACAAAATCAACAAATAGTATTTCTCCTGGTTTACTAGCTACAATTGTTTTGCCGATTGGCTTTCGAATTTGATGGCTAATTTTTACTCTGTTGCAAATTTCACAACTCTTTATAAAGTTACTGATATCATTATAACAACCAGTCCAATAATATTTTATTCGTAATAATTGGTAGCACTTTGTAACGCCCAAATGTGTACAATGTGCCTCCAAAATAGCTCGCTTTTGTAATATTTCAGGAACCAAAATGTTAATATTCTCTTGTAATTTTCCATTTCTAAAAGTAACTCTCATCATGCAAACCAATTTTGACTGTTTATTGATGAAGTAGTTTTCGCCATTTTTTGTTTTATATGAACCATCATTACGCAAAATATTTAATTTTAGTTCCTTTATTACCGGATCGTCCTTTTGATACTGAAGAATTTCCTCATTAGTTAGAGGCTCTAACATCGTCAAATTATTTAGTTGCGGACCATTTTGCTCTGTGTAAACCGCATCATCTTCATAAATACGTGATAGGAAGTCCGGAAGAACATTTTTAGTTCCCTCTAGATACATTAAGTCGAAATCATATTCCGAAAGTTCTATCATCCATCTTACTAATTGACTGGGGGGGTTTTCAGTAACTTTAATGTGATATAACAGGGATCTGTGATCAGAAATAATTTTAAATTTTTTTCCGTATAGGTATTGTCTGAAGTGTCTTACTGCTGAAATAATGGCAAGCGCTTCTAACTTCGTCGCACTGTACCGAGTTTCGGCCGGTTTTAGTTTTTTGCTAAAGTAATAACAGACCTTTAATTGTCCGTCTCTTTTTTGAAGAAGCGCTGCCCCTATGCCGGTTTTCGAGGCGTCTGTTTGCAAGTAGAATTTTTGTGTAGGGTCAGGTAGTATCAAAAATGGTCTGGACATAAATGTGTCCTTAATTTTTTGAATAGCAATTTTACATTCAGCATTTAAAGCAAATTTGCGTTTAGTACTGGCAGTTTCCAAAGGAGCCACAATGCTCGCGAAATCTTTAATACTTGACCTGAAATAGTTAAGTAACCCGAGTAATTTTTTTATTTGTCTCACCGTCCGCACTTCCGGAAAACAATTGATTTTTTTTTATGTTGTCCTCATTAGGACAAATACCTTCATTGGTTACCCTGTATCCCAAATAATCAATTTCCGTTTTTATAAATTCGCATTTTTCTGGTCCTAGGGTCAAATTGTATGTTCTCAAAATTTCAAATACCTTTTTTATGGTGTTAAGCATTTCTGCAACTGTGTCCGCTGTAAGAATCAAATCATCCAAATAATACAAAATGTTTTCGTCATTTTCTCTAAATATTGTTTGCATTAATTGCACAAAAACGGCTGTTGAGTTTTTTGCGCCAAATATAACTCTTTTAAATTGAAAATGACCAAGGATCGATATAAAGGCAAAATATTGTCTGTCCTCGGGTGGCAAGACAATTTGGTGAAACGCCGATTTAAAGTCTAATTTTGTGAAAAATCTTTTGTTATTTAGTTTATTAATAACTTCTCTGATATTTTGGAATTCTACTGGTTGGGGAATTGTGACATTGTTCACTAATCTCGCATCAAGAGCAAGACGGTATTTAATTTCGCCATTTTGAGCTTTTTTTTTAACTAATAACATTGGAGCAGCCCAAAGGCTGTCTGTCGGTTCAATGATATCAGCATCTAACAGTTCTTTTAATTCTTTTTTAACTGTCTCATGTAAGGAATAAGGTATCGGATATGGAAGGGAGAATTTAGGTAAATCTGAAGTAAGTTTGATATGAGGTTGAATTACGTCCGTCTTACCAAGAGTTTTCAATGTTTTTGAAAAAATTGTTTTGTACTCTCCTAGTAGTTTTTGTAATGGCTGTTTAATTTCTTCGTTTAAATGCTCCAGATTAAAATCGCGTAAGTCAAACTCTTTTGTACGCAAGTCTAAAATTTCATCAGTAGCTGTAATGTAATTAATTTGATGTTGTGTCATTGTATCGTTTATTTCAAAGTTTTTATTTGTAAATCCCACTATCATATTTTTATTGAGCATAATTTCCTTTTCTGTATTATTTTCAATGACAATCTGAAATTCACCGTTAATTGCCTGTGCCACCGTTGGTGTGAGTTTAATATTTTGTTTACATGTTTTTGGTTCAAAAAGAATCGTTTCATTGTGTTTTTGCTCTTGGCATTTCAATTTTGCCCATACTTTTTGATGTGGTAGAATAACTTGTTTATTAACCAGTGCAGCATTATTGATCTCAATTAAATTATTTTCGGTCGTTGTGTTAGTCAGTGTAATGGGTACCTTTGTTTTTTCAAATTTAAAGTATCCTTTTGGAATGTTAATCTTAGTATTAAATCGTTTGATGAAATCGAATCCTAATATACCCACATATTCTCTCGAAAAATGCTTCCTTGTGATAAAGAAAGTGTGTTTATGCTTGACCTCACCTATGCTAAAGTAAATTTCTGCGCATCCAGTAAAATATATTTCTGAATTATTTAAAGTAGTGACTTTTATCCTTTTAGCAATAAGGTTGACTTTTTGTGTTTGTTTGATTGCGTCAAATGTATCTTGATTCATTAATGTAATTGAACTGCCACTATCAACCAAGAAACAGTATTCATTCTGCGCTATTTTCACACTAATTGTGGGAAGTTGTTCTGAATTTAAGGAATTAATGTTAGCCACTGTTATTTGAGTGTCATGTATTGTAATTTCATTTACATTGTTTTGGTGAAATGTTTTAATTTGTGTTTCATCTTCGCCTTCTTGTAATGAAGTGTTATAATTCTCGTTATTTAAAATCACGTTGGACTGATGTTCTGTGGGCCTGTCTCTAAAAAAGGCTGATCACTGGAGTGTAGTTCTTGGGCGGTGTTGTCCTGCTCCTGAATGTTGCTGTCCATTGGTTGTCGTCTTTGTTCCTGTGTATTTTGTTCTCTATTGTTGAAAATTCGGGGTCTTAAATTGTAACTATTCTGTTGTATTCGGGGCTGCCATTGCTCTTGTGTATATGTCTGTTGTCTATTGAAGTTAACTTGTCTGTTTTGTTGATTATGGTGATTTGATTGTCCTAGTGTATTTTGTTCTCTAGTGTAAACTTGTGGCCTGGGATTCCAATTATCCTGCGGTGCTTCTTGTCGAAAATTTTGATGATGTTCGTTTTGTCTCTGGTCATTTGAAGTTTGCGGTCTGACGTTGTAAGGGATTTGTTGTGCTTGGGGTTGCAAGTCTTGTTGGTAACAATTTTGTCTGTAATTAGAAAATTGCCGGGGGCCGCTCTGAAATCTGTTGTGAGAATTGAAATGATTTTGTGGTGTGCGGAATTGCTGGTTTTGATACGCATTTTGATGACCTCTGTTCGGCCTATGTCTATTTTGATAGAATCTATTTTGACTATTTTGTTGTGATTGGGGTTGTTGGTTTTCGTATAAATTTTTGTACACAAAGCAATCTGCGGTGAAATGATTATTACGTCCACATAGGTGGCAACTTTTTTGTTGACTTTGTGTATAGTTTGCTGATGCTTTTAAGTTATTTATTTCTTGCTTTAAGTTTAGTAAGTCCTGATTAGTAGTTGTGTTAGGGTCTTGTGTGTCTTCCGACAATAAATTATTAATTCTTAAGCCCATTATGCTATTGAGAGCACTTTGAATATTGGATGCAATTTTAATTGCATCTGCAAATGTATTTGGGTTGTTTTTGAGCACGTCTGTTTGTATTTCTATGTTTAAGGCAGAAATAAATTTCGCCAATCGTAATTTATCGAGCATTTGCTGCGTGTCTCCATTGATATTTATTTCTGAAACACCCAGATAATCATTAGACGCAATTATTATTCTTTGTGCTAGATTATGCACTGATTCGGAATCACGTTGTTTTATGTTATTGAATTTTAACTGTTTTGTGGTTAAATCAGTTCCTTGATTAAAGTAATTAAGGAATTTAGTTTTTACTTGCTCATAATCCCTTAAATTTAGTAGTCCCGGATCGGTAATCAAAAACTGTAATGCCCTTCCTTTTAACTTAGATCTTAAAATCGTTATCTTTTCATCTGGGTTAAAATTCCCTAGTCTTGAAATTTGGTCGAATTGTTCGAAAAAGAAAGTGCATTCTTCTGCAGACTCTCCTTCGAAATAATTTAAGAGTGAGATATAATTGTTGTTACGCGCCATTTCCGGTTGACAAGCGTTTATTTGTTCCAAATTTGGGGGGTTGGGTTGCCTTCTTCTGGGAGGCATGGATAATCAAAATGCAAAGCAAAAAAAATAACAATACTAAAATGCAAATCAACAAAATCAAAAGTTTTTAAAATGTTTCAATCAGAAAAAAAAATCCTGTTGGCACCATTGTCGCGGTGTGCATTTAAGAGTTGAACAATAAGAAAGTTGTGATATTAAATAGTAAGTGCAAATATAAATATAAAATAATATATACATATATCAATCATTAGTGTCGAATAATGGTTAGCACTTAATAATTGAAAGGTGCGTTGTGAATTTAGAATAACTTGGGAAGCGCGACCATTCCCTCCAGATTCATTAATTATCTAGCTATGCATAATAATGAATAACAGAGAGAACAAGAAGGATCACTAAAATGAAAGAGGCTAATTCTTAAATTGACAATTAATATATTTATTCAACCAAATCAGTAAAGAAAGTGACATTTATAAAATTTATAACTGTATATTTGGGTAGCACAATGGATTGAGGAGAATGTACTAATTCTGATAAAAAAAATTAATTTAATTAGGTGAACCTTCTCGATTAAAATGTATTGCATGGAATGCCTTTTGCACTTTGAGGTACTATAATGAAAATGGGACTTACAATTTGCTGTGTAGATCGGGCATTTGGTTCAGGTGCAACGATAATGGACTTCTCAGGGGTTGAGTGGTGAACCAGGCATCAGTCATCTACTAAAACTGTGAGGCACATCGGATGTTTTGACGACTTGTAGGTGGATTGGATTTGCATCACTGTTATGCACTCGGGAGTCGGCTGCAGGAATGGGGAGCACTCAGTAAAGGGGTCCCTCGTTGAAGAGACGAAGCAGGAAAGCCATCCTTCAGTAGAGGGACATCTGCTGTATGGAAGTCCGTACTGTCTTAGGGCTGGATCATCCTTGCAGTGGCGTTTGGGCTGGATCGTCCTTGCAGTGGCGTTTGGCTGTATAAGTTCATGCCGAGCTGGACCAACTTTTATGATTTATCAGTGTTTGGTGATTTATACATAGTTCTTAGGGAGAAAAGCCTCAGAGGACTGGAAAAGTAGTGGGAGTAGTTTTAAGCTTAATTTTGGGTGTTTTTCTTTCGAGAGCTGTTGATATTCTGATCACTCTTTTTTTAGAGTTTTTTACACCCTTCATTTTGGTGGGTTTGCCCTTTTTAAACGCCATGCCTCTATTGGCTGACTTGTTTTTTGGTCACTTCCCAGGGGATCTCCTTCCTTGTAATAGGTTGCGTTGCTTAGTGGGTGTGACACCCTGAACCAATGTGCTACGTGGGAAATAATCCCGTCTGAGCCCCTTTTTTCGTGGAACTGTAAATTGGAACCCCGCTGACCATGTCCCATAAACGTCACTTAGCTGTAAACTTTTGAAGATTTACAGCCACTATCTCGGCGCCAGCAGTCTAACATAGGCCTCGCAACAAAAGCCTATCAATTATTGTGTCGTGGGAAAATATGCTTAAATGAAAGGAGTGATGTTGATAAAAAAAGCTCTCGCATCACGACATAACATCCTCCCATTCTTTTTTTTTTAAATCTTACAAAATAAAACCAAAGAAAAACATAAAATGCCCGAATGAAAATTTAGAAGAAAAACAAATATATATAAAATTACCTCATCAATCCATTGTATCCAACCAAACACAAAAATAATTTTCCGTGCAGCCAGAATCAAAATGACATGATTAATAAGTACAATTATTTGCTGTTGCATCATAACGTACAATTTGCTGCATCCATAATCTAAAATGATACTGCAACAACAATATTAGTTGAATCATCATATTGTAATACGGTTGTCGCATTCTATCTTCTGACTAAGAAGAAAATATATATACATGACAATTATTTTAGAGTAATAAAAATGAATACACAAGATTAGCAGTTTATAATGTCTTTCTGGACTGTCCATTGGTGTACACATAATCAGTCTTTATTGCTTTGCAAATATCTAGATGACATGTGCCATTCATTCATTGAGTTCGCAAATAGTCTAAATGTTTTTGTATAGTCTCTAATAATTTGTTGAAGAATGTTCTTTACCAATCACCTTTGATATACTCTTTACGTCATTTCAAATAGTGACTCAATATTTGCAAAAGGATTCCGTTTATACAATACCAAAATCTTGAATTATAAAGAAAATGCTTTGGCTTTTCCAAATTAATTATCAAACAAGTGTTTAAATGATCCATCTTTTGCTGGACCGTAATAATTTTTAAACAAATATATCAATTAGAATGAACTTAATTAACCATGAAAAGAAAAATAACATTCCCATCCATTTGTCACACAAAATACCATGCAATTAACGCTTAAAAACTTAACGCAAATTTGTAAACGAAACCAACTACGCGCGCGACGCGGTGCCAGGGAGAGAAAAAAAAATCAGGGGTTTCGCTCTGGTTTTCTTGTGGTGCTGTCCATACATCGAAAAGAAAGTCGAATCTATCAACACTCAAAAACCGGTCGGCCGTTAATAGGAGCAAAGTGAAGTGAATGGATTTTGCGTTCAGGGGTCTAGAGGGGTGTTACGGGGCAGGAAAACTCCTTTTACACGCCGTGTTGACGAGTTCCATCCCCGCGGAAAGAAATCACGCCGTCCGTTCTTCTAATTTGGGTAAAGTTTGTATCGTTCTAAACTAATGCCTTCCCTTTTAGCTCCAAATATGTAAATAAACACTATTTTAAAATTAATGTATATGAATGCAATAAATCACTTCTAATTAAATAACTGTACTAAGTAATTGTTGAGTGTGAAAAACACATGTAATCTTGATTAATAATTTTCTCTGCTGCCAAATGGCCTCAATTAATTTTAAAGATCAGTCACTTTTTTAATACTTTCAATAGCATAATCTTGCTAATTAATTGCTAAAAAAATCATTCAATTTGTATGATCCATGTTAAATGAATTTTTTGTATCAGAAATTGTGACCGAAGCTCAAAATCAACAATTAAACTCACGATTAAATTCATAAAATATCAAAAAAAATAATGTACAATAAAAGTAACTTTTTAATCGTGAAAATCAAATCGCAAAATTTTTTTAATGTGTACTGAAAACATCAAAAAAAATCAAATGACTAATGTGTGTTATACAATTTTTTCAAATCATCACCGGAAAACTACGAAGCATGACCAAAAGACCTTAACAGAAAGGCATCTGTCTCGCCAAGTCCGAAGGCTCCATAGATTATACGTCACTCCCATCTCGTTTTGCAAGATGCGTAAGAAAAACCTTGTTCTTTCTTCTTTTTTTTTTTTTGTTTTGTTTGTCCAATTGTCAATGTATATTCCATTATTCTATGTATACATTTTTTATATGTCATATTCACAATTTTTTTATTTATTTATCCTAAAAGAACTGCATTATCATTTGTTTATTTTTGTTTTTCGTAATATTTGAAACAACTAACTATTCGAATAAAAAGAAAACTGTATCTCTAAAATAACCGTAACCCCGTCTTGCTTGGATATGGGGAAAGGAAAAAAAAAAAAAGGGGGTTGTTGTGGGGCTGTTGTGTGAAGGGGGGGCGGAGGTTTTAGCTCGCCTTCTTCCAAAGTTGTTGTGGATACCTTGGCGGCGACTCGTATGTTGGGGGGGGGGTGCGTAGGGGTTTGTGCAACATAAATTATGTCGTTGTTTGTTTACGTCTGAGTTTGTCGTGCATAATCCTACATAAGTCTTACGGAGTTGTAAACATTTATTTTCATAATCTAATGAGACCATATGGTCTAATAATTTTTTTTATCAAAAGGATGTTCAATCGTATTATTTATTTGTTTTTGTTTCTAAACCACGATAATAATAAAATAGAGTAATAGATTTTCGTAAGACAGTTTTTCACATTTTAATCAAATTTTTGGGTTTTTCTTTTTAAAGTTATCCCATCGTCTCATTTATATAATATATCATTTATATCACTTTGTGAATCTTTTGTACATTTGGGTAACTTTATTATTATCATTTATTTATTTGTGATCCATTTTTTTTTGTATAATTCGCAATCAAAATATCATTTTATAAAAAGCTATTCCCTGCATTTAATAAAATCTAGTTAAATCATTTTTTTTTTTTTTTGAAACTGTACTTTGAAATGCTAGAAATATTATTACCATTTGCTAAATTAAATGTTGTTTTCTATCAGGGGCAGTTTTGAGTTTAGAAATCGAAATTTTGATTTGCGAATTATCTATAGGGTTTTCCAGTAAAACTATGGTATTTGATAAAAGCTTTTTGACCATGTATGGACCTTCATATGAGCGTTTTAATAACTTGTTGTCTGTTTGTTTTATGTATACGGTCATGCCTTCTGTGATCGAGGCACCTTTTTGTTTATAAATATCACATTCGATTTGTTTGTCTCTCTCTAGCATTGTGTTGTGTTTAGCTAATTGGTATGCATTTTTTAATTCATCCTTCAATACATACAAATATTTTTCTTCTGTGACATCTCTATTATTTATTTCCGGCAAAAGTGTGTAATCAAACAACATGTCTGCTTGTCTACCGAAAAAAAGATAGTTTGGCTCGAAGCCCGATATTCTATGCTTGGTATTATTGTAAATTGCTTGGTGTAGACTGACAGCGAGTTCTAGACTCTTTCCAGATTGTTTAAGACAACGCAGTGTGTCTTTTAAAGAAGAGTGAGATCTTTCTATATAGCCTGTCATAAATGGGCTGTATGCCAATCCATTGCATAATTTTACCTGAAAAATTCGATTCATTTCCTTAAAAATCTGGGAAGTAAAATTTCTCCCCAAGTCAGTGTAAATAACTTTGGGCTTAGAAAAGTCGCAATAGTATTGCACTAATTTCTTCGCTGTGGTTTCTGCAGACATATTGTTAACAACATAAATATGCAAGTAACGTGAAAATGTGTCAATTACTGTTAAACCGTATTTGTTTGCTTCCGCAAAATATACAAAATCAACAAATAGTACTTCTCCTGGTTTACTAGCTACAATTGTTTTGCCGATTGGCTTTCGAATTTGATGGCTAATTTTTACTCTGTTGCAAATTTCACAACTCTTTATAAAGTTACTGATATCATTATAACAACCAGTCCAATAATATTTTATTCGTAATAATTGGTAGCACTTTGTAACGCCCAAATGTGTACAATGTGCCTCCAAAATAGCTCGCTTTTGTAATATTTCAGGAACCAAAATGTTAATATTCTCTTGTAATTTTCCATTTCTAAAAGTAACTCTCATCATGCAAACCAATTTTGACTGTTTATTGATGAAGTAGTTTTCGCCATTTTTTGTTTTATATGAACCATCATTACGCAAAATATTTAATTTTAGTTCCTTTATTACCGGATCGTCCTTTTGATACTGAAGAATTTCCTCATTAGTTAGAGGCTCTAACATCGTCAAATTATTTAGTTGCGGACCATTTTGCTCTGTGTAAACCGCATCATCTTCATAAATACGTGATAGGAAGTCCGGAAGAACATTTTTAGTTCCCTCTAGATACATTAAGTCGAAATCATATTCCGAAAGTTCTATCATCCATCTTACTAATTGACTGGGGGGGTTTTCAGTAACTTTAATGTGATATAACAGGGATCTGTGATCAGAAATAATTTTAAATTTTTTTCCGTATAGGTATTGTCTGAAGTGTCTTACTGCTGAAATAATGGCAAGCGCTTCTAACTTCGTCGCACTGTACCGAGTTTCGGCCGGTTTTAGTTTTTTGCTAAAGTAATAACAGACCTTTAATTGTCCGTCTCTTTTTTGAAGAAGCGCTGCCCCTATGCCGGTTTTCGAGGCGTCTGTTTGCAAGTAGAATTTTTGTGTAGGGTCAGGTAGTATCAAAAATGGTCTGGACATAAATGTGTCCTTAATTTTTTGAATAGCAATTTTACATTCAGCATTTAAAGCAAATTTGCGTTTAGTACTGGCAGTTTCCAAAGGAGCCACAATGCTCGCGAAATCTTTAATACTCGACCTGAAATAGTTAAGTAACCCGAGTAATTTTTTTATTTGTCTCACCGTCCGCACTTCCGGAAAACAATTGATTTTTTTTTATGTTGTCCTCATTAGGACAAATACCTTCATTGGTTACCCTGTATCCCAAATAATCAATTTCCGTTTTTATAAATTCGCATTTTTCTGGTCCTAGGGTCAAATTGTATGTTCTCAAAATTTCAAATACCTTTTTTATGGTGTTAAGCATTTCTGCAACTGTGTCCGCTGTAAGAATCAAATCATCCAAATAATACAAAATGTTTTCGTCATTTTCTCTAAATATTGTTTGCATTAATTGCACAAAAACGGCTGTTGAGTTTTTTGCGCCAAATATAACTCTTTTAAATTGAAAATGACCAAGGATCGATATAAAGGCAAAATATTGTCTGTCCTCGGGTGGCAAGACAATTTGGTGAAACGCCGATTTAAAGTCTAATTTTGTGAAAAATCTTTTGTTATTTAGTTTATTAATAACTTCTCTGATATTTTGGAATTCTACTGGTTGGGGAATTGTGACATTGTTCACTAATCTCGCATCAAGAGCAAGACGGTATTTAATTTCGCCATTTTGAGCTTTTTTTTTAACTAATAACATTGGAGCAGCCCAAAGGCTGTCTGTCGGTTCAATGATATCAGCATCTAACAGTTCTTTTAATTCTTTTTTAACTGTCTCATGTAAGGAATAAGGTATCGGATATGGAAGGGAGAATTTAGGTAAATCTGAAGTAAGTTTGATATGAGGTTGAATTACGTCCGTCTTACCAAGAGTTTTCAATGTTTTTGAAAAAATTGTTTTGTACTCTCCTAGTAGTTTTTGTAATGGCTGTTTAATTTCTTCGTTTAAATGCTCCAGATTAAAATCGCGTAAGTCAAACTCTTTTGTACGCAAGTCTAAAATTTCATCAGTAGCTGTAATGTAATTAATTTGATGTTGTGTCATTGTATCGTTTATTTCAAAGTTTTTATTTGTAAATCCCACTATCATATTTTTATTGAGCATAATTTCCTTTTCTGTATTATTTTCAATGACAATCTGAAATTCACCGTTAATTGCCTGTGCCACCGTTGGTGTGAGTTTAATATTTTGTTTACATGTTTTTGGTTCAAAAAGAATCGTTTCATTGTGTTTTTGCTCTTGGCATTTCAATTTTGCCCATACTTTTTGATGTGGTAGAATAACTTGTTTATTAACCAGTGCAGCATTATTGATCTCAATTAAATTATTTTCGGTCGTTGTGTTAGTCAGTGTAATGGGTACCTTTGTTTTTTCAAATTTAAAGTATCCTTTTGGAATGTTAATCTTAGTATTAAATCGTTTGATGAAATCGAATCCTAATATACCCACATATTCTCTCGAAAAATGCTTCCTTGTGATAAAGAAAGTGTGTTTATGCTTGACCTCACCTATGCTAAAGTAAATTTCTGCGCATCCAGTAAAATATATTTCTGAATTATTTAAAGTAGTGACTTTTATCCTTTTAGCAATAAGGTTGACTTTTTGTGTTTGTTTGATTGCGTCAAATGTATCTTGATTCATTAATGTAATTGAACTGCCACTATCAACCAAGAAACAGTATTCATTCTGCGCTATTTTCACACTAATTGTGGGAAGTTGTCCTGAATTTAAGGAATTAATGTTAGCCACTGTTATTTGAGTGTCATGTATTGTAATTTCATTTACATTGTTTTGGTGAAATGTTTTAATTTGTGTTTCATCTTCGCCTTCTTGTAATGAAGTGTTATAATTCTCGTTATTTAAAATCACGTTGGACTGATGTTCTGTGGGCCTGTCTCTAAAAAAGGCTGATCACTGGAGTGTAGTTCTTGGGCGGTGTTGTCCTGCTCCTGAATGTTGCTGTCCATTGGTTGTCGTCTTTGTTCCTGTGTATTTTGTTCTCTATTGTTGAAAATTCGGGGTCTTAAATTGTAACTATTCTGTTGTATTCGGGGCTGCCATTGCTCTTGTGTATATGTCTGTTGTCTATTGAAGTTAACTTGTCTGTTTTGTTGATTATGGTGATTTGATTGTCCTAGTGTATTTTGTTCTCTAGTGTAAACTTGTGGCCTGGGATTCCAATTATCCTGCGGTGCTTCTTGTCGAAAATTTTGATGATGTTCGTTTTGTCTCTGGTCATTTGAAGTTTGCGGTCTGACGTTGTAAGGGATTTGTTGTGCTTGGGGTTGCAAGTCTTGTTGGTAACAATTTTGTCTGTAATTAGAAAATTGCCGGGGGCCGCTCTGAAATCTGTTGTGAGAATTGAAATGATTTTGTGGTGTGCGGAATTGCTGGTTTTGATACGCATTTTGATGACCTCTGTTCGGCCTATGTCTATTTTGATAGAATCTATTTTGACTATTTTGTTGTGATTGGGGTTGTTGGTTTTCGTATAAATTTTTGTACACAAAGCAATCTGCGGTGAAATGATTATTACGTCCACATAGGTGGCAACTTTTTTGTTGACTTTGTGTATAGTTTGCTGATGCTTTTAAGTTATTTATTTCTTGCTTTAAGTTTAGTAAGTCCTGATTAGTAGTTGTGTTAGGGTCTTGTGTGTCTTCCGACAATAAATTATTAATTCTTAAGCCCATTATGCTATTGAGAGCACTTTGAATATTGGATGCAATTTTAATTGCATCTGCAAATGTATTTGGGTTGTTTTTGAGCACGTCTGTTTGTATTTCTATGTTTAAGGCAGAAATAAATTTCGCCAATCGTAATTTATCGAGCATTTGCTGCGTGTCTCCATTGATATTTATTTCTGAAACACCCAGATAATCATTAGACGCAATTATTATTCTTTGTGCTAGATTATGCACTGATTCGGAATCACGTTGTTTTATGTTATTGAATTTTAACTGTTTTGTGGTTAAATCAGTTCCTTGATTAAAGTAATTAAGGAATTTAGTTTTTACTTGCTCATAATCCCTTAAATTTAGTAGTCCCGGATCGGTAATCAAAAACTGTAATGCCCTTCCTTTTAACTTAGATCTTAAAATCGTTATCTTTTCATCTGGGTTAAAATTCCCTAGTCTTGAAATTTGGTCGAATTGTTCGAAAAAGAAAGTGCATTCTTCTGCAGACTCTCCTTCGAAATAATTTAAGAGTGAGATATAATTGTTGTTACGCGCCATTTCCGGTTGACAAGCGTTTATTTGTTCCAAATTTGGGGGGTTGGGTTGCCTTCTTCTGGGAGGCATGGATAATCAAAATGCAAAGCAAAAAAAATAACAATACTAAAATGCAAATCAACAAAATCAAAAGTTTTTAAAATGTTTCAATCAGAAAAAAAAATCCTGTTGGCACCATTGTCGCGGTGTGCATTTAAGAGTTGAACAATAAGAAAGTTGTGATATTAAATAGTAAGTGCAAATATAAATATAAAATAATATATACATATATCAATCATTAGTGTCGAATAATGGTTAGCACTTAATAATTGAAAGGTGCGTTGTGAATTTAGAATAACTTGGGAAGCGCGACCATTCCCTCCAGATTCATTAATTATCTAGCTATGCATAATAATGAATAACAGAGAGAACAAGAAGGATCACTAAAATGAAAGAGGCTAATTCTTAAATTGACAATTAATATATTTATTCAACCAAATCAGTAAAGAAAGTGACATTTATAAAATTTATAACTGTATATTTGGGTAGCACAATGGATTGAGGAGAATGTACTAATTCTGATAAAAAAATTAATTTAATTAGGTGAACCTTCTCGATTAAAATGTATTGCATGGAATGCCTTTTGCACTTTGAGGTACTATAATGAAAATGGGACTTACAATTTGCTGTGTAGATCGGGCATTTGGTTCAGGTGCAACGATAATGGACTTCTCAGGGGTTGAGTGGTGAACCAGGCATCAGTCATCTACTGAAACTGTGAGGCACATCGGATGTTTTGACGACTTGTAGGTGGATTGGATTTGCATCACTGTTATGCACTCGGGAGTCGGCTGCAGGAATGGGGAGCACTCCGTAAAGGGGTCCCTCGTTGAAGAGACGAAGCAGGAAAGCCATCCTTCAGTAGAGGGACATCTGCTGTATGGAAGTCCGTACTGTCTTAGGGCTGGATCATCCTTGCAGTGGCGTTTGGGCTGGATCGTCCTTGCAGTGGCGTTTGGCTGTATAAGTTCATGCCGAGCTGGACCAACTTTTATGATTTATCAGTGTTTGGTGATTTATACATAGTTCTTAGGGAGAAAAGCCTCAGAGGACTGGAAAAGTAGTGGGAGTAGTTTTAAGCTTAATTTTGGGTGTTTTTCTTTCGAGAGCTGTTGATATTCTGATCACTCTTTTTTTAGAGTTTTTTACACCCTTCATTTTGGTGGGTTTGCCCTTTTTAAACGCCATGCCTCTATTGGCTGACTTGTTTTTTGGTCACTTCCCAGGGGATCTCCTTCCTTGTAATAGGTTGCGTTGCTTAGTGGGTGTGACACCCTGAACCAATGTGCTACGTGGGAAATAATCCCGTCTGAGCCCCTTTTTTCGTGGAACTGTAAATTGGAACCCCGCTGACCATGTCCCATAAACGTCACTTAGCTGTAAACTTTTGAAGATTTACAGCCACTATCTCGGCGCCAGCAGTCTAACATAGGCCTCGCAACAAAAGCCTATCAATTATTGTGTCGTGGGAAAATATGCTTAAATGAAAGGAGTGATGTTGATAAAAAAAGCTCTCGCATCACGACAGGCGTTTTAATTGGTGGTTTAAATTTTATTTATATCGTATTGAAGAGTTACTGCTGAACACAACCTCTATAAAACTTATCAAACATACTCGTAATGAGAGTAAACAGTTAAAAAAAAATCACTCCCCATTAACTAAACTCTCAAACACTTCAGATATTTTAAGCAATGTCATTTTCATTGCTTCTTATGACATTAACACGTTGATGACAAATCCCGTTTACGACGCAAACCATAAACAAAAACAAGTTTTAGCACCTCTTCAGACGCATCAAAAGCTATGAAAACTCACATCTTTTCTTCCCTTAAGAGTAATACAGAAAAGCAGAGGCTAGAATTAGATTGAGATGCCATAATTGGTAAAAACCAAGCAAAAATGGCTTAGCAAGTGAAGCAGTTTATTTTTTTCTTCCTAAGCCCAGGTGAATGAGCCCTTACCAAAGTGCCAATGTTAATTCGATATGGTACTCAAAACATTATTTCTAGAAATAAGAACTTGTACTTGTAAATTATAGTGGTTTTTTTATAATGTTCACTCTAAATAAACATTTTCTGACAATCGAAACAAACATTTACAAGTAGTTTTTGATTTATTTAAAAAAATAGCCAAAACTTTGAACTTCTTTAAAACGCTATTTCTCATTTAATTTTGAGAATAACTCCACCAAATTTTTATAGTTTGTTTTTAGTACTATTTGTTCAAGAACTAAGTTTGGATTTTAAAATGTTAGCTACAGTTAAAAAGTAACATGCATATATACTGAGAATCACAAAGAAATTACAAATTATTGAATACAATTAAAAAAAAAACATTTATAAGCCAGTAATCCATTCATGCTGTAGCTGGATTTTGTGACGTCATTTGCTGTATCTAGCGTTAATGGAAGTTTCTTGACTTATGGGTTATTTCTCTCAATATAAAGTAAACAAACAAGAAAATTAAGTTAAAAACCACGGACAATTAAAAACTAATAACTCTTATGACTGCTCATGATCGAAACCAATTTACAGCTTTGATATCGCTTGGAAAACGATTCAAAAATCCAGCTTCAGAAGTACAGCTTTGACCGTGCGCGCATGCGTACTAGTGATAGTTACGTCACAAAATCCAGCTACAGCATAGCTACAGCGTGAATGGATTACTGGCTATACATAGCAGACCTACCTGCACAATTTTGTGCACCATATATATTAGGGTGGTCCTTAAAAACAAATTTTCGATTTCAAAAGGTCTCACCCCCTCAATTTGTTCATTCATATGAAAAAATAATTCCTGCAAAATTTTAGCCAAATTAATTAATAATAACACGTGCCCCACGGGGCTTAAAGTTTTAAAAAACGCAAAATTTTGGGGTGTTTTTTTAAAAATTCCGTTATAAATCAATATCTATGCCAACTACGAAAAACTACTCAATACAAATGTTATAGAACATAAAATTTCCTACAACTTTGTAATTTACAATTTTGATCTATGAGCAACAGGTTTCGAGTTATAGGGAAAAGAACGAGCGATATTTTACGAAATTTCAAATCATGGCCACACTACACAAATGCTATCCGTCACAATGGTGCTACCAAAAACTGATTATTTAGTTAACTTTTAATCTTTCCTGCTCAAAAATCGCTAAAATGTGACAGATTTAAATATTTGTATAAAAAACAATTAAAATACACCACAATCTAAAGACTGTCAGGGCCGTCGCGTGGGTAAGGGGGGGCTGCTTTCGCAATGAAGTTAGCTCTTTTAATGGGAAAAGCGATACACCAGGAGTCATACAGGTACCCACGTGTTTCTCAACCTTCTCTCCTGTATTATTAATGATTACTGTGCATGTATTTAGTTAAAGCAAATAAAAAAACATTTTCTTTCATAGGGTAATGGCAGAAAAGATGTTAAGCCTGTATGTAACTGCTCAAGTGACTTTGTTGCATTTTTTTTAAGAAACCTAATGCGTTATTTTAAAATTGATGGAAAAAGCAACTTCGTATGAGTTTTAGTCATTTGTTCAATGGTGCATCTGAAGTTGGTTTTACCAAATTATGAATCGAAAACAGATATTTCTTATTGCTTCACTGGGTGGTCATGTGGGTGATGGGGTCGTCTCTTGGATTAGGCACTTTTGCAAATTAAATAAAAGATTACCTACCGAACAATTTGTGTAGCTAATAAGCAAACGACATTCTTAGAAATTTAAAGATCACAGACAATGTCCCTAATCAAAGCCTGTTTGCTGGCACAATATGTTCGTGAGGGGGAAGGGGGGGTTGAAAGGGGGCATTGGCTTATAAATCTTAATTTTAATATAAATAAAAATAAATTACCACTTACTATATTTATTTATTACAGTATGTATGGCTTCAGTGCAGTTTTTTAATCGCAGGATGTGTATTTTTTGTGACAGACTTGCGCAGTCAGTAAAATAAATTGTTTTTGGATTAATTCTTTGTAAATTGATAGTTGAATTCTTCAATTAACTTCACACCTCTTTAAGCTGCCAAATTTACGAATTTGAAAGATCTTGTATTTCCCTTCTTTTTAAATAATTTTCTTAATTACACCAATAATGGATCTAGCTCCTTGAAATTTTTCAATAATATGAAATTTCTGTAATGGAAAGTGTATTATAATAGTTCTTGCGTAGTTGTTTCTTTAGCAGGCAAGAATACATATGCTATTCTCTAAAATTTGAGATCTTCATCCATTAAAAAGGAACCACTTGCGTAAATTCAGGTTTACTTCACCTATATTTAAAAAGAATATGAGTAGCAATCTTCACGAGATAGCAATTTGGCACCCGCAACTTGGTTTTTCATTGAAGCAATAACAAATATCTGTTTTCGAGGCATAGTTTTGTAAAACGAATTTCATATGCGCCATTAAATAAATGACTGAAACTCATACAAAGTTGTTTTTTCCATCAATTTCAAAATAACGCATTAGGTTTCTTAAAAAAATGCAACAATGTCTCTTGAGCAGTTACAAAGGCTTAACATCTTTTCTGCCATTACCATATGAAAGAAAATGTTTTTTCTTTGCTTTAACTAAATACAGACACAGTAATCATTAATAATACAGGAGAGAAGGTTGAGAAACACATGGGTCCCTGTATGACTTCTGGTGTATCGCTTTTTCCATTAAAAAAGCTAACTTAATTGCGAAAGCACCCCCCCCCCCCCTTACCCACGCGACGGCCCTGACAGTCTTTAGATTGTGGTGTATTTTAAATGGTTTTTTTATCTGAATACTTAAATCTGTCCCATTTTAGAGATTTTTAGGCAGGAAAGATTAAAAGTTAACTAAATTATCAGTTTTAGGTAGCACCATTGTGATGGATAGCATTTGTGTAGTGTGGCCATGATTTGAAATTTCGTAAAATATCGCTCGTTTTTTTCCCTATAACTCGAAACCTGTTGCTCATAGATCAAAATTGTAAATTACAAAGTTGTAGGAAATTTTATGTTCTATAACATTTGTATTGAGTAGTTTTTCGTAGTTGGCATAGATATTGATTTATAACGGAATTTTTTAAAAAACACTTCAAAATTTAGCGTTTTTTAAAACTTTAAGCCCCGTGGGGCACGTGTTATTATTATTTAATTTGGCTAAAATTTTGCAGGAATTATTTTTTCATATGAATGAACAAATTGAGGGGGTGAGACTTTTTGAAATCGAAAATTTATTTTTCCCCATGTTAATAAGGACCACCCTAATATATATACATAAGAACACAGGTTAAAAATTTCAAAATTCTAACTTAATTAACAAAAAAGCCTCAGGGATTTATTAAACACAAGAATTGAAAAACGAGAAACCGAGAAAAAATGTTGGAAATCATGGAGACTTATAAGTTGGGAACAAAGTTACTCGATTTGCACTAATGTGCACTGAGTCACTACAACTAGCAGCACTTTTTTCATCCCCGCAAAACAATATTTTGCTCTGAAAAGTCCAACTGTTGTCTCGAAACTCAAAATATCTAACTTAGTAGAGTTATGGTAGACTAACCGGTGAATGAACGTTTAAGACGTCACGTTCGCCAGTGAATGAACACCAGGATATAATGACCAGGACAACCAACCATTGTCAGATAGCTTTCTACTCAGAGACATAACATAGAGTGGACTGCGCATTGGCAAACCTAAAGTGTCCTAAACATCTAACTTACACAGTCACATGACTGTGTCGCGTTTGGCTCGCATCTATGGCGAGTTTACCATTTGGCGAGTTTTTCCACAACGACCTGAACACAGAGGCCGACAATCTAATGTTATGATAAAGAAGCTTGGAAAGGAGCAAGGATGAATCGCTAGTATTTTAAGATCCTCTTAATAGATATCAGATTATTTCTTTGATTTTGTGAGTCTATTTAAGATTACTTGAACAATTGAATGTGGACTCTTTACTAAAAATTAATTTAAAAGAACATTAGTAGGTTTATGTAGAGTGTTGCTGTAATATAAGTTGGTAATTGACATGGTGAACATTTTCTGCCGTCTCTATAACTTTCGTTCTAACGGTCCGATTTTTAAAAAAATCAAATTTTTTTTTGAAATATTGCTTCTTCCTTTATTTCACCTGGAATAAATCAACTTTCTAAAACACATCAATATATTCCAAATTCAGCAAATGTTCTACTTTTTAAATATAAATAACTCAAACACGATTGCAAAAACAGGTTTCGTTTTGACCAAATTGTAAAAAAATATTCTACTTCTAAGCTGTCTAATGTTCAGACCATTAATTTAATTGACTTGGCCCAAAATATTTATTATAATTAGAGTTCTAACAACTTTGATTTAATCATGGATATGATTCTTCAGTATAAAAGAGCTTTTAGAATAAATTCCCTCGATAGAAATTATAGTTTATGAAGAACACACAATTACTAAAAGTATGCAGAACTAATTAAATTTTACTCGTGAAGTGTGACTAATCCTTTTTTATACCCCTCTTTACAATTAGGAATTCACAAGCATTTGGCATCTTGCACAAAACGTTACTGAATTAAGAGTACAATATTCACGATTCATGCTCAGAGATTAAAAGAATGTAATTAAATATTTATTATAAAAGCCAAAAGAGAAAAATACCAACAATGCTCAAAAAATCGTCTGCAAAAACATTTAAAAAAAATTCAAGCTGCCGATTGGTAGAAACCCACGTGACTTGGGTATTGATGGTAGTCTCCACTTCGGTTTGCTAGCTGATATTCAGGTCTGGCGACAATTTGGAATAGTTCGTAACGAAACGGTAGCGTTAAGTTGCCATATGTAGCAACCTTTCCCCTCTTGGCGATTTATGATGTTTGGGACATAATGCTAATCTGCAAGGGATGGCGGTTTTCCAGAAAAAACCGGTTTTCCATTTTCCATCGGTTTTTCCCTAAAAAACCGGTTTTTGGTTCCAAAGGGCCTCATACAAAAAAAACCGGTTTTCAGTCAAAACCGGGACCACCGGTTTTTTGAAAACCGGTTTTGGTTTTCCATCCCTAAGCTGCTTTACTATTAATGCGCAGTCCACTCTATGTTATGTCTCTGTTTCTACTACATGGGAGGAAGTCAGTGTTGCCAATCCATATAGTGGAATGAATTTCAATCCTTATTTTTTGTAATTATATTTACCAAATTTTCATTCACTGGGGCTTGTTCACTCACTGGTCAGTCTACCCTATATTTCTTTTGAATCCAGTGCACAGTATTGTTCAGGGCGCAGTACTGTAACATTATTTTGGCTATTTTCAAAGACGTATTTTAGCATCTAACACGAGTAATACAGGAGTGCAGATTTTTAATCTTTTGAATTAAGTGGGCATATTGTAGCATTAATTTGGCGATTTTCAAAACGCTTCACTTTTTTGGCACTAAGCATCTGCATCCTTATTGTAGCCTCTCCCACGAGTAATACAGAAGTGTAGAGGTACAAGAAAACTGAAGCTGTCAACGGCGGTACAAATCCGATGACGCTCGCAGGTACTTTTAACGATCAAGCCGTTAAATTTGTAAAATATCCGCCGCTGAGAGTTGGCGCGAAAAGACTGTGTGGGTTATTTGTGATGAACAGTTTTTAATTGTCGTTGATTCTTTGTAAAGAGTAATTTGTATATAGCTTCTTTTATAAATAGTTTGTGGCTCAAACATATTGTAAGTGGTATTTAGCAAAAGTAATTCATATCTGAGCATTTCGTCACTTAAGTTCCTACATGTCCTATCTCACTTTGCACAACGGTAAGAAATTTACTGAACGGTAACCCTTGGCGAACTTTCCAAAATGGTGCCAAAAGTCGGCCGGAAGCCAACCGAAATGAGCAATTAAAGGTCAGATAGGTTTGCCGGCAAATGTCATCTTTGCGAAGTCGAAGAAATCGAATCATCAGTTGAAATCAGACAGTTGCCACAAAAAAATCATTTATCGCAAAATCCGAAAAGAAAGAGAACTTGGGAAAACCACTTGATTTATTAGGAGTTGTTCCGTAATTGTGTCTGCGTGGCGACATTGGTGACAGAAAACCGGTTTCTCTCCTTCTTCGCTTAGTCCAAGCGTCGGAATCGTGCATCGCGTGAAACTCGATAGGTAGAAACTTGTTTCCCTTACACTAGTTTAAGCGATTACTTGCTATCATCGCCAAAGTGGCCGTCTGAAGAAAGTTCTCTACGAAATCAAGTGCCTTTTCCCTTGTACTCTTCATATGTTTGTTAAAAAAAGTTTAAATTTGAAAGCAATCATGCATTTTTGCTCATTTCAAAGCCGTTCAGAAAGTTAAAATAAATACTTTCTAATTCCATTAAAATAAATACTTTCTAATTTCCATTAACAGGTGAAATTTAAGTTTGATTTTATTTCTTTAACATCTCCAGTTAGCAGAGCCGTTAATTCGCCACCACTTCGTCGCCTGCGGTGCTATTAAACGCTGAAGGTAAATGTGCTGGAGTCGTCTTTTATTGGCACATTTTTCTTCGCTGTAAAAGCTGATCCTTTCTGAAAGGACTCTTTCTGCATGTAGGGGCCGCATTTATGAAATGTGTGATTTCAGGGGGTTGGCTACTAGTTGCGCATCATTGCATGAATATTACGGAAAGGGTATTATGTCACTAAAAAAAATTAAGAAGATCAGAAATAATAGACTATTTCCCTGTTATTTTTACAGTCACAGAAGTTCCAATAGCGTGGATGGATAGACAAAAGTTTTAAACAATATTATCTTTTTAAAAACATTATCTATGTTTGTTTTTTTTAATTCAGAAAGAAACAGTTAATAGAAAATGAACTTTTAGGTGTAAAATCGGACTAAGAGGGACATAGAAAGACGAAAATACGAATTATAAGTATTTGATGTTAAACCGTTCTAGCAAAAAAAAAAAAATCAGAATTAAACAGCTACACTTCTTGCCAACCTAACTTGGTAAATAGAAATATGCTATAGAGGAGATCCTTTCGCGCATGTAAAGAGTTCCATAAATTATGTGTGAATCCATCCAGAAAACATGTTTTAAAAATTAATTTCGTTTAAGGTATGACAGATTTCAATATTATTTGAGAAAATTTGGCAATTTCATCAGAATAAGAAGTGTATTTTGGTTAAATTGTATTCAGATCATTTTGCATGTTACAAGAGTTCCATAAATTATGTGTGAATCCATCCAGAAAACATGTTTTAAAAATTAATTTCGTTTAAGGTATGACAGATTTCAATATTATTTGAGAAAATTTGGCAATTTCATCAGAATAAGAAGTGTATTTTGGTTAAATTGTATTCAGATCATTTTGCATGTTACAAGAGTTTCCAACTAAGGGACCAACCTCGCTTTTCCCTCTGCCTTTTTACTCTGTTTTTACCCAAGTTAGGGTGGCACGGAGTGCAGAACAAAATTCAGAAGAGGCGTATAACCCAGAGACATAACATAGAGTGGACTGCGCATTCATAGTAAAGCAGCTTTGGGATGGAAAACCAAAACCGGTTTCAAAAAACCGGTGGTCCCGGTTTTGACTGAAAACCAGATTTTTTTGTATGAGGCCCTTCGGAACCGAAAACCGTTTTTTTAGGGAAAAACCGATGGAAAATGGAAAACCGTTTTTTTCTAAAAAACCGCCATCCCTTGCAGATTAGCATTATGTCCTAAACATCATAAATCGCCAAGAGGGGAAAGGTTGCTACATATGGCAACTTAACGCTACTGTTTCGTTACGAACTATACCAAATTGTCGCAAGACCTGAATATCAGCTAGCAAACCGAAGTGGAGACTACCATCAATGTCCAAGTCACGTGGGTTTTTACCAATCACGGCAGCTTGAATTTTTTTTTATGTTTTTGCAGACGATTTTTGAGCATTGTTGGTATTTTTCTCTTTTGGCTTTTATAATAAATATTTAATTACATTCTTTTAATCTCTGAGCATGTTAACAATCGTGAATGTTGTACTCTTAATTCAGTAACGTTTTGTGCAAGATGCCAAATGCTTGTGAATTCCTAATTGTTAAGAGGGGTATAAAAAAGGATTAGTCACACTTTCACGGGTAAAATTTATTTAGTTCTGCATACTTTTGTAATTGTGTGTTCTTCTTAAACTATAATTTCTATCGAGGGAATTTATTCTAAAAGCTCTTTTTTCTGAAGAATCATATTCATGATTAAATCAACGTTGTTAGAACTCTAATTATAAAAAATATTTTGGGCCAAGTCAATTAAATTAACGGTCTGAACATTGACAGCTTAGAAGTAGATTAATTTTTTTACAATTTGGTCAAAACGAAACCTGTTTTTGCAATCGTAGTTTTTGAGTTATTTATATTTAAAAAGTAGAGCATTTGTTGAATTTGGAATATATTGATGTGTTTTAGTAAGTTTATTTATTCCAGGTGAAATAAAGGAAGAATCAATATTTCAAAAAAAAAAAGATTTTTTTTTTTTTAAATCGGACCGTTAGAACGAAAGTTATAGAGACGGCAGAAAATATTCACCATGTCAATAACCAACTTATATTACTGCGACACTCTACATAAACCTACTAATGTTCTTTTAAATTAATTTTTAATAAAGAGTCCACATTCAATTGTTCAAGTAATCTTAAATAGACGCACAAAATCAAAGAAATAATCTGATATCCATTAAGAGGATCTTAAAATACTAGTGATTCATCCTTGCTCCTTTCCAAGCTTCTTTATCATAACATTAGATTGTCGGCCTCTGTGTTCAGGTCGTTGTGGAAAAACTCGCCAAATGGTAAACTCGCCATAGATGCGAGCCAAACGCGACACAGTCATGTGACTGTGTAAGTTAGATGTTTAGGACACTTTAGGTTTGCCAATGCGCAGTCCACTCTATGTTATGTCTCTGGTATAACCAGACCGACGGAATTAAGTCGTTGTGTTTTTTTATCTTTTAAGGGTGCATTTTCCAATGTGCCAATAAATTGTATTGTATTAAATAAAAGCTGATCCTTTCTGAAAGGACTCTTTCTGCATGTAGGGGCTGCATTTATGAAAATGCGTAAGGGGCGGACTTCTAGTTGCATATCATAACGTAAATATTACGGATCAGGCAGTGCTACACCATAGAAAAAAATATTTTCAGATGGATTGAAACACGTACAATAGACTCTTTTTAATTTTTTGCCTTCTGAGGGATACAGTCGGATACCCGTCACCTTACTGTGAGGTCTTCAAACATGCGAGAAATTGAATTTTAAGTTCCAAATTTAATTTAAATCTCATGCAATGAAAACGAGTTTGCACTTTAGCCAACTTGCTATTCCCTCAGATGATTAATAATTCCTTCGAATTTAAGCGAAAGGATATTAAGCAAATAATTATCCAATTTACAACCCTTAACCAACATTTCTGGGATCATTTGTATCTTTTCAGCCCTAGAAATAACAGAAAACCACCATCCTTACATCTTTAACTTGCAAGAACAAAACCTAACAAATCCCAAACACAAGTCTCGGCACTTTTATTTATCCTTGTGTGATTTCTTTTCCTACATCGGTTTGCGTCGAGGGCCGAAGCGATTCCGGCAATTGGATCTTATCCCGAACTAAAGTGCAAAAAGCGATTGCCTTGGTCTTTGACTGATGCATAGGGGATTGTATGGAGGTAAAATAAAAAGTACATGATGCTGCGAAGGAGACAATTTGGAAACTGGGTTATCAGGTGAAGTCGTTTTCCTTTCTACAATAAACCTATTACTGAAGACGTCATCAAGTTTAGTCTAGTATAGTTTGAATTATCGTCGTACTAGAGCTACACGAGGGTTATTGACAATATGCCTCTCATTTTAGAACCACATCATCGTCAAGTCAACTGCAGTAGCCGCCAAATTATAGTACGAGAGCTAGCAACGTCGGAAAAACAAGGATTTCAGGTGGGCCAGTTTTAAGATATGCTATCTCTCTTACTCTCCCGGACATCATACGGGCTATCTGGCTGGCGGTAGTGGTTGCGTTCATCAGTGCGCATCCTACTTATACAAGTAAAATATTGATTTTTCAAATCATTTTAGGACGTTTTATTTTTTTATTATTATTTTTAGTGAACTTTTCGCAACATAAATCTATTGTTGCCAGACATTTTTATTGTTGTTTAAGCTGTGCCAGACGCTAATTTTGATTTAAAAAGCTCAAGTGTTGCCCAAATTACCAGCTCAGGTGCTAACTTACCGATCATTGTAATTACGTCATCGTCATTCATTGCACAATACCATGTGTCAACACTTGTAATATATCGTCTGTTCATACATTACGAGTATTGCCACATGATATTGTGCAATGAATTTTGATGACGTAATTACAATGATCGGTAAGTTAACACCTGAGCTGGTAATTTGGGCAACACTTGAGCTTTTTAAATCAAAATTAGCGTCTGGCACAGCTTAAACAACAATAAAAAAGTCTGGCAATAATAGATTTATGTTGCGAAAAGTTCACTAAAAATAATAATAAAAAAATAAAACGTCCTAAAATGATTTGAAAAAATTAATATTTTACTTGTATAAGTAGGATGCGCACTGATGAACGCAACCACTACTGCCAGCCAGATAGCCCGTATGATGTCCGGGAGAGTGAGAGAGATAGCATAGCTTAAAACTGGCCCACCTAAAATTCTCTCTCAAAAACGTTGCTAGCTCTTAGACTATTAGGTTAGGTTTGAATTATCGTATCACTAGAGCTACACGAGAGCTATTGGCTTTATTTTAGAACCACAGTAGCCGCCAAAACAACGAACTGCACCATTTTTGTACTTTTTTTGTTGTTGAATTATAGTATACTTTCTGAAAGGTTAGAGTTACTGAATGATTTCAACAATGGTCATGGACATCCTTTTAATCACGTTGCAAAATGTTCATTTTTAAAATTTCAATGTTTAATTTTAAGAACTATTGTCAAAGAGTTTGGCGAGCGCTTTCAGGTCGATAGAACAGTTCTAAATGACTGTTTTTGTTTGTGATGTTTTTTTTTAAGAGTTAATGATACAAAGACTGTCAAAGCCCAGAAAAGGGATATTCGTTGAATAACATTTTAATCGCTCCTCAGTCCACTTGGCAACCTTGCAAGATCGCTTCATTTTTTTAAATCGCCAACATTTCCTTCTTAAGGGGTCATAAGAGTCTTAAAAATGTGCAAAGAAGGTACTACAAAGCATAGTTTGATCTTTCATGTAATATTTTAACTACTCAATATATAAGTATAATTTTTGTGTATGTAATTCTACAAGATTTATTTAATATAAAACAAATTTTAAAATTTATAAAACTTTAGTCAGAACTAAAATAAATGATATTAAACATAAAGCTATTTGAACACATTGGGATTAGGCTTGCGCGGCAAATGTTGAGGTCAAAATTGAAAAAATGACCAAGAAAATGACTTTATATTGTACAAATATGTACAAACTAGGACTTATACCTAAATTCTCAGCTCAATTTTAATTAGAAATTATTTTAAGAACTTTTTTCTAAAAAAATTAACAAAAATTTCAAAATTTTGATTTTAATTTTATTTTAAATAATTTCTAATTAAAATTGAGCTGTGAATTTAGGTATAAGTCTTTGTTTGTACATATTTGTACAATATAAAGTCATTTTCTTGGTCATTTTTTCAATTTTGACCTCACAATTTGCCGCGCAAGCCTAATCCCAATGTGTTCAAATAGCTTTATGTTTAATATCATTTATTTTAGTTTTGGCTAAAGTTTCATAAATTTTAAAATTTGTTTTATATTAAATAAATCTTATAGAATTACATATAAACAATTATACTTATATATTGAGTAGTGAAAAAATTACATGAAAGATCAAACTACACTTTGTAGTACCTTCTTTGCACATTTTTAAGACTCCTATGACCCCTTAATAACACTCAACAGCACCGTACACCAGACGGCATTTGCCTAATCTTTTTTTCTGTGTTAATTACAATCTATTTATACGATGGATTAAACGACAACAGAACATGGGAAGGTATCATGCGTTGCATGACATCCTAATCCACCCCTGCTCTTGGCGATCTTGGCAAATTCCTTCATTTTTTCTTCTCCGCCAAGCATATCCTTCTTAATAACACTCAACAGTACCGTATACCTGACGTCATTTGCCTAGGCTTTTTGTGTGTGAAGTGGATACGATGGATAAAACAACGACAGAACACGGGAAGGTATCATACGTGGCATGACGTCTTAATCCACCCCTTGGCGATCTTGGCAAATTCCTTCGCTTTTTTTTTCCTCCGCCAAGCATCCAAATCTTATTTACCCTTCCCTGGGAGTTGTTGATCTTTGTTTAGTTGAAGAAAAGATAGATAGGGGAAGGTTTAATTAAATCCGTGCTAAGGACAACACCTAATTAATTATGGCTGGAAGGGTGATTGGGAATGGGATAGAAGAGGTTTGTTTTAGTTGGCGTGATTTGATTTTGGATACTACAATGGTTTTTTTTTTTTTGTTGGCCAAGGTTGTTAAGGCTTTAGTTTCGAAAATTAATCTCCCAGATAATTTAAAAAAATAACGCTAAATAAATAATTTTCCTATTAAAAATTATTGACATATAGAGTTATAGACTGATGCAAAACGTATTTATTTATAAGAGCATATTTTAAATTTAAAAATACACACTTCTTCTAAACTTATATGAAAATTGCGAATATTAGTTTATTACAATTTTTTTTTTTAGTACAAAAACAAAAACTTTATGAATATTTTGTTATTGTTTTACAAATAAACACACAAGTTATGTTTCAGCTATACAAAAAAAAACCGGTAAATTAAACTTCTTGCATTGCAAGTAAACTTACTGAGTACTAACATAACTATGCAACAACTAAACAAATTCCTGACTAAGAAAACTAATTGCTTCATGTAAATGAGGGTACAAAATAAATAATATGATGAAATATTAGTATAAATCTCGTCATTTTTGACGAAATGCATAAATAATTCATAAAAAAGTGTTCTGTAAAGAATCAAGTCAATACAGGCGTGGAGATGTAATATATAATCACATAGAATACTTCATATTATTATACCAAGCTCATTATGCATACAATGATTTTTTTAGGATGTCATTAATCAACGACGTACTCATAAGGATCCAATGCCTTACACTCTTAAAACAAACGAGCTATTTTAACTCAGTTTGAGTTAATTTTCTCTCCTCCAGTGTCGAAAATGCACTTCCCCTAAAGGAGTGGATCCTTTGTGTTAAACCTAAGACTGGATCACTCCAAACGAGTGATTTTAAATCAGTCTGTGTTAATATTCACTCCTTTCCAGTGTCGAAAATGCACTTCTCCTATAGGAGTGGGTTTCACTCTTTTGTTTTAAGAGAGTATATGACTTCGTTTTGAAGCCATTAATTATTTTAATATTAAAAATTTAAAAAATATATTTATGTTAAATTAAAAATAAATGAATATGTACAATAATTTTGATACAACAATCTAGAAACAAAACGTCAAATCGCACAAACTACCATCTAATATAGCAATCATTCAGACCAAGTATATCAACACATATTATACAAATAATACCAACATAACATACTATAATGAAACTGGAACGTCATCTCGAATATCAGATGCATTACACGCCTCATAAGCACAGGACAGGTAAGCTAATCGTTTAGCGAACCGTACAAAAACATAACATGCGTCTGTTACAGACAGACGGACAGACGAGATTCGATTATCGGTATTCATTCGTTCGAAACGCATCGCTGTCGTCTGCTAATTAGATTCATATCATACCAATATGGTGCTTTTGTTCTGAGATAGAAGATATAATAAATATATGACCTAAGAGAGTCAATAAATATCAGACCTATTAGTGATGACAGAGTCGTGAACACCTTGAAGATAAGGAAAGATTCTCCTAGGCTTTTATTCTGATAAATTCTCAAATTTTTTACGTTAGTTTAAACAAATTATTGAATTTTTGATTAAGTTAATTTGATTTTCGCCTGTCCTGATTGGCTGCCCCTTTGTGATTCTCTGATATTCGTGAGCCTTGTTACGTAAAATTGAAAGAAAAAATAATTAATATTACTCTCCAACTGAAAGAAACTAATAAAACCAATACAAATATGTCTTGAAATAACGAATAAATTGGTTTAATGGGTGTGAAATGCCTTTTTTATTATTGAATTCTCGCACTCGGAAATGAAAACTATTTGCCCCTTTCTCCGTAGAACATTTACATGCTTAATGTGAGTTTTACTGTAGTTCTAATTTAGAACTAAGGAATATACAGTAAAAGATGCCAAACAATGTTGTCAACACTTTTACCTTTTATTTCTTTTAGTTCATTGTCATTGAGGGCTGACGCTCACACGATTTTTTATGTTGTTCGGAATTAAGTTCTTTTTTTAAGGGATAACAGAGTTTATTCACGGACAAAAGATGGTGAACGTTTGTTTGACATGTATTTCTGTGGTTGCGGTAGATAATGACATTGGCCAGTGGCAATGTTTGAGAGGCTGTAACATTCCAATCGTATCTAATCACAATATATAGATATTCTAAACGAAATAAACTTTAAATTTTATTGAACTAAAATACAGTAAATCACAAATTCTTGCTAAAACAAACAATAAAAAAACTGTTAGAATGGTTTTATGAGACGATATAAATCGCAATATAAAGTTCTTTTAAGCTAAATAAACATTACACTTTATTAAAGTAAAATACAAATTTATTTTTAAACGAAAAAAATATATAGTCCAGTGGTTCTATAAAACGATTTCAATTAAAATGAATTTCAAGTCATAAAACAAATTATCTAAATAACTTCTATGCAAACGTATTCTTTAATTACCGAACCCTTATCTGTGCAAACGTAATTCCAACAAATTCCAAACCAAGTTTCGCTACTATTTAGTGCTATAATTCCATTCGAACTGTATCAATCGTTCGTATCAAATCACAATGTATAGTTGTTAAAAACGAAATAAACTTTACATTTTATTGATTCAAAATACAGTAAATCACAAATTCATTTTTAAATAAACGAAAATAAAAAATATATATTCGAATGATTCTATAAAACGATTTCTATTTAAATCTATTCCAAGTCATAAAACACATTATCTCCATAAATTATATGCAAAATGACTTCTTTACATGCCCTTATCTGTGCAGGCGTAATTCAAACAAATTTTAAACCAAGTTATTAAAAATAATAAAAATATTCGAATAATTCAATGAAACGATTTTTATTAAAATAAATTTCAAATCATAAAACACTTTACCTTCGTAACTTCTATGCAAACGTCTTCTTTACAAGTCCTTATCTGTGCAAAAGTAAATCAAACAAATTTCAAACCAAGTTACGCAGCCACTTAGTGCTATAATTCCCGTTCGAACTGCATCAATTGTTCGTATCAAATCAAGTTGGTCTAAGAGAATTAAGCGTTACATTTTATTGATTTAAAATACATTAAATCACAAATTCATTTTTAATAAACGAAAAACGAATATAAAAAATATATATTGGAATGTTTCTATAAAACGATTTTTATTAAAATAAATTTCAAGTCAGAGAACAGATAACTTCTATGCAAATTCTTCTATGTAAAACGCAGCCATTTAGTGCTATTATTCTTGTTTGAATTGTATGAATCGTTCGTATCAAATCGCAATGTTTAGTTATTCTAAGAGAAATAAACTTTACATTTTATTGATTTAAAATACCGTAAATCGCAAATTCATTTTTCACTAAAAGGAAAGAAAATATTCGAATAATTCAATGAAACGATTTTTATTAAAATAAATTTCAAGTCATAAAACAGATAACTGCTATGCAAATTCTTCTATGCAAAACGCAGTCATTTAGTGCTATTATTCCTGTTTTAATTGTATGAATCGTTCGTATCAAATCGCAATGTTTAGTTATTCTAAGAGAAATAAACTTTACATTTTATTGATTTAAAATACCGTAAATCGCAAATTCATTTTTCACTAAAAGGAAAGAAAATATTCGAATAATTCAATGAAACGATTTTTATTAAAATAAATTTCAAGTCATAAAACACTTTACCTTCGTAACTTCTATGCAAACGTCTTCTTTACAAGTCCTTATCTGTGCAAAAGTAAATCAAACAAATTTCAAACCAAGTTACGCAGCCACTTAGTGCTATAATTCCCGTTCGAACTGCATCAATTGTTCGTATCAAATCAAGTTGGTCTAAGAGAATTAAGCGTTACATTTTATTGATTTAAAATACATTAAATCACAAATTCATTTTTAATAAACGAAAAACGAATATAAAAAATATATATTGGAATGTTTCTATAAAACGATTTTTATTAAAATAAATTTCAAGTCAGAGAACAGATAACTTCTATGCAAATTCTTCTATGTAAAACGCAGCCATTTAGTGCTATTATTCTTGTTTGAATTGTATGAATCGTTCGTATCAAATCGCAATGTTTAGTTATTCTAAGAGAAATAAACTTTACATTTTATTGATTTAAAATACCGTAAATCGCAAATTCATTTTTCACTAAAAGGAAAGAAAATATTCGAATAATTCAATGAAACGATTTTTATTAAAATAAATTTCAAGTCATAAAACAGATAACTGCTATGCAAATTCTTCTATGCAAAACGCAGTCATTTAGTGCTATTATTCCTGTTTTAATTGTATGAATCGTTCGTATCAAATCGCAATGTTTAGTTATTCTAAGAGAAATAAACTTTACATTTTATTGATTTAAAATACCGTAAATCGCAAATTCATTTTTCACTAAAAGAAAATAAAAAAAATCATATTCGAATAATTCAATGAAACGATTTTTATTAAAATAAATTCAAAGTCATAAAACACATTACCTCCATATAACTTCTATGCATAATGACTTCTTTACATGTCCTTATCTGTGCAAACTTAATTCAAACAAATTTCAAACCAAGTTTTTTCCAGCCGTTTAGTGTTATAATTCCCGTTCGAACTGTATCAATCATTCGTATCAAATCGAAATGATTAGTTATTCTAAACGAAATAAACTTTTACATTTTATTGATTTAAAATACCGTAAATCGCAAATTCATTTTTCACTAAAAGAAAACAAAAAAATATATTTGAATGATTCGATAAAACGATTTTTATTCTAATTCATTTCAAGTCATAAAACACATTACCTTAATAACTTTTATGCAAATTCTTTTATGCAACACGCAGCCAACTTAGTGCTATAATTCCTGTTTGAATTGTATGAATCGTTTGCATCAAACCACAATGTAAAATTATTCTTAACTTTTTTAATGAACTAAACTACCGTAAATCACAAAATTATTTTTTAACAAACGAAAAAAACAAATTATTCTATGAAACGATTTCGATTAAAATAAATTCAAAGTCATAAAACACAATACCTCCTATAACTTCTGTGCAAAATGACTTCTTTGCATGTCCTTATCTGTGCAGACGTAATTTAAGCAAATTTCAAACAAAGTTTCGCAGCCATTTAGTGCTATAATTTCCGTTCGAACTGTATCAATCGTAATTCGTATCAAATCACAATGATTAGCTATTCTAAACGAAATAAACTTTACGTTTTATTGATTTAAAATACCGTAAATCGCAAATTCATTTCTCACAAAAAGAAAATAAAAAATATATATTCGAATAATTGAATGAAACGATTTTTATCAAAATAAATTTTAAGTCATAAAACACATAGCCTCCATATAACTTCTATGCAAAATGACTTCTTTACGCGTCCTTATCTGTGCAGACGTAATTCAAACAAATTTCAAACCAAGTTTCGCAGTCTTGTAGTGTGATTATTTCATTCGATTCGTATCAAATCACAATATATAGTTATTCTAACGAAATAAACTTTACGTTTTATTGATTTAGAATGCTGTAAATCGCAAATTCATTTTTCACTAAAAGAAAATAAAAAATACATATTCGAATAATTCAATGAAACGATTTTTATTAAAATAAATTCAAAGTCATAAAACACATTACCTCCATATAACTTCTATGCAAAATGACTTCTTTACATGTCCTTATCTGTGCAAACGTAATTTCAAACCAAGTTTCGCAGTCATTTAGTGCTATAATTCCCGTTCGTATCAAATCACAATGTATAGTTATTCTAATAAAATTTAAATTTTGCATCTTATTGATTTAAAATACTGTAAATCGCAAATTCCTTTAACACTTAAAGAAAAGAAAATAAAATTTTAGAATAATTCAATGAAACGATTTTTATTAAAATAAATTCAAAGTCATAAAACACATTACCTCCATATAAATTCTATGCAAAATGACTTCTTTACATGTCCTTATCTGTGCAGACGTAATTCAAACAAATTTCAAACCAAGTTTCGCAGTCTTTTAGTCGCGATAATTCCCATTCTAACTTAATCAATCGTTCGTATCAAAACACAATGTATAGTTATTAAGAGGAATAAACTTTACATTGTATTGATTTAAAATACCGTAAATCGCAAATTCATTTTTCACTAAAAGAAAATAAAAAAATCATATTCGAATAATTCAATGAAACGATTTTTATTAAAATAAATTCAAAGTCATAAAACACATTACCTCCATATAACTTCTATGCATAATGACTTCTTTACATGTCCTTATCTGTGCAAACAAATTTCAAACCAAGTTCCGCAGTCTTTTAGTCGCGATAATTCGCGTTTCCCAGAGCCGATGGCGGGGAAATAGTTTTGTAATCGCTTACAGGAAACTCTTGGAGAGCGACATCGGATCTGAAAATCACTTAAGTTTTCCGGAAATGAAGCGTTTTCGGGAAATTGGGATTGGGAAATCGCTGTCTTAATGATGGTTGGTTGGTTGATAGACATATATCTTCAAGCTTGTGTGCTTGGTCGCAAGGACCTGCTTATAAACCATCGTCAAGTAGGACAACACAAGACACACACATACACAAATGACAGATGCTGCCATCTGTCACCACCTCCACAATTTAGACAAGTCCCTGAAGGGGAGGGCAATTTTCTCGAGCACGTACTCCGCACATACTCGACAAACACAAACATCCATGCCTCAACGGGATTCGAACCCGGACCCAGCAGCTCCAAAGGCCAATGTCTTAACAACTAGGCTGTCGGATCGGCTGGTTGGTTGGTTGATATACATATATTTTCAGGCTTGTGTGCTTGCTCAGAGAGCCGCTTATAAACCTTCGTCAAGTAAGACAGTCACAACACACACTCACATGCACACATATACGTGACAGATGTTGCCTTCTATCACGCGCCACCTCCACAATTTAGACATGTCCCTGAAGGGGGAGGAAAATTTTCTCCAGGGACCTGTAACCGTGGGAAACTGCACAATGACCGCCCACAGGACTTTCGGACCCAACAGATTTAACGAACACGTACGCCGTATATACTCGAAAAACACAAACATCCATGCCTCAACGGGATTCGAGCCCGGACCCAGCAGCTCCAGTGGCCAATGTCTTAACCACTAGGCTGCCGGATCAGCTGGTATCGAATGTTAAGTTTGTTAGGTTGTGTACGTTTTCGGCTGTCTATTGCTAGCCTCCTTAGAGGTTTAACACAGCCAATTACGCCTCGTAATTTAGAACCTTGGTCAAGAAACGAGGTCGACACCCAGCAGTTAAGTACTTATGTGGCCACGATAGCGCTTTCCCAAGTACTCGTGTGACGTCGAATATGACGTGATTATTTGGTCATAAAATGCCCTTAAATTGACGTCATTTTTTTTGGTGACAATGTCCATTTTGAAGACGTGATTTTCGACGTCAAATACTGACGTCAATCTGACGTGAATAAATGACTCTCTTGTGACCACATGACGTGAACTTTTCGTTATCAAATAACGTGAATTTCACGTGAAAGGTGGACGTGAATTTCACGTAAAAGGAGGACGTGAATTTCACGTAAAAGGTGGACGTGAATTTCACGTAAAAGGTGGACGTGAATTTCGCGTAAAAGGTGGACGTGAATTTCACGTAAAAGGTGGACGTGAATTTCGCGTAAAAGGTGGACGTGAATTTCACGTAAAAGGTGGACGTGAATTTCACATGAAAGGTGGACGTGAATTTCACGTAATCAATTGACGTTAATTTCACGTGATCATATGTCGCGATTTTCACGTGGTCAAATGACATTAATTTCACGTGAACACATGACGCGATTTTCAAGTGATTTTTTTTTATTTCTATGTAATTTCAGTCATGGTGTTGTAAAACAAAAATTTGTTTAAAATATTATATAATATTTTGAATTACAGGAATATATAATCATTTTCAAAATATATCGTCCTAAAAAGAAGTTTCTAAATTAATTACAGTTAACATACTATTCATAATAAGTCATTAATTAAACAAAATCGGTTACTGCTTATTTTAAAAAAAATATTTGCCATAACTTCAGAATATTGCATGTTTTAAACAAATTTGTATTTTACACCATGATTGAGAATGCATAGAAATTAGATGAGAAAAACTGAAATTCAAAAACTATTCAGTACATAATTAAGAATTTTAATATGAGATTCATTTTTACTTAAAAACTGAAATATTTTGGATAGTATTATTATACAGTGTATAAAGTAATATAAAACTTACCTAATTATTTAAGGGTCACCTGAACATTCAGAACTACAGGTTGGCAAATTTAAATCTTGATATTTTAAATAAATACAAAATCATTTAGAAGCAAATTATTTTTATTTGAACAAAAAAACCCAATAATAAACAAAATAAACAATTACAACATAACTGCTTCCATAACCAGACTGCAGGTTAAACTGAAAAAGAAAAAAATATGTAAATATATTATAAAAACTTAATATATATTCCCAGCATCAATTTTTTTTATATAATAATCTTGGGGATAATAATAAACTTTAAGTTTTTTTTTTAATATTTTCTTTTTTTCCATAAAAAGATTCAATAACTTTGAATCTTAAGAATGGAAAAGTTTCTTTCGTCATCATAAAGAATAGATTATACAAGGCAAGTAAAAGCATTAGACTACAATGTAACTACTTAACTGACATAAAATTCAATGAATATTCAAGGAATTGAACTGGGAAAATGTTTAAGGGGTCACAGGAGTCTTAAAAATGTGCAAAGAAGGTACTACAAAGAATAGTTTGATCTTTCATGTCATTTTTTAACTACTCAATAAATGAGTATAATTTTTTTATATGTAATTCTACAGGATTTATTTATCATAAAACATGTTTTAAAATTTATGAAACTTAATCCAAAACTAAAATAAATGATATTAAACATGAAGCTATTTGAACACATTGTGATTAGGCTTGCGCGGCAAATTTTGAGGTCAAAATTGAAAAAAATGACTTTATATTGTACAAATATGTACAAACAAGGATTTATACCTAAATTCTCAGCTCAATTTTAATTAGAAATTATTTTAAGAACTTTTTTCTAAAAAATTAATAAAAATTTAATAATTTTGATTTAAAATTTTTTTAAAAATAATTTCTAATTAAAATTGAGCTGAGAATTTAGGTATAAGTCTTTGTTTGTACATATTTGTACAATATGAAGTCATTTTTTCAATTTTGACCTCACAATCTGCCGCGCAAGCCAAATCACAATGTGTTCAAATAGCTTCATGTTTAATATCATTTATTTTAGTTTTGGCTAAAGTTTCATAAATTTTAAAACTTGTTTTATAACAAATAAATCCTGTAGAATTACATATAAAAATTATACTTGTACATTTAGTAGTTCAAAAATTACATGAAAGATCAAACTATGTTTTGTAGTACCTTCTTTGCACATTTTTAAGACTACTGTGACCCCTTAAGGTAATTTATTTATGGTTCATTTTTAGGTTTTAGATTATGATAGATCTGAATTAAAGTCGATATTAAATTTATGCCAGGGTTGGAAAAAAACCAGGTTTTTTTCAAAAAAACCAAAAAACCCGGGGTTTTTTGGTTTAAACCAGGTTTTTTTGGTTTAAACCTGGTTTTTTCAAAACTATTCGGGGATTTAAATAGTTTGTGTATTTGCAGGACTCTAATGATGTTTATATTAATTTCAAGCTTAATTTTTTGGTTTACTTCACTAATAAGATCCCCATATATCTTTTAATTTGATATTTTATAAATGTAAAACTATTTTTTGGGCATAATATACTCCAATTATTTCAATTTCCACATAGTCATACATAACAGCCGTTAAACGTTTGTAATGGATGTCAATTAAACCATTCATAGTATTTTAACCTTAATATAAATAACTAAAGTAATAATAAAGTAATAATTCCAAACTTTTTAAATACAATTTATTATGATCAAGGACCACTACTATTCAACATTTTAAACTAGCTTTTGCTGCAGCTTTTTGGATTCCAGGCTTATTATGCAATTTAGACTGCACTAGACCAAAAGAGGAAAAATCGAGATCAATGTTAGCTGTTGTTGCTTTAGCAGTCGGAATGAGTTCAACTTCACTAAAAACGTTACTGTTAAGTTTTTTTATATCAACTGTTTGACCAACTGTTTCACACTAATATATTGCAGATACCATGCTTTACATAATCACTCTCAAAAAGAAAACTTCTGAAAGTCACTACAAGCTCCAGCAAAATATTTCATAACAAGAGTAACACCAAAGAATTATTAGGGAATCTGTGTTTTGCATATTCTTATGCTTCTACTAAAAAATTTGGGGAAAAAAACCATCTTTGGTTTTTTTGGAAAAAAACCATTTGGTTTAAACCTTGGTTTAAACCATGGTTTAAACCATTTGGTTTAAACCATGCCAACCCTGGTTATAATACTTACCAACTTTGTTGAAAATATTCTTTGTTTTAAGGACAATGCATTGTAGTAATATTTAAATTAAAAATTGAATAATTCGTTTGCAAGCAAGCACCCTCGTAAACAAACAATGCTTTGACTGTATGTGCTTACTGGTTTCGAGCTACTGACCGCTAGGGTTAATGGATCGCCGAAAGCACCCTCCAGCTAGGTGAGAGCTTGCAGTCATATTTTTCAAGCACGTCAACCCCCAAATTGTCGTCTTTCATCACTTCGCGATAGCCCCGCTTTCATGTATACGGACACTATGAAAAATTCGCTTTATTTAAATAAAATGCTGCGCATTAAGTTTTTTGTTTTTTTGTAAAGTTTCCTTGCTAGACTTGTACTTTGTCAACCATTGTATAAACGGGTTAAGGCCCAATGCAATAAAATTATGTAATCTATCTATTCATTAGTTTTGGAAATTGTAGTGGATAATTTAAAAAAGTTTCCACCATGTATTTTAATAAAAATATTTGACTTAATTTTGTATTTCAATACGCCAAGTAATTAAAAAATACGAAATAAACAAAATTTAGAGCATTCATACTTATCACTGATTTTTAATACATATTCGAAAAAAAATCTTACTTTCAAATCTGATGTATTTAAAAAGCTGTTTTTAAATTTCTAAATAAATATTAAAATATTTGTTTTAACTTAGTGCAAAAACCACTATTAAAGTAAAAGTGCAAATACAGATGAAAAGAATGAGTGCTTCAGTGCTTTCTTAGCCGGCATTGTTATTTAAAGCCAATATTTCTTTTTAGTTTAAGTATAAGTGGTCTAATGTTACATTTTGTTAACTTTCAGATTTCCCAGAGTTACAAGAGCTGTTTTTTATCTATCACACTTACCCCACTTGACCCTATAACACCACTGATTTAAAAATTCTCTCATTCCAAAGTAGAAATAATTGAAAATTAAACATGGATTTTCAATGGAAAAATAATTATTGCTCATTAATCCCTTATTTAACTATTTGTTGAATGAGAAATAAGTCAATCTTCATGGTACATCTTATTATATTAATATAATTACAATACATTTCATAACATTTTACAAAAATGAAAGCACACCTATCAAACAATTTCTGAATTACTTTATTATACTAAAAGAATAGTCAAACTCGCATATTGATAAATTCACAATTTTAATACAGTTTTATGTTATACCTGGAAAGTTAAAGAACATATTCCTTAAGTGTTGTTGTTTTTTGCTTTAATTTTCATTTGTAAATAATTTTTACAATGAAGGTCAAATACTTAATCCTATAATTTGCAAGAAATTTCTTTTAAGGAATACTTGATTATGTCTCAAAATAACAATTTTTAAAAACATATGACCTTTATAATATGTAAAAAAAAATAAGGAATATAAATGTTTCTCTCTCTACCAACTTCATCCATACGTTTGATTATTTTTTCAACTTAAGTGTTTTAAGTAATTTTTAAAGAGCAAAACCACATTAGCAATTTTCTTTTTTTTTTAAATTGCATCGTATCATATGTTAGAATGGTAGTTTACTGCAAACTGCACTAAATAAGACACACTGCACTAAATGCTTTTACTCTGCATACTTCTACTTTCCCAATCAAAATAAAACAAACTTGAAACTACTCATAAAATATTTTAAAATCAATATTCAAAATTATTCTTATCAATTTTAGGGGAACCTAGCTGAAGTTAATACAGCAACCCCTCGTTCTATAGCGATTCCTGGGAAACAAGCAAAAAACCGCCATATAACCGAATGCGCGATATAACGAGCGACTTGATAAATATTATACTAATTATATTGAATGAATTGGGAGAAATGATATACAAGGCACGATACATCCGAAATAGGGAATCCGGGAATAGCTTTACTATTCGGCCGAATAATAAAATTAAATTTTTTTCAAAATTTTTTCTCGTTACCATCTTCTAAAACATTGAAGATTTCCCAAACAGGACTTGTTTTCCGTTTTGATAAAAGATTAACCAGTTTTCCTCTTTGATAGACTCAAATACTTAAGTTTTTGCTATTTAAAATGTTAAATCAATCTCTACTTATTAAATAAGCAATAATTACCATATGTATTACAGTTGTATTTTTTTTCACTAAAACATAAAAAAAAATTAAATTGTATAAGAATATTGTAAGCCACGGTTTTATTATTTTTTTCTAATTTTCATTCTACATTGGATCCACTTTTGTTTTTGTTTTCATGCTTCTGTTTTCGTGTTGTGATTTTAAAAAAGTTTCAAACACTTTCTAAAAGGCTTGTAAACAAAAAAGTACTACTTTATTGTGTGTTGCTTTAATTAAAAATATAATAGCTAATGAGATAATATTAGAAAATAAATCGCTGAAACTATTTACCGTGATAAATACCTGCAGAGGCAAAATCAATTGTACTACTGGCTATGAAATAGCAAAATAAACACCTATTTTTAATATTGAAATTTGTTTTCAAAAGTATACAGTGGTGGCCAAAAGTGTGGACACTTTTTGAAAGTTTCATATTTTTCAACTTTGTGTGATTACAAAATATATTAATTGCACATAAAATTAAACAATTGTCTATCAAATTAAAGGTAATTTAATATTTATGAGGACCACTGTGTGGAGATTGCTGAAGCCGTCTATGAGATCTTTGGTCCCATATAATCTATATCCATAGACACAACATCATCAATATCAAATTAATTTCATGTAGAATTAAAAGTAAATACAGTATTACAATATCTGCCTTACGAATAAGTTATGCAACTAATAGTATAATCTGTCTTAGTTTTGCAAGTCATTGAACCACCAACTTGTATTGCAATTTCAGCATAAGGTAATCCATTGATTGTGCTTGTTTGTTCAACTAAAATGAGCTTAACTTTATTTGTAACACAGATACTTTAATTCTGTTTTTTTAATGAAATTCTGTATAAATTACCTTCAACTTAATATTTAAGTTTGTATTTAAGCGAAGTGTAATAGATGCAATACCACAGGTAACAGATGAAACACATGAAACTTTCAAAAAGTGTCCACACTTTTGGCCACCACTGTATATAAAAAGGCAGAAAATTACCATTAAAATGGATTCAAAAGTTAGATAGACTGTTTTCGAAAAGCAAAGTTCAGCAAGTAAGTTGCAAAAACAAACAACCAATTTTAAACCTTTTTTTTTATATCTTAATCAATCTTACAAATAAAACGTTATAATACTTACCAACTTTGTTGAAAATATTCTTTGTTTTAAGGACAATGCATTGTAGTAATATTTAAATTAAAAATTGAATAATTCGTTTGCAAGCAAGCACCCTCGTAAACAAACAAAACAATGCTTTGACTGTATGTGCTTGCTGGTTTTGAGCTACTGACCGCTAGGGTTAATGGATCGCCGAAAGCACCCTCCAGCTAGGTGAGAGCTTGCAGTCATATTTTTCAAGCACGTCAACCCTCAAATTGTCGTCTTTCATCACTTCGCGATAGCCCCGCTTTCATATATACGGACACTATGAAAAATTCGCTTTATTTTAATAAAATGTGCTGCGCATTAATTTTTTGTTTTTTTGTAAAGTTTCCTTGCTAGACTTGTACTTTGTCAACCATTGTATAAACGGGTTAAGGCCCAATGCAATAAAATTATGTAATCTATCTATTCATTAGTTTTGGAAATTGTAATGGATAATTTAAAAAAGTTTCCACCATATATTTTAATAAAAATATTTGACTTAATTTTGTATTTCAATACGCCAAGTAATTAAAAAAAACGAAATAAACAAAATTTAGAGCATTCATACTTATCACTGATTTTTAATACATATTCGAAAAAAAAAATCTTACTTTCAAATCTGATGTATTTAAAAAGCTGTTTTTAAATTTCTAAATAAATATTAAAATATTTGTTTTAACTAAGTGCAAAAACCACTATTAAAGTAAAAGTGCAAATACAGATGAAAAGAATGAGTGCTTCAGTGCTTTCTTAGCCGGCATTGTTATTTAAAGTCAATATTTCTTTTTAGTTTAAGTATAAGTGGTCTAATGTTACATTTTGTTAACTTTCAGATTTCCCAGAGTTACAAGAGCTGTTTTTTATATATCACACTTACCCCACTTGACCCTATAACACCCACTCCCATTTAAAAATTCTCTCATTCCAAAGTAGAATAAATTGAAAATTAAACATGGATTTTCAATGGAAAAATAATTATTGCTCATTAATCCCTTATTTAACTATTTGTTGAATGAGAAATAAGTCAATCTTCATGGCACATCTTATTATATTAATATAATTACAATGCATTTCATAACATTTTACAAAAATGAAAGCACACCTATCAAACAATTTCTGAATTACTTTATTATACTAAAAGAAGAGTCACATATCATATCAATAAATTCACAATTTCACATACATATTAATAAATTCACAATTTTAATACAGTTTTATGTTATACCTGGAAAGTTAAAGAAAATATTCCTTAAGTGTTGTTTTTTGCTTTAATTTTCATTTGCAAATAAATTTTACAGTGAAGGTCAAATACTTAATCTTATAATTTGCAAGAAATTTCTTTTAATGAATACTTGATTAAGTCTCAAAATAAAAATTTTTAAAAACATAATGACCTTTATAATATGTAAAAAATTAGGAACATATATGTTTCTTTCTCTACCAACTTTACATACGTTTGATTATTTTTTCAACTTAAGTGTTTAAGTAATTTTTAAAGAGCAAAACCACATTAGCAATTTTCTTTTTTTAAAATTGCATCTTATCATATGTTAGAATGGTAGTTTACTGCAAACTGCACTAAATAAGGCACACTGCACTAAATGCTTTTACTCTGCATACTTCTACATTCCCAATCAAAATAAAACAAACTTGAAACTACTCATAAAATATTTTAAAATCAATATTCAAAATTATTTGTATCAATTTTAGGGGAACCTAACTGAAGTTAATACAGCAACCCCTCGTTCTATAGCGCTTCCCGGGAAACAAGAAACAAGCAAAAAACCGCAATATAACCAAATGCGCGATATAACGAGCGACTTGATAAATATTAAACTAATTATATTGAATAAATTGGGAGACATGATATACAAGGCACGATACATCCGAGTACGCGTAATATTGAGGCATGATATAGCGAGGGGTTACTGTATTCAATAAATTAACAAGACATTTTTGACAGCTATTGCAGTTTACCTGCACACGTCAGACTACATCTCATGTAGCACAACTCACAGATATGAAGCTTCCATAATGTGTGTTAGTCCATGTTTTACGTTTTAGGACTTTCGACTAAATACCTTATTACACACGTCACAGGCATTAGGATTCTTTTCCGTGTGTGTCAGACAATGGCTTTAAACATTAGACCGAATTGCTTTTTGCAAGATACGCAATCATGTGTTTTCTCCTGTGTGTGTGAGACGATGTTTTTGAAGGGCAGACTTGTGACGATATTGCTTGTTACATAATTCACAACTATGTGGCTTTTCTAATGTGTGTACGAGACGATGGCTTTGAAGGGTAGACTTTTGACTAAATTGCTTGTTACACACTTCACAACTATGTGGCTTTTCTCCTCTGTGTATGAGACGATGATGGCTTTGAAGGGTAGACTTTTGACTAAATTGCTTGTAACAGATTTCACACTCATGTGGCTTTTCTCCTGTGTGTGTGAGACGATGTATTTGAAGGTGTGACTTTCGACTAAATTGCTTGTTACACACTTCACAACTATGTGGCTTTTCTCCTCTGTGTATGAGACGATGATGGCTTTGAAGGGTAGACTTTTGACTAAATTGCTTGTAACAGATTTCACACTCATGTGGCTTTTCTCCTGTGTGTGTGAGACGATGTATTTGAAGGTGTGACTTTCGACTAAATTGCTTGTTACACACTTCACAACTATGTGGGTTTTCTCCTGTGTGTGAGAGACGATGAGTTTGAAGGGTAGACTTTTGACTAAATTGTTTGTTACACACTTCACAACAATGTGGCTTTTCTCCAGTGTGTGTGAGACGATGGTCTTGAAGGAAGGACTTTCGACTAAATTGCTTGTTACACAATTCACAACTATGTGGCTTTTCTCCTGTGTGTGAGAGACGATGAGTTTGAAGGTTACCCTTTTGACTAAATTGCTTGTTACACACTTCACAACTATATGGCTTTTCCCCTGTGTGTGCGAGACGGTGTTTTCGAAGGGTAGATTTGTGACGAAATCCCCTGGAACACACTTCACAAGTGTGTGGCTTTTCTCCTGTGTGTGTTAGAAGATGCGTTCGGAGAGCAGACTTCTTTTCAAAACTCTTAGAACATACTTCACAGGTGTGTTTCTCTTTAACAGTGCTTGTCAAAATGTTTTTCACAGCCGACATTGTGATGAAATCTCAGAGAAATGCAATCTGAAGAACTAGCATGTTTTGATAACCTACTTCATGTTCTTTATGGTTGGAGTTGAGTTACAGAGTGTTTTCATTCAGTGTCTTATTGAAGTAGCATACAAAAAGCAGAATTTCAGAAAAACCTAAAATATAACAAAACAACATGTTACAAAAAACCTTTATTACTAAAGTGTGGACATTTTTTTTAAATGTTTTTCAACTTTGTGTGGTAAAATAAAATATATTAATTTACACTTTAATACAAACGTTTAAATATATCAAATTGAAAGTTATTTATTTAATGTAGAATTCAAAATAAACAGTATTACAATATCGGTAATACAAAAAAAGTTATGCAACCATTAGTAAGATCTATCTTAGTTTCGCAAGTCACTGAACCACCAACTTGTCTTGCGATTTCAGCATATGAGAAGCCATTGATTGAATTTCTTTGTTCTAATAATATGAGCATAACTTTTTTTGTTATACAGATATTTTATTTCTTTTTTTTATTAAATTTCACATTAAATTAAATTTATATCTATGTATGTACCTTTAATTTAATATAAATGTTTTTAATTAAGTGAAAATTAAACCTTTTTTATGAAATATTGTAATTGTGAATATTCTACATGCACACCAAGTTGAAAAACATGAAACTTAAAAAAAATGACCACAATTTCGGCGACCATTGAAGGGGACACTCATTAATTACGTGAACGTGGATGGGTAATCACTTGTTTGATTTGGAAAATTGCACTTTAAAAAAGGCCTAAAAGTTTTCAAGAAAAAAAATCTGTACACTTTTTTATTTCAAAAAAACTTTTCATTTTAGAAAGATGATGAGGAGACCATTACAAGCCACAATGTTGTTGGTTTGTATCTGATATATTCCAGACCTCTTCCTAACAGCCTCTACTGAACATCTCTGAATTGCTAAGCTATCTTAACCATTCAGGGCAGGGCCAGATTTCTAAATAGGCTAAGTAGGCTGTAGCCTAGAGCGGCAAATTTTTGAGGGCGGCAAATTTTTCGTCCAATTAAATCGATATTCGGCACAAAAAATTATTATAAAGATACTAATATTTTTTAGAAAGAAAACAAATAATTTACGTTAATGCATATAACGTAAACGTACTAGAAAACATGGTAGCTGTGAGAGCAATTGTAGCCTCTTTCCCGGATTTGAAAGTTGAAAGAAAACTAGAACAGTTTAAAAAATTCCCCGATTATTTTTCGTTTGATTTAGAGTGTACGTACATAATTCTAATATGGAGAAAGGAAAAAAAATACTCAAGAAAACGATATCTGGCGGCTAATCAATCATCGTAGCCTACATTCGGCAAATCTTTAAATCCGGTCCTGATTCAAGAGGACAAGCAACCATGCAAACGAACATCAAAGGACACAGAACTAGACACATACGATTACACCCAGGCTTTATTACACATAAACCCCATTTTATTTTGTGTATATACACGAATGTGGATACATCAGTGAATAGCTATAGTACGTCTATTTAGAATGTAAGCTTGGAAAGCATTTCCTCCCCCATCCACGAGTGTGGTTTTCTTGGAAACTGGGTGATTTATAGCTGTTTCTTTCCCGAACCTTACATGGAGAAATACTACCTGTTTTGATTGTAAACCTCAAGCGCGCTAGGACCCAGTGAAGGGATGGGGGAAGAGATTCTTTTCGAAGCTTACATTCTGGCTAGAAATGGTATAGTTAGTTTATGGACAATGGAAAATTCAATTCCTCGGAATAATTATTTAATCAAAATAAATTGTACCTTTTTTACGTTCCGATTTAATTTCTTAAAAATATTTCAAACATGCAGGTTTTTCACATTTAAGAAACACAGTGTTGGACTTCTTGTGCAATTGGACAGAGAATATTCAGAAGTCAATTCAGTCAATTTTTAAAAAAAATATGTCAATTATGATTTTTTATTTTACATTTCGGAAACACGGTGTTGTTGTTCTTCTTTCCATGGATAGATGATTACAGGATGCGAAATTAGCACTAGACCTCTAGACCAGGGGTTCCCAACCTTTTTGAATCTGCGTACCACTTGACTTTTTGAGAATTTTTGGCGCACCACCAGACCTAAATATTTTAATAAACGTATAATATTTACTCTTTTGAAAGTGTTCAAAGGTTTTTTTGAGTAAAATTCATGAGAAAACTGCATATTTAATGAATATATATTTGTTTATTTATTTATTAACATGTTTATAATAAAGGAGATATAAAAAGATTAAATTTGTACTAATTTTTAGTTTTGTTTATTACCTATAGGTCTAAAAACATCCAAATAAAATATAGTACAAACTAGGCAAAATCCGATCCAGAAGTTAATTAAAGATTTCTCTGTAATATAATGAAAATGTTTAAAATAATGAGTATATGTTTGAGTGCTCACTGCACACACACATACGTAGAGTAGCTATTTATAGCATCGTGTTGCTCACATTACTCACGCGTACCAACTGAAATATTCCCGCGTACCACCAGTGGTACGCGTACCACCGGTTGGGAACCCCTGCTCTAGACAATGCCGATGTTTTTTTGGAAAGGCCGATAAAAATTTCCAACTTACTAGACCGCCGGTATAGCAAAATTTTTGACCACCAATTTTTGACTGACAAATTTTGACCCAAATCATCACCCAATTGATGCAAATTAGACTTCATTCTTTAGAAATCGGTCAATTTGATCCAGAGCAAGCCTTTCAATTTTGGAAAAGTGATGTAAAAAGAAAAAGGCCAAACACAAAGCCATATTTACAAAGAGGAGCTTTTGAATCCAACTGCAAGAGTACTTCTTCAGAAGAGTCTGAATTAAGCGAAAGTGATTGTAACAGTACTTTCACAGAGGAGTCAGACAACTGATTAACGAGTGTTGCTGTAAAAATTAGTTAATAAATTAAATTTTACATAGAAAAATTGGCTTTTTATTTAATTTTTTTTTGGTCTAGCAAAATTTTTCAGTGTCTAGTATTTTTAAGTTCCTACTAGACCAGTTGTCTAGTATAATATTTTCTTTATTTCGCACCCTGTGATATATGCAGAAGCACAGTGGAATGTCAAAATTAATCCTTATTTTGGAATGAGGGGGGGGGGGGGGGGGGGGGAAGCAGCAATGAGACAAAATTAAAGGTGGGAGGGGAGCTCGATAGAATATGACATAGGGGGATTGGGGAGGTCGAAAAAGGCTAAATGTTAAAAAATTTAAGCGTAGTAATTTTTTGTAAGTCTCCTTAAAAATCTTTAAGTTATTAATAAAATGAAAAGTGATGCACTGAGTCCCTGCTCGGGGTGGAGGGGACATTTGGCATCAAAACGAAAGCAAACCTCTTTCTGGTGCCGACACTTGTGGTAAAATAGCAACAGAATGAATAAATTGGCCTTATTTTAGCAAAGTATAATGGCAATAACTGACTGGTTCGATGGGATTTTGTCACAGTCTGGATTTCGACCCTGTCGAGGTTTTGAAATATACCTAGATTATATCCAGAACCCTAACATAACACAGATTGTGATGATGCCAGTGCTGGAAATCACAATAGAGAAAAAACATTTACTGCGAGGAAGTAGGGTACGGTAGGGAGATAAAAATCTCGGTAGAGATTTACTGAATGGTCCTCCTTGGCAAACTTTCCAAAATCGCGCCAAATGTCTGTAATTTGGCGATTTTTAAAAAAAAAACCAGGATTGAAAGAAAACATCGAAAGGGAAATTTCACAGAATTCAATTCATCAGTTTAAGTCAGACAGGTTGACAAAAAAATAATATTTATCGCCAAATATGAAAAAATTGCGCCAAGGGGGGGGGGGGGGCGTACGGTAAATCTGATCCAAAAAGTGTGAAAAAGCAACAAGAGTTAATTGTACTGGCTATTAAAAAGAAAAATTAATAATTTTAATATTGGTTGTTTTAAAAGTATATAAAAAGGCTGAGAATTACCATTAATATGGATTTGAAAGTTAGAAAGAATGTTTTGGAAAGCAAATAAGTTCCAAAAACGAACAGCCAACATTAAACCTTTTTTTATATACATATCTTGCTCAATCTTACAAAGAAAAGTTTCAATACTCACTAAATTTTTGAAAATGTTCTTCGATTTAAGGATAATACATAATGTAATATTTTTATTAAAAATTGTATTATAAAAAACGTTAGAGAACGCTCATAAATAAACAATAACAAAACTGGGCGGTAATTAAGGGTTGCTCACTCCACCCTGACGTGTTCATGCTCCGCCTCAATCTCCCAACTCTTTGCCAGAGGCAAAGAGCTGGGAGTTGCTAGAGGCAAAGAGCTGGGGTTTGGCTTCTTATTTGGCGCTATGAGATTTTGGCGAGAAAAAGGCCTTCTGGCTGCATGTTTAAATATTTTACTGTTCTGTAAACTTGGGTAAACAAATAGACTTGTTGTTTGCAATACGTTTTAAATTTCATTTTTCGGAAGTGTTTTTGGTATTCTAATAGAATAAGAGATTTTTGAAAAGACAAAGTACTTATTTATGCAACAAGTATGAAAAGTAACACTTAACTAGTGGATTTTATTTCCGAACGAGTGAAATAATGACACATGTTTCAGGTGTCGTCTCGTCACTTGACTGTGGTTCTAAAATACGACACCCGTCGCCAATAGCCCTCGTATTATAGCTCTAGTGCGACGATAATACGAACTAAGCTATTGATACGTATTTTAAGAAGTTAACTTTTCACACGTGTTTCATACATTATTTTTTATAATTACTTGAAAAAAAAATCAAATCTAATCGATTCAAAAATAATTAACGTGATAATTTTTTTACGTAAAAGTAGATCGGCAAACGATAAATATCCGAAACTACAAAAGGCCAACTTATTTTAGCTGCCACGCTACGTTTATAACGTAAAAAGTGAAAGGTTTTATAATCGTTCTGTCCGTCACCCACTTTCACAGAACGAACCGCAAGTCTCACAAACAAGTGGAATACGTCATTTTGAAGCAAAAAATCAGTTGAGGCTACATTCCAAATATCATTAAAATATTTAATTAGAAGTTTATTTAAAATTTAAATAACTAAAAATTTAATCTACATTGAAATAACATGCGAATTCCATTTTTATTCAATATATTTACTGTTGCCATGACATCAAACGTACGAGAAACTTTATTTAAAATAAAAATAAAATTCTTGAAAAAAATATTTATTTTTGTGCAATAATTCAATTTGGATAGTTATAATAGCACAATAAAGTTATTTTGAAGGTTCATTATATATGAATGAAGAAAGATGCATAAAAAATTCTAAATTTGCATAAAAAATATGCAAATTTTTGCTTTTATTTTTTAAGCAACAATTTTACTAATTTATTTTTCGAAATGTAAACTTGTGACATTCATGACATTTTGTTTTACTACCAATCAGATACTCTTATTTACTTTACAGCACCAGTGCCGAAAATAGCATTTTCGCCACTGTCTGTGACGTAAGCACGTAAAGTGTCACCTTCGCAACGATTTATGAATAAATATGATACAAAAAAGTGAACTTTTTTGCACGTTGTAATAAAAATATTATTATTACTTACCCATTGTTATTATTTACCCATTGTTATTATTTACCCAGTTCTTAAAATAATATGTAATATGGTGTAAATCTAATGACTTTCTATTTTATCAATAACAAATTGATCCAATAAAAGTGCCTTTTTGACATCAGAAATACGTACGCATTTAAATTTTTAATTTTTCCTTTGGCCAAAACATTTATAAAAGCAATACTTATATTTAAAGAAAAAACTATAACAAAAAATGCAAACTACACATTAAAAAACTCGACATAGTTATTTAAAATTAAGAGAAATGTAAAGAGTGTCAGAAGGTGTAAGTCAGTGTAAAGATTAAACAAAACCATAAAATACAAAAAACTTAATGAGCACTCGGAACTCGGAGAGATCAGACTCATATTTTTCATTTGTGGATACCATCTTTGCTGGACTGGATATTTTCAGCTTCGTGATAGTTTTTTAATAGTTACAATAGATAACAGTAATATAACCTGTCTGTTATCGGTCGCCGGATGTCTTGGAGCCTAGGGAGCTGCCTTGGAATGGTCATTTCAGCTTTACTGCAGGCTAGAGCGCACTTCCTGCACTTCGTAATTTCTTGTATACATTGCATTGCAACGCAACTAAAACAGAAAACCTTAGGAAATCTTCTTTTTAAAAATTTAAATGCACGTTGTTCTGACGGATGTGTTTTTTAAGTAAAAAATAATTTTTAATTATATACACTCCACTATCCAGTTCAAATATATTCCCCCTTTTTTACCCAATCGCAGACACAAGATATTGAACTTCTACCTCATAAAAACATAAAATGTAAGAAGTTTTTTAAAAACATTTTTATATATGTATATTTATTTTAATAAAAGTTTCGACGTTTTTCATTTTTTTTTTGAAAAGCATACATAATATCTATTTCATTTGTTCACTAATAATTACATGAACACGTGTCCAAAATTCCAGACTTATTCCGAATGCCTACTGAAGAAACTGTTGCTGAGCTTATTAAAATTACAAAATTTTAAGACATCATCTTACTGATTACTTAATGGCCATTTACTCTGTAATGCATGAATTTTTTGCTCATCCCGAAAAAATATATTTGTATCTTTAATACTCATACATTATGGGAAAAATACTGAAAAAAAATTAACTGCTTTGGAATTTAAATAATTTCAATTTTAAAAAATATTGCCATATGGCAAAAACCAGCTACAAAATTCCAATTTTGATGAGAATGATTAGAAAACTACTAGATATATTTTAAAATAACCCTCTTGAACTATATTTTTTTTTCAAAACAATTTATTTCTATTTAGTACTAATATTATTACACTTTGAATACTGCCAAAGACGTAATTTTACAGCAGTTAATAGCTTCACTCTTTAATTTTGAATACACTTTTACTACTGTCATCTATGAGGAATTCATTAGTAAATATAGCTTCAAAATGGAATGTAATTGACGAAGAAACACAGATTTGTCGAGAGGGAGCTCTACTTTAATAGAATAAAGTGGATCATGTTGCATGTTGCCATATGACAGCAGTATGCATTCGAGGGTTAAATCTGCAGTTTTAACTGTAAAGAATCAGGTACAATCAGGAATTTAAAATATTGAAATGGCTTTAGATAAAAAAAATTCAACTTTAAACCCAGGATCATTCTGCAGAACATAACACTCGATTACATATAAATATGAATATATTATTTAGATCAAAAAGTAGTTTATTTACTAATAATAATTGAAACTTTTAACGAATTACCATCTATTAAAAAAACTATTCAGAATCACAATAATATTTGACGTGAAACTTACATTTAACATAATCGCTCTAAAATTGAACCAATAAATATTGCTTTAATAGATAAAGATATTTTATTTCAACACAATCTTTGGTTTCGTAAATTACCGCAACATCATTTTGATAAACAGTTTTTAGTTAGTGAAGTGCAGTTCTTCATTTACCTATATCTATTATTTGCGCAAGGTAAAGAAAAAATATTTTTGTTTTTTAATTTTAGTAATTTTGATAGTAAAATATACATCCTTCAGAAGCTTTCCCTTTCCTATTATATAATCTATTTTTAAACATTTAGATCATCAGTTAAGTTAGAAATATCAACTGTGCCTGATAATTGATATGTGACGGATTGGCCTCAACTGTTAGACATTTTTTATATTTATTTATTTTTATCACAGGTATTTTAATAATCTAAAACCCAGTCCCGGAAGAATGAACTTGGCTACATACATTCTTTTTAGGTTAGAATATAGTTCAGTTTTACGTGGACGTATCTGAGTATCAAAAACTAAAATATTTTTTCTAAGTACAAAACTTGAAGTATAAATTTGCTTGTGTGTGCTCCCTCCGAATTTAAGCTAGTGTTTCCTTATAATTTTATTAAAAATCTAATTTAGAAATATGTTTTATTTCGAATATGATTGAATTTGATTATGATTATTTCGAATATGATGAATTTCGAATATGATTATTTCGAATTGCTACATTAACATATGCAAAATTTTAATTAGGTTAAATAAATATATTTAACTTTCAAAGATAACAAAACATAAATAAGCTGTAAAATTTTAATTTTGAGCGTAGAAACCCTTTTTCCTCTTAAATGTACTACTGGATTTTCATCCAAAATTTAAAAACTGCACTATCATTACCCTATGTGTATATGATAAATGGTGTCTGTATTTCTATTTCTGAAGTATTCTTTTTTAATCGACCCTATGTGTATATGATAAATGGTGTCTGTATTTCTATTTCTGACGTATTCTTTTTTAATCGACCCTACGTGTATATGATAAATGGTGTCTGTATTTCTATTTCTGTATGAAATAGTAAAGTAAACCAAATATTGTATGTTCTAGCCCATTAGCACTATTCACCCCTAACGGGCAGAGTAAAGTAGAAGAAATAAAAGAAAAAACCCTCTTCAATGTTCATTAAATTTGTGCATATTGCATGCGAAGATTCTCATCCAATAGCGCAAATTCCATGTGACGATTGCGAAACCTTGATTATAATACGTTTACCAGAGTAACATATTCAAAATCCTTTTTTTTTGTTTTTGTTATTACTTTTTTCTAGAATTAAATATATTTTTTTTAGTTTGCTCTCTTCTATTTTCCATTACTTTTTCAATCGATTTAATTCTTGTAAACCTTACCATTAGTGGTCAGGGACAAATCCAATTAAATGAAACTGATTAAATGAATTATATAATGCTGATGGAAAATACTAATGTTTAAAACTTGCTTAGTAGTCATGACTTACATAATTTTTATTACTTGTGACAGAACATGACACCTTTAGCAATATGTAATACATAATACTTTATTCTAATATGGCTATATGAAAGCTAAAGTCACAAATTGCAACAAAGGGGAACCTCAAGCTGACTAAAATTTTCAAATTACAGAATAAACTTTTCCTATAATTTAAATCCGTTTCTTTAATTTATTTACAAAATCTAATTGAACTTATTATAAAATTGTTATAGAGATCTGGTACAACTTGAGATTGATCTCTTAAAGAGACCTGGTGAAGAGGTTTAGAATACTTATTGAGAAAAATTAATTTTAATTAAAAATATTTTGAATAGTGAAATATTAGGGTTTTTTTTTTTAATTTTAAACAAAAATGCATTTACACAAGCTGTTTGAAATCGAAATGTCTATATTGCAAAAAAAAAGGTCAAAAGAAATGTTTTTCAAATTATGATTCACAATTTCCTTCCGTCTCTTTTATTGGTCTATCATAGAAATAACCGCTTGTTTAAGTGATTTAACTAATACTAAATTTCTAATTTTGTAAGAAACTATAATTTTCCAGCAGCAATATATACAGGGAAAATTGTTATTTAAGCCGCTTTGTGTATAATAAACTTTTTCCAAACAAGGAGAAAATTTACAGAAGTTTCAAAAAGTTGAGATTCGGATACATTAACTTTTTATAATTGCGTGCAATGAATATTTTTCTTTTATATAATATAAAAGAAGGAAATTATATATTTTCCAGCAGTCAGAATTTCCTTCTCTTTTATAAGTATTTCTTCTTTGCATTATACATTCACATATACATGCAGTATTTTACTTTGATACCTTTAGCAAAAACTGCATAAGCTCCGAAGGACATAAGACCATAAGGACATACACAAATACTAATCACTTCAATAAGGCTTTAAGGTTAAACACCTGAAAGACCCAAGGCACTAACTAGTCCCCGCTCCACAACTGGAGACAGCGACAACCTTTCTTGACATTGCCGCAAGCTGCTCCTTTTGATAAGAGAGTGTAAGCCATATGAAAGAAGAGGGGGGATTTTCCCCTGTTCTCTAGATAACAGGAAGAGGAGGCACAAAATTTAGAAATATACATCACTACTCAGTACTCACAATTTAAATTTACCTTTACAAATGTTTCCAATTGGAAAAAAAGGTTAAATATTAAAGTGTCAATATTGTTAAAAACTTATTTATTATTAATTCTTTCATTCTAATCCCTTCTACCATATGACTCTGGTTATTCAATTGATCAAAAACCATTATAAATAATACTGAACACTCTTTACTTATCTTGTAATATCATAGTTAAAAGATATGCTGATTATGAATAACATTAAAAAACCAGGAATTGACTAAAATCACTACTTAATCATTTCAAAAATAAACTTAATTTTGTGAAGAAATCTATGTTTCTATTTCGGTCTGTTTTATATATTTTCCTCGAATAAACTTCAGTACACGTATATTTCATATCTTATCGGAATTTCTTACAATTAAACGTGCAAGTTCAAATAAAATCCCGTGGTCAAACCATCAAATCAAACGACAACTTAACAAGTAAAAAAAAATAAGAATAAACCTCAAATCCTCAAAAGCAAACGATACTGCATTTAGAGGTTGCATGTCAACCAAATGTCGCGAAACCTAAAAAACCACTTGATCTGCTACTTGGCAACCCAACACTAAATTTTTCCCAATAGCAAGCGCCAGAGGCAAAGAGCTGGGAGATTGAGGGCAGAGCATGAAGTACGTCACGACTGCGGGAGGAGTGAGCAACCCTTAATTACCGCCCAGTATAACAAATGTGATAATTCAAATAATCGTTTCTGGCAGCCCATTTTTAGCCTTCTTTAAGAGCTTTAACACAGTCAATTTACGTTTCCTTATCTCAAATCCGAATCAAGTGACAGAGTCTTTAATTAAGTGGGCATCCAAGTTTTGGCAAACGATAATTTTTATCTTTTTGTTGCTGTGCTCAATGAGAAACATTTGCTTTCATTTGTTTTATGTCTGTTAGATAACTAACTTTCGTGCAGTTTATAAAATGTATATCGAAAATTTAAAAAAGGGATGTCACTTCCCAGGTAAGATTGTGTTTAGACATATTTATAGCAAATTAATTCCTTACAACTTATACTTTTAATAGAGTAACTTATTCTATAACCTTCATGAAGTTCAGAAATAATTTTCTTGGATACAAATATTCTGAATAGCCTTCTGCCCTACCTGCATCAATCAGGTAAGGGTCATTCCCAAAAAATGTTACAATTCCAACTTCCAATGTTAAAAAAATAAAGTTCGATTTTATTTAAAATAATTGTTACTATTGCATTAAGAATTTACATATCTATTGAAACTACATAAAATCTGTATATTTTAAAAATAATTAATGCTTTAATTCAAACTTTTCACTTACCGCAATGCTATTATACCGAGAGTTTTGAAACGGACGTGATAAAATATACTTATAGACACCACACTCGAATTGCTCTCAACCATAAATTTTCTTCAGTAAAATATTTTCAAAGATAGCAGCGCTCCTGATTTCTTAGTTTGAACTACGTTCAACGAAAACGCTTCTTATTGCTCGGTTCTTTGCAGCGGAATCCTTTGCAAGATGTGGAATTAAATGGTTTAGTTTTTTAAACGAATGTAGTTGGAGTAGTTTAGGTTGTGGTCGAAATTTACATACGAAATATTAACGTTAATTTCACATTTGTGTTTTTCATTCGATGAAAAGAAAATGCGGCAGTGACAATGGGAAATAGCAAACGATTTTTTTTCTTTTTATACAAAATGAATCGCTTCATTGAAACCTGTGTTAATAACTATAATCTTATATAATTAATAATATAAAATTAGATTATTTTTATTTTTAGTGTTTCCAAAAAATAATTTTATATATCCCAAGTACTCGTGTGACGTCGAATATGACGTGATTTTTTGGTCATGAAATGCCCCTAAATTGACGTCATTTTTTTGGTGACAATGTCCATTTTGAAGACGTGATATTCGACGTCAAATAATGACGTTAATCTGACGTGAATAAATGACTCTTTTGTGACCATATGACGTGAACTTTTCGTTAACAAATAACGTGAATTTCACGTGAAAGGTGGACGTGAATTTCCCGTGATAAGTGGACATGAATTTCACGTGATAAGTGGACGTGAATTTCACGTGATAAGTGGACGTGAATTTCACGGGAAAAATGGACGTGAATTTCACGTGACAATACGACACGATTTTCACGTGATCAATTGACGTTAATTTTACGTGACCAAATGTCGCGCTTTTCACGTGATTAAATGACGTTAATTTTACGGGATCATATGACGCTATTTTCACGTAATCAAATGACATTAACCTCACGTGACTATATGACGCGATTTTCACGTTATTTTTTTTTTTATTTCTATATAATTTCAGTCATGGTGTAAAACCAAAATTTTTTTAAAATATTATACAATATTTTGAATTACAGAGATATATCATTTTCAAAATATATTGTCCTTAAAAAGAAATTTCTAAAATAATGACTTAACATACTATTCATAAGTCATTAATTAAAAAAAAATCTTTTACTACTTATTTTGAAAAAGATATTCTTCATAACTTCAAAATATTCAATAATATTTTAAACAAATTTGTATTTTACACCATGATTGAGATTGCATAGAAATAAGATGAGAAAAGAAAACTGAAATTCAAAAAGTATTTAGTACATAATTAAGAATTTTAATATGATATTCATTTTTTACTTCAAAACATATTTTGGATATTTTCATATATTTGGAGCCTAAGTAGTAATATAAACTTACCTAATTATTTAAGTTTCACCGGAACATTCAGAACTACAGGTTGGCAAATTTAAATCTTGATATTTTAAATAAATACAAATTCATTTGGAAACAAAACATTTTTATTTGAAAAAAAAAACAATAATCTACAAAATAAACAATTGAAGAATTACATAACCAGACTTTCAAGGAGAAACTGAAAAAGAAAAACATATGTAAATATATTATAGATGCAAATATATATTCCCAGCATATTTTTTTTAATATAACAGCCTTGTCCATCTAAAATATATGTATAATCAAACATTTAAAGGATTATAATTTTACAGTTTAAAATATTTTCTATATTTTCATAAAAAGATTCAATAACTTTGCCTTTAAATTTTAAAAATGGAAAAGTTTGTTTTTATCACCTCAAAGTATAGATTACACAAAATAAATAAAAAAATATATTAAGACTACTATTTAACTGCTTAGCTGGCATTAAATTCAATGAATATTCAAGGAAATGAACCAAGAAAATGTGCAAGGTATTTGAATTATGGTTCATTGTAATGATTTAATTTGAGAAATATTGGCGTACCACCTGACCCAAATATTTTAATAAACGTATAATATTTACTCTTCTAAAAGTGCTCAAAGGTTTTTTAATGAAATTCCTGAGAAAACTTCGTATTTAATGGTTAGATATTTGCTTATTTGTAACATGCTTACAATAAAGGAGAAATAAAAATATTAAAATGGTATTAATTTACAGTTTTATTTTTTACCTATAGGTCTACAACCATACAAATAAAAAGCTAGTGCAAACTCAACAAAAAATTAATCATCATACAATATATACTTTTATAGTCTTTCTTAAGTGCGAAAATTATTCTTTGCCTGTGATTAAAATATCAACATTAGGAGTAATGTGGAACTTATCTTCACTCTTATAAATAAGTTCTTTTTAACACTTATTCTGCTTATATGATCATTTACAAGAGTTTGGAAAATAAACTCTCATGCAAGTAATTCCTAACAACTGGCATCAGAAATAACGGAGCTTGGGGGAGTTCAAAGGGTACTCTGTTTTACATTTGATCCAGAATTTAATTAAAGATTTCTCTTTAGATCTGAATTAAAGTTGATATTTAATTTATACTAACTTAAATGAGAAAAATCTAATGCAAATTTGATTTTATTGTTCACATCTCACAATATTGTTTCATTTACAAAAATGTTCACTTTTTCAGAGGTAGTAGTGGGACAATGCAAAATTTCAGGACAGAAATTTAAGAAAAAATCAGGACATTATTTACGTAATAAAATACAGTATAATTCGAACAACGATTTTAGAAAAAAAATCAAGCCCTACTCAAAAAGAAAGAAATTAAGGAAAACTAAAAAAAAAAAAAATACTGCTAGCATAATATCTAAATACTAAAATCGTGTATAAGCTTTTCATTTTTTGAAACTAAAACCTGTAAAAAATTAGATGTCAATCCCAGTATAGGCTAAAGCAATAAAAATGTTGAAAAAAAGTTTCAAGGTAAGATAAACCAAAATATTGAACAACATTTCAGCTAGTCTTGTTATCACAAGCTCACGGATACTTGATCAGAAGAAAGTATTCTGGTTGGCCTAACTTGGATTGAACTGGAGCTATGTAAATAACAAGACATTTCTCCTCTCTCAAGATCCTCTTCCGATCACATAGAGCCAGAGAATTGTCAATAATTACAAGGTAATGAGACGTCATAGGTGGATTTTGAGAAAATTACTAGGCAGCAAAATACGTAGATCAAGAAGCATTTACTAGACTTTTGGTCAGGAGAAAATGACTTGGAAGATTGCACTGGCCGTTTGACCAATATTTGAAGATAGCTTAGTGGATCCTAATCTTAATCCATCTTCCAATTTTTATTATTAAAGTTAAATATTTAAACTTGCTTTTTATTGAAATCTGACTAATCTGAGTGTAGTTTTCATTGATATATACCGAGAATATAAGAATTTTCTTTTCGATTGCGTTAGTGTCGTGTAAAATTTTGAGCCACAGGAACCACTATTTACTAATAAAAAAATAATAAATTTTGATTTTTAAATCGCGTTGGGAAAATTTTTGATATTCGATTTTGAAAATACCGACCGAATGAATGGTTTGTTTTGTCTTATTCCTGTTTCTTCGTCACAGGAGGAATAAACACAATAAAAAAGCTAAAATAACTGCCGATGGTTAAAAAAAAGATGATGCTTAAGCAGAAATAGTCGCTTTTCTTTGAGGGGGGGGGGGGTCACAGGAGCTGGATATTTCTCTCTTCTTAAGGCCGATTGACGATGAGGGAAAAAAATACCCCAGTCGATCATTTCATAAAAAAATAATTTAAAAAAAAAACGATTTCAACGGGAACATACCAAATTCGAAACCTTTTTTTATTAAATATGTTTTGTTGTTAATTCTGGGCTTACGAGCACTTAAGTGCTATTTTACATGAAACAGGAACCTCCAATTTTTTTTGTATGGAAGTCGTTAAAGAATTTGTCTTTAGTTTCAATTAAAAACACAAAATAATTAACTCAGCAACAAAAACGAATTCTAAGTTTTTGAAAGTAAACATCCTAAAATTTGGTTGACTTATCTGTCCTGAACTAAAACAAAGAAAGAACTTCCGATCCTACGACGATTACATTACATTGCCAAATAGTAAATATTACGAGGAGTTGTGGATTGGAAGGCCGATTTTTTCAGAAAACAAAACTGTTTTAAAAAAACCTGTTAAAAAACCCGAGACACTACTGGTAATAACTAGTAAATATTACTAGGCGCTGAGGCTGGTTGACAAATCTGATCTGATCACAAGTAGAACTATAAAATTAACACTAACCTACTGCGATTATGCGGCTACTTAGCAAATGTTACAAGTCATCATGTGTGTTTGTGTAGATTAAGTTTAGTTTCCGCACAAATAAAAAGCTTTGATCAACATTTGAGAGCCTGTTATTTCCAGAAACCATTGTTTGGAGTTTTAAAAAAAATCCTATTAAAAGCATTGGAATTATTCTTCAAGGCAAAAATCGATTTTCTTTTCATTAAATGATAAAAAGTGGCCAACATCAAAACAAAACAAATCTCAAAAATAAATTTTGATGAAAATATGGAAGCAATTGAAAAATATAAGTAGTAGTTGATAGGTATGAAATTATGTTTGTTAGTATTTTTTAAAAAATTTCAGGACAATTTGTGAAAATTAAGGACAATTCAGGACACATAAAAAAATTTCAGGAAATTCAGGACAACTACGACCCCTGCTTTTTATAAAAAAACCCACTGCATTTGAAGCATTTTTAAACATTTCTATTAAAAAAATTCAACAAAAATGAAACATATTTTTACTTCTTTTTAACTATGTTAAAAGTCAAGTATCAAGTAATAGAAAAAAATCATTTAACACATTACAACTCTTAGAATTTCACTATTTTTTCTTAAAAAATTTGAACTGACTTTTGTTGTCATATAATAAAAAAAATTCAAAAAGAAAAGTGAATGAAAAAACAAGTTTTACATTGAGATATTATAACAATTAACAATTTATTTGACAAGATGGTCAAGTTACATTATATTTGTTGATTTAAAAAGTAAATTAATTTTACAAAACCTAAGTTTTTCTTGCAAAAAAACTTAACCCTCTAACGCATGATTTTTTTTGCATCCTAAATAAATAAATTATATATATATCTTTACTAATACATTATGGGAAAAATACTGAAAAAAATTTTAACTGCTTTAGATATTAAATAATTTCAATTTTTAAAACTCCTCCCATATTACAAAAACCAACTACAAAATTCCAATTGTGATAATAATGACTAAAAAAACTACTAAATATATTTCAAAATAACCCTCTTTTACTATAGTTAAATTTTCAAAGCAATTTATTTGGATTTAGTACTAATATTATTATATTTTGAGTACTGCCAAAAACATAATTTCACCACAGTTAATATAACCTCACTCTTTAAATAATTTTGAATACTTTTTTACTACAGTCATCTATGAGGATTATTAGTAACTAAAACTTCAAATTGGAATGTATTTTTTGAAAAAACACAAATTTGACGAGAGGGAGCTCTACTTAAAGAGAATAAAGTAGATTATGTTACTTGTTGCCAAACGGCAACAGTATGCATTAGAGGGTGGGTTAAGAATATTTATTCTATGTAACGAAAATAACAGTTGAAAAGAGTTGTTTCCCTAAAATGAAATTTCTGACATTGGCAGTCCAAAAAATTATGATATTTCATGCATAGTTTACCACATTTCTTATTTGGTATTTTTAATTACTCTTTCAGTTCCAACTCTTTATTTTTTTATTCAAAAATTTATGAAATAGATTCATTAAGCATCCAGAATGAAATGGTAAAAAACAGAGATCTTAAATTTTTAACTAAAAGGAGAGTATGATTCCAATTTAGGGGGGAAAATTGGAATCGTACCTTTTTTAATAAATTATAACAATGTTTTCAAGCTAATGTGTTCAATGTTTTTTAGTTAAAATTACTTTTAAACATTTTAAAATGCAAGCATGAAGACGTAAACAAGTATACTTACTAGTACTTTTTGTGCCCTGTGGCAAATAAGGCCTTTGATTTAACATGTATCCCTGCTTCCAAGGGAGACTGAAAAATAAAATTAAAATATTATAAAAACTGTTAATATACACTCCCAGCATCAAAAATTTAATTAAAAAAAACATAATAACCTTGTCCATCTTTATAATATGTAATATCGAAAGTTAAAGGAAGATAATTAATTTCAGGGTTTTTTTTTATAAAATAATTTTTACATTTCCATGTAAAGATTCAATAATTTTGAATTTAAGTTTTTAAAAAAATGGAAATGTTTATTTTTATCATCACTACAAAGTATAGATTACACAAAACAAATAAAAAGTACTTAACTTTGATTTTGTTTGCAAAATTTGCAATTTAACTGCGTAACTGACATAAAATTCAACGAATATTCAAGAAATTGAATAGGGAAAAAGTTTAAGGAAATTGATTTTTAGGTCACTTATGTTTTACATTATGAACATCTGAATTAAAGTTGATATTAAAAATATATTAATTTCTGATAAAGGTCACAAAGGAAACAAAAATAATGCCTAATGCAAATTTGACTTCATTGTTCACACCTCACCTTGTCTCTATTATAAAAAAAGGACTACATTTTATTTAAAAAATATTAGTCTTTTAATTCATCTTAGAATACCTTTAAGTAATTAATATTAAAAAAACAAATTGCACTGAAAGAAAAAAGATTCAAACTTAAATTAAGAGATATTATTATAAAAGGAAAATAATCACATGTATTAGAAAATGTACGTGCCAATAAATGCTTGTAAGAATATACAAGCCTTGTTTAGCGCAGTGAAATAGGCTGTTAAAAAATTAAATTTGAAGATATTTAGCGTTTAATGGTATACAGCTTTCGTAATTCATAATTCAAATATTTCTTTACCTATCCCACTTGAAACAGTTGACAAAATTAAATAATACGGGCATTAATTATAATCTTAAAAACATACACTAATGCTATCTGAAAAAAATATTAAACAGAAACACGAGGAAAAATTTAATTATCTTATTTTAATTAAAATGGTTATTAATCTAATACATTAATTTCATGTCAAATCAAATAAGTCCAATATTTGATTTTGTGACCATATTTATACGATATAATTTTTTAAAGAAGCTTTTAACCAATCTAAAATTTTAAATTATATCTTTATCTGTAAAAAAATTTAATATAATTATCTGTAAATTATTTTATAAAAATAATTCATTTTGTATAAATAAAAAATAGAACTTACATATTATCTGTGCTTGAAGGAAGCTTTCATTCTGCACAGGTCCGGTTTCGCAGCTTACAGCGTTAACATTGAGCTATGTAAAAAAAAAAAAAGGAATTGTAGAACAAAAGAAAAATTGCAGGGGAGGGGGGGGGGATAAGTGTAATTCGATTATTGCAAGCAAACAAACTATTACATTATGAGGGGTTCTTCGTTGTATCGCCCTATCAATTACAGATTGGGTTATTACTGCCATTATATTATTGAAGATTGATTTGTTGTGTTTTCATGTAAATGGAAGATACCAGGGCTAGAAAAATCTTTTTACATGCCCTGTCAAGCATGTCAGTCTTGGAAATACATGCCCGAATAACACTTTTACATGCCCAAGCCCAGGTCGAGTGAAAGGGAGAGGGAGGGAAAAGATATAACCAAGCATGAGTTAAGCAAAAATAACGAAAGCTGAAAATAAAATGCGTAATTGGACGCATTTTTTTTAACAGTATACTAAATTCACAAAATAAACTGTTACATTATGTAAGTTGGAAAACCAAATTCCCTGACTTGTCCAGGTTTTCTCAGAGAATTTACAGAAAATTCCAGGTTTTATCAATGTTAATTAAATTATCTGACTTTTCCAGGTTTTCTCAGAGAATTTACAGAAAATTCCAGTTTTTATCAATGTTAATTAAAAATATATCAAACTATTATACCTTAAGAAACCTTGCCAAAGTAACAAGGACTTCGAAAATTGAAGAAAGTGGTGACATTTCCAGGTGCCCACCAGAATTTTATTGATGAAGAATTTCGATTTGAAACCATAATGACAACATTGTGAAGTAACTAAGTTAGATTTAAGATTAAAATTATCAATTTTCAAGAAGCAACGAATGAATATGTTGGGGATTTATTAAAACGCAAAATGTTTATTTAAATTTATGGAAAGGTATTTTTGATGGAATGTTTACATGCCCGGTCGGACATGCGAGGCGAAAAAATACATGCCCGTTTGGAATTTTTACATGCCCCGAGCATGTCGGGCAATATAATTTTCGAGCCCTAGAAGATACAACAATGTAAAAGTCTCGAAAATAATTACGTCTTGACCAATGCCTGTTTAGTTGAATTAAAATTGCACATGCACACAGAGTAAAAAAGTTACACCACGACAATTTAATTTGCACCTGTGCTTTCAACACACTAGGGTTCGTTGATTTAAATCATTTTAAATTTAATTTAAACCAATTTTTAAAACTAATATTTTAATAATGACATTATGATGAAAAAAAAGCTTATGAATTTACGTATATGCATTAAATTTTTAACATGACAGTTCCAGAATGCCACTGATAAATTGCCAAAGTGCCACTGCAAAATTTTCAAACATTTTAACAACAGTTAGACTGATCACATAATGAAATAATGGACTAATCATTCAAACACAAGGCTATCAATTTATCAAGTATTGTTTGTAGTTTTTTGTTAATCAAGTATTTACCATTAAGTTAATTAATAAAGTACTGTTTTAATAACATTTTGTAAGTGACATATTTTGTGCATCTGATTTGGAAGATTTTTTTTCTTCAATAAACCTGCAATTATAAATTTCGAATTTTTAGTATTAGTATACATTTTTAAATTATGGTATTATACATATGATTCGGCTTACATGATAAGTAATTTAAGTAAAACAAATTGCCTGGTACTATGTATTCAAAATTCATTAAAAAATTAAACATTTGATTAAAATCTGATTTAAATAAAAAAATCTGATTAATTTGATTTTTTTTAAAAAAATCACGAACCCTGCAACACAGTATCAGGTGGTCTAACTGATTGACAACCTTTTTCATGGTTGGAGTGCACATCTTGCAGGCATTTAAAAATATGCATTATTGAAACAGAGGCACGAAGTAAATAAATTAGTGTCCAAGATTGTGAAAGTTTACTATCAAATCAGATCACAAGCAATATTGAAGTACAAAGTAGTAAAACTTAGTAAGTATATTGCATGGTTGCCTGAAAGTTATTTATCATTTTTTAAATTCACCACATTTTGCAATTTGTCGTCGGGGCACCGACTAGGATTTTCCCATAATTTTGTTAAATATATATATCGTGTACACTGTACATATACACTTACTATGTGAAAAACTATAAAATAACTTCAAAATGCAATAAAAAGATTCATATATTTAAAAAAAAAAACGAAATGTTACAGACCCAATCAGCTTTCATTGTCTTTTTTAAAAATTATATTGCACTAATGTCATTTTTTTTTACTATCTAAAGTGTGTTACAAGTTACAATACTTACTTTCTTTTTTCAAAACTTTTAACCTTTCCTTTAAACCTTCAGATTTGGAAAGATAAAAAACATAAATATAAAAAGGTACGAGCTTTGACTGTCTAAATTGGTAACAATTATCCTCTGCGCCTCTGCCATGAAGTCGGTACATGAGAAAAAATAAAGCAAAAACGTAACAGTTACCCAGTTTTTTTGCTTGGTGAAGCAAATTATTATTTTTTTTTTGTGGAAAGATAGATTCAGGATGAATGTTCCAAATTCCAAATCTTATAATAGTTCACTAGTGACGAAAAAGATATAAATCTTTGTTTTCAGTCGATTGATGCACAAAAAAGTGTAAAGTATAATGCAGATTACTTATATCTCAGAAACCCGGATTGGAGCATTATTTTCATATGATATTCAAATTTGTTTACGACCTCAGCCCATAAAAAAGCAAAAGGAAACACAATACTACAATGAATACTGAATACATACTATGAAAAGTATTAACTGTAGGTTAACACTTAATGAAAACAATTTTAAAAAAATAAATACTTACTTTGTCCAAGTTGCCGGCACTGCGCTCATCAAAGAGTTAGCTTCTTTTTCTACGGTAACAGAGTGGACATTTTAAACTTTTACATAGCTTTTTACCATGAAGTTTATTTAATTTGAAATTTGTTTTAACTTATCGTTATCAGATTCTAAAGGGATTTAAACTGCACCATTACTTTATTCTTAAATAGGCTCCAGTTTAATAAAAATACGGTAACATAGTAGTCATTGAATAATCACACTCTCCATTAATTTTTCAAACTTTTGTATTTTTCCTCAATAAACTAAAATTTTAAGAAAAAATTGTCATGCATTTCAGAAATAAGTGTCTATGGTGGTACTTATTTCAGCAAAAAACTTAATTTTTTTGCAATTTTTGTCGTGAAATTTTGGTAACAGAGTCGACAAAAGAAAATTCTTCGATTCTGTGGGACACCATATATTAAGCTACAAAACAAAACTTTTTTGTAATTAAGAAGTGGTTAAAAACTTATTTGATAGCTAAGATGCTTCTTAATCATTATAAGCATCAATAATTAAGAAATATTTATTTTAAGTTATAATTATCTTCTCTGGTTCCTTAATTTTTGGTCATGAAATATGTGAATTTTACCGACTATGCTCCTTTCAATGAAGTCTCCAACTTTTATTTTAGTATTTTTCTACTTTTAAAATATAGGTCCAATAACATAAAAGTGCGTTCTTTTATGCAGTTCAAGTGAAAATTTCGTAACAATAAAATTAAAAATACTACAAGCAATGAAAGCTGTGGGACACCATTTGTAACATTTTTTGAGAATGACCCGTAAACGATAAAATAACTAAGAAAGAAAATATTTACAATTTTTTTTTAATAAAATAGCTGCAGAAATATGCTAAAAGTAGCAATCTTGTTCACCAAAATAGCGATTCATTTTTGTTCCTTTCCCAACTTCCGTTTCATTACATTGCCGGCTTCATATGTTCAAGTCGTTGTTGAAAAGTCGCTAAGTGGCAAACTCGCCCTGGTCAGGTCGTAGTCACGTGACTGCTACTCTGAACATGAGGGAGTCGTTTTTATGTTTGCCAGTACGCAGTATATTCCATTTAATATCTCTGCCAAAACATTGCTTCACAATTTGTTAGTGCTTACCACAGAGACATTAAATAAAATTTACTGTGCATTGCCAAACGTACCGTGACCCCCTAACGTCAGGTCGCTGTCCCGGGACTGTGACTTATGCGTGGCTATTAAAATTTGTTAATTAAGATAAAAAAAAATATAGGAATTTTGAATTTTTTGTTGATTTAACACAACTTATAAAACTATAATTTCTTTTTAACATAATGTCTATTTATTATTTTATCAATGTTTTTATTTAAAAAGTTTTATCTTTGGAAGGCATAGTAAATATTACTACATGAAATAATATCATATAGAAAGTTAACTTTACATATTTTATAATTGTGGTTGTAGAACACTTATTACTACAAAAAGATCAAAACGTGTTTCGTTTCACAATTATAATATTAAACAACATTTTTATTGATTAGGGTTATATGTATTTTAAAACTTTATTTTTATTTTTTCCACGAAAAAAATGCTGTGTAAAAATTATGTTTTCCTTCCACATAGTGATATAATTTATCAAATAAATGTAATTACACACATAATTAAGAAGGACGCATAACTTAATCTAAAAAAATAAACTAGACATTAATATCTATTTAAAATAATAAAACAACATTTCGAAGCAATTCCCAAATTTTCTTTTATATATGTACTGGAAATAATAAGAAGTATAGATTTTTTAATTTTATTTTTTTAGGAAAACTTAATTGCTTGTCTATCCCATAAAATAATTTTTTTATTCTATATATAAAAAAAATCAAAATTCTCCAGACATGTAATTGGTCAAAGAAAAAATTGGCTGAAAAAAAATAGCCGAAATTTGCTCATTATGACAGATAGATGGCGAATTTCGGCCGATGCTGATTGTTCAAAAGTTACATCGGCCGATGTTGCCCGTCTTCCATCGGCCGATGCCAGATAGAAAAATCAAAACTCGATAAATCCATGTGTATTCCATAAAAAAAAATAGGAAATAACGCGATCCCTCCAATTTACAGTATTTTTTAACAATTGTATGTCTGTGTTCGATTGTCTTTTTTTTCTTTAAAAAAAATAAACATGTTTGCTCAAATCTCTTTATTTTTCCAAGGCATTTTTGGCAGCTATTTCAGTTTAACTGCCCATGTCAGACTACATCACATGTAACACAATTCACAGCTATGAGGCTTCTATAATGTGTGTTAGTCAATGTTGGTGTGCTTTCGAATAATTATCTTATTACCAATTTCTTTCCTGCGTGAGTGTTAGACAATGGCTTTAAACCTTTACACTGATTTATATTTTGAATGCTTCACAATCATGTGTTTTCTTCTGTGTGTGTGAGATGATGTCTTTGAAGGTTACACTTTTTACTAAATTGCCTGTTACATACTTCACACTGATGAGGCTATTCTCCTGTGTGATAGAAGATGTAATTGAAGAGTAGTCTTTCGACTAAATTGCTTGTTACACACTTCACAACTATGTGGCTTTTCTCCTGTGTGTGTACGACGATGGGCTTGTAGGTTACACTTTTGACTAAATTGCTTGTTACATAATTCACAACTATATGGCTTTTCTCCTGTGTGTACGAGACGATGGTGTTGAAGGTTGGACTTTAGACTAAATTGCTTGTTACACACTTCACAACTATGTGGCTTTTCTCCTGTGTGTATTAGAAGATGTAAACGAAGGGTACATTTGTGATTAAATTGCCTGTTACACACGTCACACCGATGAAGCTTTTCTCCTGTGTGTATGAGACGATGGTCTTGAAGGGTAGACTTTTGACTAAATTGCTTGTTACACACCTCACACTGATGAAGCTTTTCTCCTGTGTGTGTGAGATGATGTTTTTGAAGATAGAACTTTCGACTAAATTGCTTGTTACACACTTCACAACTGTATGGCTTTTCTCCTGTGTGTATGAGAAGATGGTCTTGAAGGTGTAACCTTCGACTAAATTGCTTGTTACACACTTCACAACTATGTGGCTTTTCTCCTGTGTGTGTTAGAAGATGTAATCGAAGGGTAGACTTTTGACTAAATTGCTTGTTACACACCTCACACTGATGAAGCTTTTCTCCTGTGTGTGTGAGATGATGTTCTTGAAGGTAGAACTTTCGACTAAATTGCTTGTTGCATAATTCACAACTATATGGCCTTTCTCCTGCGCGTACGTGACGATGGTCTTGAAGGGTAGACTTTCGACTAAATTGCTTGTTACACACCTCACACTGATGAGGCTTTTCACCCGTGTGTGATAGGAGATGTAATCGAAGAGGAGTCTTTTGACTAAATTGCTTGTTACACAGTTCACAACTATATGGCTTTTCTCCTGTGTGTATGAGACGATGGTTTTGAAGGGTAGACTTTCGACTAAATTGCTTGTTACACACCTCACACTGATGAGGCTTTTCACCTGTGTGTGATAGGAGATGTAATCGAAGAGGAGTCTTTTGACTAAATTGCTTGTTACACAGTTCACAACTATATGGCTTTTCTCCTGTGTGTACAAGACCGTGTTTTCGAAGGGTAGACTTAACACTAAATTGTTTGTTACACACTTCACAACTATATGGCTTTTCTCCTGTGTGTACGAGACGGTGTCTTTGAAGGGCAGACTTGTGACGAAATCCCCTAGAACATACTTCACAAGTATGTGGTTTTTCTCCTGTGTGCGTTAGAAGATGCATTCGAAGTCTATATTTCTTTTCAAAACTCTTAGAACATACTTCACATGTGTGTCTCTCTTTATCTTTAACAGTGCTTGTCAAAATGTTTTTCGCAGCCGACATTGTGATGAAATCTCAGAGTAATGCAAGAAGAATTAGCTTGTTTTGATAACCTACTTCAAGTTCTTTTTAGTTGGAGGGATGTATCGATCACTTTGATTTGGTTTTGTATTGAAGTAGTATGCAAGAAGTAGCTTTCCAGAAAAACCTAAAATATAACAAGTTAAAAATAAAACATTTATTACAGTGGTGTTGAAAAGCATGTGGATATTTTATGAAAGTTTCCTATTTTTCAAATTTGGGTACTTATAGAATATATTAATTTTTATTTAAATACAAACGTTTAAATACACCAAATTGAAAGTAATTCAACATGTCGAATATAATAATAAATAGAGTATTACAATATCTGTATTTAAAAAAAGTTATGCAACTAATAGCATGATATATCATAGTTTTGCAAGTCATAGAACCACTAACTTGTATTGCAATTTCATCATAGGAGAAGCCATTGATTGTGATTGTTTGTTCAACTAAAATGAGCATAACTTTCTTGCAACATAGATATTTTAAATCGGTTTTGTTATTAAATTCCACATTAAATGACCTTCAATTTAATAATTAATTTAAATGTTTGTAAGTTTGCGTTAACTAATAGATTTTACAAGCACTCAAAGTCAGGGCTGTTATGTTTAAAACATTTTGTTTAAAACAAATGTTTTAAATATGTTTAAAACATAGTAATAAAAAACATGTTTAAAACAATTTTATTAATTATTATATGTTTTATAATTTATTGGCCAAATACAGTTCATTTAAGGGAAATAGGTATTATTTTAGGAGATATGACCATGATATGTATTACCTTAAAGATTTGTGATAAATAGTAGACCCTGATGGAATGGTAAACCTTGTATGTGATACTTTAGGTCCCAAATGGGACGCGACTTACATTTGTTATTATTCATTAATTTATTATAGCCCCTAATTTGTGAGATTTATGCTAATCATCAATGTGGTACATAATTTTAGTTCATTAAAATAATACCAAACATAAACTAGCATTACATTATTAGTTTATAAATTCTCCTATTAGCCCATCCGATTTAATTAAAGGAAGACACCAAATCGCCAAATAATCGAAGGATTTCTTGTATTCTATGATTTTTCGATAAATAAAGATGTAAGGCATATGTCTAAAATTATTGGGGATGGAAGTAAATATACGAAACCAAAATGAAAAAAAAAACATGTTTTTTTTAAACCTAAATAACTTGTTCAATAACCAAAATTTAATTGTTTAAAAAAACCGTTTTAAACAAAAAAACACGTTTAAAACAAAAAAACACGTTTAAAACAAAAAAAACATGTTTTTTTCCAACCCTGCTCAAAGTAGACACACATGAAACTTTCAAAACATTTCGACACTTTTGGCCGCTACTGTAGGTACGCACATTAATTACGTACGGGGTGTTTCACCCAGGGTTGGAAAAACACCTGTTTTTTTCCAAAAAAAATCAAAATAACCGGTTTTTTTTTTGGTTTAAACCAATTGGTTCAAACCATGTCAACCCTGTTTTCACCCCCTTTGTTCATGCTACAAATCATTTTCATTTCATCATGCCATTTCTACAAATCTATAATAATAAGAGAAAGAGTCTGTCTGTGTGTCTGTCTGTGGATCGCAAAAGACCTACTTAGACTGCTATAAAAAATTCGAAATTTTTAATACAGATTCCTTTTAATACCTACGTGTGCACCTGAGGCTTAGATTTTTTATATTTGATTGAAATTTTCAATTAATATAATTAGTTTAAAAAAAACCTCATCCACGTGGGATTGCGAGACCATAACAGGGCTTGAAAATACATGGTCCGGGCCAAAACGGGGGCTTGGCGCCATCCTCTATTAGTTTGACTGAGATATGCGCTCGCCCTAGGGCTGCTTCATACTCTATTAGTGTTTGCTCTTTTAGGTGCGCATGCGCCAACACGAATTTAATTTTGTTTTAATTTTGAGTGTATTTTCACAAGGTAAGTATGCCTCTAAAAAGAAACAATGCGAAGTTAACGGGCTCCCAGTAAGGCGGGACCATACTGCTAGTTTCATATGATTTGCAGCTTTAGCGTTATAATTGAATGTTTTTTTTAGACTATTTGACTCATTTCGTGTATGGATTTTTATGCATTTGTGTTCATTTCAGAAAGATGACAAGGAGACTGTGGCATGCACCTTTAACTGGAACTGTAGCTATTCAGCTGGACCTGTTACTTTAACCTGCATGATTGGTATAAATACAGCAAGCGCTATAGTCCGACCACGATAACTTGGCAATCAAAATATTTTGATTGTGGAAGATTCCAATTTGAATTGAGGTTTTAAGCCGAAGGAGGAAGGGTTGCCAGCTCAAGGCGTTTGGCGAGAATAGGGTTTGTTGGCGTAGTGCGGTTGTAAATAATGTATCTCACTAGAACTGCATAGCAGTTATCGGCTACAGAGGATAATTGTTGATTGCTGGTAGCGGTTAACGATTACACGTGTATTTCTTTGATATTTTGAATCGTGAAATAACTAAATCTATGATTATTTTACAGAAATTTAATTAACCATTGCTAAAAAAAAGTTCAAAATACATAAACAAACTCGTAGTTTAGTTATAAGTTCCACTGAGTATATTTCCCAGTAATTACATCGAGGGACGCTATAACTTAAATATTAATGGGAAATATAAGTTGAGTAATCCCGATGCAAGTTCGATCTACCCTTTGATTGATAGTCTGTTTCTAAACCAAAGAAATATGCGCCCAAAAGCAATGAATCACCATGGTAACTCTTGCCCAAAACCTTCCTTATCTTTTTTCGAAGTGGACCGGTCCACAATCACAATATTTTGGTTGCCAAGTCGGACTATACTTCGTTGTTGCCCACAGCCCTTTTGGGTTGTAATTATTTATGTATCGTTTGTTGTGCCGCGGTTATGTAATGGTTATGAGTTCATCAGGGCCGGATTTAAAGATTTGCCGCCTGGAGGTTACAATTAATTTATAATTTATTATGACACACAGTCTAACAGATTTACACCCAATTACAAGACTGAGATGAGTACAATTCATTTTGCCACCTTGTCACAATATTCACGAAAGGTAGCTGTTTAGCTACAAAATATGGTAGTATGTATGTGCTTTTTAAAATCGATACACACATTAGAATCATCTATTTGCCTTTACACAATAAAGCGAAATAGGCCAATTTGTTAAACTGTTCCACTATTTTTCTTTCAACTTTGAAATCCGGGAGAAAGGGGCACGATTGACCTCGCAGTGACCAAGTTTTCTATGAAATATTAGTACTATATACGTTTATACATTAATGTAGCCGCCCCGATGGCACACTCGTTAGGATTCTAGCCTTTGGAGCTGCTGGGTTCGGGTTCGAATCCCGGTCAGGCATGGATGTTTGTGACTGTCAATAAATGTTGTTATTTGTCTATGTGTTTGTGTCGTCTCTTTCTTTGTGTGTCTCTTGTGCTTGTGTCATTTCTGGGGCTAGGTACAATAGACAAAGTCGCAGTGCTTGGCGATCTTGCCCCCCACCAAGAAAGTCATAAGTCATACATTAATGTAAATTATTTGTTTTCTTTCTTAAAAATATTTGTATATAAGTACAATAGACTTAAAGTCGCAGTGCTTGGCGATCTTGCCCCCCACCAAGAAAGTCATAAGTCATACATTAATGTAAATTATTTGTTTTCTTTCTCAAAAATATTTGTATCGTTATAATATTTTTTTTTATGCTGAATGCCGCTATAATTGGTCGTAAAATTTGCTGCTCTAGGCTACAGCCTACTTAACCTATTTAGAAATACGGCCCTGGAGTTCATCCTGTTTATACAAGTTGGTTCACCTTTACTGTACGGTAACCATTGGTGCTGTTTTTTAGATTTGGCGATGAATAGTTTTTTGTGGCAACATGTCTAACTTCGACTGTTGATTTAACCTGGTAACGATGAATATTCCGGCAACCCTATCTGATCGTTATTTTGCTCATTTCGGTTGGGTTTCTGTTATGGAAAATCGCCAGAATACGGACTATTGGCGCGATTTCGGAAAGTTCGTCAATGGTTACCGTAGAGTAAATTTCTACCTACAAGTTAAGTTTATTGTTATTTAATAAACTATGTTATTGTTATAACAAGTTTAGTTACAACATTAAACTTAGTGTAAACCACAAGACCACTACAAGCCAGAATGGTGGCATTATTAGTCTCTGAAGACCTCTTCCTAACAGCCTCTACTGAACATCGCTTTTTAGGAAAAGTATATAAAAAGACTGAAAATTACCATTTAATTAATTTAAAAGTTAGGTAAACTGCATTCGAAAAGCAAAGTTGTAAAGGAAATAAAGTTACTAAACAAGCAACCAATTTTAAACCTTTGTTTACATCTTGCTCAATCTTTAAATAAAAAGCAAGTTTCAATACTCACTAACTCTATTGAAAATGTTTTTCGGTTTGAGGACATTACATTGTAGCAATATTTTAATTAGAAATTGTCTTATTCGTTAGTAAGCACTCATTAAAAAATCAGCATCAGAGCAAAACATTGTTTTGGTTGGTTGCTTTGCTGATTTGCTGCTCCGTGCTCCGCCAACGGCGAGCTTATAAAATATAAAATTGGCTGTCATACTCCTAAAGGCCTTTTCACACGGTATCCCTTGTGCACGGAACTGCTCGGACAGGGTTGTCCACCTACAAAGATTCTGGCGTCACACGTTCCTGAAGGGGTTTTTGTGAATGATACTTATCGCTAGTCTCGGCACATTTTTTCAATTTTCCAATATTTTTACAAATTTCTATCACGTGTAAAAATTGGTTGGTTGGTATACATATATTGTCAGGCTTGTGTGCTTGGTCAGAGACCCGGTTATAAGCCTTCATCATGTAAGAAAGACACAACACTCACGCACACATACGTGACACATGCTACCATCTATCGCACGCCATTTCCACAATTAAGACAATTCCTGGAAGGGCAGGGAAATAGTCTCCAGGGACCTGTACCCGTGGGAAAATGTGCAATGACCACATCCAGGACTTTCGGTCCCAAGAGATTTAACGAGCACGTACTCCGCATATTCGGTGGGTCTTCATCAGTGGTACCGAGACTCGATCGCGAGACCTTACGATAACGAGATCGAGATCTTCACCACAGGCTCCCCACAAGCCGATTTAACAAAGAGTACTAACTGCAAAAATCAACATTGGCGAGCATAAAGTAGATTTTTCTCCATTTGGCAAACTCGATTTTGCCAACAAGACGTCAGAGCTATACTTGATGCTGATTGGCTACTTATAACTCTTCGCAAAACCGGTTTACCGATTTTCGCGTCTCCACAAAAAAATACAATGAAAAATTCTCTACAGCGGTTCTCCATGTTATTCCTATGGAAGTTCCGTGATCCAAGGTGCTCCGTGTGAAAAGTGATAACCCGGAAGGGTATCGACGCAGAGTGGGCAGTGGTCAAAGTTACACAGGACACAAAATTATCGAGTAAAGTTTATTCAATCACTTATAAAACAATTCCAGAAAAATAAACAAACAAAGTAAACTAAGCAAATAAGAAAATATCACATAATACTGTATTGCGATTATACTGACTAGCCAATAATTAATTCATTCATTATGAAAACATTTATAATACAATGAAAATAATACTTAACTTAACATTCTTAAAAGTGATTGCTCGCTCAGCGAGCGCTACTAACAAATATTCACATCTGGGCGAGAACTTCACAGATTCTAGAAACACAACACTATTCAGAAGTGGAGAGAGAGCTAGCGTCGAAGGAAAAGAATCTGTTTATATAAACCACTTCCTACGTCTAGAACATTCTAATCTCCTCCTCACTTCAGTTTAATTAAACATTGCATGGGAAAAACTATTTGAGAAATCGATCGAAAAATAAATTATAAAAATCGTTAAGTTTAATATTTATTATAAGTTATCACAGTTAAACAGAACTTATTAATTTTTCCTTTAATTAAATATCAATAACTATTATTTAACAATCATGAGTTGATCATGACAACTAGACAACTCAACTTCAAAGCAACGTAAACAAACATCCACTTCACGAGTGCGTTGATCCGAGTAACAATGCCCCTCCTCAACGCACTGGTGAAGAAAAACTTGAAAAACATTTGAACAATTTCATTAGTAAAACTTGAACTTTTAACAATCTAATTAGTAAAAGAACAAAAACATCTCCAAAAATTTTCTAAGTTAACAAGAACCATTTAATCAACTAACATCCGAAAATCACGAAAAGAGAATAAGTCAACTTGCTTAGTGATGGAGAAATTGGCAGGCTTGAAATTACATCAACCTAATATCCCCTCGACCAAAAGCTACATTCAGTTTAATCCAATAATCACACTTATCCATCATCAACTTTCATACTTTCCAATTGCTTACCTCACATACTATTTACAAAAACAACATACAAGTTAAAATAAATTTGGATATATCTTCTGATGCACCAGTCGACGTAATCACAATTTCCAATCACAAAAGTCTTATTCCAAGGATGTCCACCTAAAAGTTCAACAAAAGAAACAGTTTACTTGTTCTTGAAAAAAAAGTCATATTCCGCAAAAATGTCTTGCAGTTGGGTTCCATTCTTATTAGTCACCGTGCGTTGACCCTTGTTCCATGTATCGCCGGCCGGTCGATCATAGAATGAGTCCTTGTCACATCAGAAAGGTTGATTGTCCGAAACAGTTGATTGTTCGAAACGGTTAACCTTCATTTTTGTCACATAAGATTTCCTGAAAATAAGTGCAGTAAATGCCTTATCTCAACATACATTAAAATTTAAACGCTTTGAAACACTAAAAAAAATTAGTCAAAATACACTTAATTGAACCACTCTCCACTTTAAATTTCTTGTAAATTAAATAACTTATCTTTAAATGAGTCAAGGTCTAATTTGGTCATTGGCTTCGTAAACACATCAGCCAAATTTTCCTTACTTCTAACGTACAAAACTTGAAAAACATCTTTAAATACAAGTTCTCTTATAAATAATAACTTAATATCAATATGTTTAGATCTAGAATTTTCTATTGGGGATTTTACAAAATTAATTGCAGCCTGGTTGTCTACATACAAAATTGGTTTTGACACAGGATAATTCAATATATTTTTGGAAAAACACTCCTGCAAAATATTATCAAACCAGACTAATTCCTTAGAAACTTCAGTCATTGCTACAAATTCCGATTCCATTGTGGATAAACAAATACATTTTTCCTTAAACGTCTTCCATGAAATTGGGGATTCACCCAAACAAACTAATTGACCGCCGACAGAGATTCGGTCGTCCCGATTAGCGGCAAAATCAGCATCCGAAAAAGAAATAATCTGTGGTGAATGGCAATTTAACATTAACTTTTCGTTTTTAGTGTGCCACACATACCCCAAAAGATTTAAAAGACCATGCCAATGAACCAAGCCGGGTTCACTCTGGAACTGACTGAGAATGTTCATGGCATAACAGATATCGGGTCTTGTTCGGCTGGCTAGAAAAGATAAACAACCCAACAAATTTCTGTAGGGGATCGACCTCATCTCATTAATCTCTGTCGTGGTTTGTGGGGATTGACTTTTTGAATAGATACTATTTTTAGTAATAGGTAAGGATCTGATGGGGATATTAAAATTATTAAATCTTTTATAAACTTCATCAATATATGACGATTGATGTAATAAAAGAGTTCTTTCTTCCTCTTCAAACTCGACGCCTAATAATTTACGAGTTTTTCCTAAAGCCTTTAAATCAAAATGCTTATCTAAAAGGTTAACCACATGTTTAATTCCCATCACATCTTTACAGAATAAAACAAAATCATCCACATACAATAGTAAAACAACTGAATTTTGATAAATATATACACAATTGCAATGGCTGAACTTTACAAAACCGATTTTTGCTAAAACTCTATCGATTTCAAAGAACCAAACTCTGCCAGATTGGTGAAGACCGTAAATTGCCTTTTTAAGTCTGCAAACTAAACTTAAATTATCTGAAAAACCTTGTGGTTGATGCATTAAAATATATTCATCTAAGGGTGCATAAAGGTAGGCACATTTTACATCAAATTGTCTGTGCGACCACCCCAAATAACACACCAGTAATGAAAAGAAAAACCGAATAACACTGAAATTTACAACAGGGCTGTAGGTTTCATCATATGATTCCCCTTTAATTTGTTTGTAACCCTGGGCTACCAATCTAGCTTTAAAACGAACTATTTTACCAAACTCGTCGCTTTTAACAGTATAAACCCATCTGCAACCTAAAACTTTTGCATCACTGGGTTTTCTTACGAGTTCCCACACAGAACGTTCTTTCATTATGACAAGCTCCTCCTGCATTGCTTTTTCCCAATCAGCAGATTGCGGAGAGGCCATAGCCTGTTTGTATGTGTTTGGGACAGAAACTTCCTCTAGTCAGAGAGGACAGTCTGTAAAACTGACCGATCCCGCATCACCAGACCGGACCAGACGAGAGGTGACTGGATCTCTGTGCCAAGTAGTTTTGGGTACAGTTTCAGCTGTAGGAGGACCCGACTCTGCGTTTACAGTCTGATCATCTGGGTTTTCATCTGAAAGACAAATAGTATTTGGGCCCATCACAGCTCCACTGCTGCTTTCTAAATTTTCCGACCCATTTACTCTTTCATTTAGGTCTTGATTAAATAAATCTCCATAAAACAATTTTTCATTAAAACTAACGTTTATGGTTTCGATGATTTTATTTTCCTCTGGCAACCAAATTCTATAGCCACGAGTGCTAAAGGCATATCCGACCATTACCCCCCGTTTAGCTCTGTTATCTAATTTGATTCGCCTTTGTTTGGGAATCCCAACATAAGCTACAATTCCAAAGGGTTTTAAATGTCGGACTGAAGGTTTGTGGTTACCGAAAAGTTCTATCGGAGTTTTGCTTTGTTTAGTATGGCAAGTTCTGTTCCATACATAGGCGAAACACAAAGCCATTTCTGGCCAAAAGGTTCTACTCATACCCGAGTCTTCCATCATAGCCTTTACGCCGTCCATGATCGTATAATTCAGGCGTTCAACAACTCCATTCTGTTCTGGTGAATAAGTGTTTGTTCTTTCGAACTTAATACCAAGTTCATTGAAATACTCATCGAACTCTCGGTTACAGAACTCACCACCGTTGTCGGTTCGAACGGCTATAACTTTCGAGTTGAGGTAACGCTCGGCCCGTATTTGGAACCTTTTAAATACATCAAAAACTTCAGTTTTACTACAAATAGGGAACACTGAAACTTTACGGGAAAAATCATCGACAATTGAAAGAAAATACCTATGACCGTCTCTACCTTCCGGGTCGATAGGTCCACAAAGATCCATATAAAGTAGCTCTAAAGGCTTTTGGGATCTTATCTCGCCAATTGGTTTAAAGGTTTTACGTTTGGTCTTCGCCAATCTGCAGGGTTCACACTCAATATTCCCACTGGGCAACTCTGGGAGACCCCTTACAGAGTTATTAATGCTAGTTTTACGTAAAATACCAGAACTTATATGTGCGAAACGTTTGTGCCACAATTCCTGGTTTTCTCCCTCAGTGATCGCAGCCTCAAAAGTTACACGCCTTTGAGTTGGATGGTTTGGTTGGGAATTTTGACGGGATGAATCCGAGCCAGATTCGATCATTACCTTTGGGTACGTAAAATAAATGCCATTTTTAAGTTTGGCAGTGAAAATAGTTTCACATGAGTTTCTAACTCTAATTTCCCCATTGCGGCCACCAAAACTATAACCAGCTTTGTCTATAAGGTTACCAGCAATGAGGTTGCGACGCAACTGAGGAGAATAAAATACATTGTTTAAGATTACATTTTTATCACCAAATTTTAATTTTACTTGTCCTTTCCCTTCTACAGCGAAGGTAGAATCAGTAAAGGCAACCGAGACCCTTTCGTCTGTGATCGGTTCAAAATACGAAAAAGACGCTCTGTCTTTACAGAAGTGGTGGGACGCTGCCGTATCAAAGACAAAAGCGTTAGAATCAATTTCGTTCGAAGCAAGACATGCTTCTATATACAATAAATGAGGCTCAGTCCTGTCGACGGATGGTCTGTCCCCATACTGAGAAAAATTTCGGGGTGAAGGGGATCGATTACGAGACGTTCTTTCTCGAGATTGTCTCCTTCCAGGAGAAACGCCCCCATTTCTGAAAACTTTAAATTTCGGAGGAGTTTTTGAAAACTGGTTTGCCTTTTTAAACCGGCACTTATTTGCATAATGGCCTTTATTCCCACATTTAAAACAGGTCACCTCGCGACTGTCAATGCGAGATTGCCTGTTAGATTCAGCATGGTACGCGACAGAAACACCATGTCTGTCTTGTTGCTTAAATTTTTGACGGGCATCTTCAGCAAGTACTGCTGCTTCAACTTTGTTTAAATTAAAATCGGCCGTCGGCCAAGCCATAATATTTTGTACTAAAGAAGAAAAAGAATCGGGTAACCACCTTAAAACATGAAAAATAACTCGATCTGAATTTAAGGGGTGCTTTATTTCTTCTAATTGGTCTACCAAATCTTTGATTTTCGAGAAAAACATTGCATAACCTTCAGATTTAATTGGTTTGCATTCTAAAAATTCATGGAAAATTAATTGGTGTCTGACTCGATCATCGGGCTCAAAGTAGGTTTTAAGTTTCTTCCAAGCATTAACGGGACATGTTTCCGTCTTTATTAGACGTTTATATTCTTCATTAATATTAAGGTAGATAGTGGAGAGAGCCCTATCACACCTATCATTAAATTCTTCTTTCTTATCGGGTGGTGTTTCTTGTTCAGTCACAAGTCGCCAGAGACCCCTTTCGATCAAAAGAAATTTCATGTCCACCGCCCATGACGAATAGTTTTTACCGTTTAATTTCGAAATACCAGGATTTAAAAGAGCCATGGTTAAATACCCAGGGACAGCCCCTCCGTCAAGAGAACCCCTCTGACAAAAGACACTCTTAAAAAAAATTAACTCTGTAATTTCATTATACAAAAATACTTAAGAGGCAAGGAACTATCCCAGAGCTGTCCAGCTAACAAAAATTCTTAAATTTTTAAAACGTTATTCCCCAAATCAAACAACAGTTTATACACAAATAAATATACACAAATATGTACACTAATGAAAGAAGTATTGGCCAGTCTCGAAATATTTGCTAATGATCTCAAATCAATCAACACATTATAAATTTAAACTTTTAAAAGTTAATTATACAAAATAACTTAACTTTTTAAACTGTGTCTAATATTTCGCTGTGTACCAATGACCGGGCAAACATCCCATAACCCTTGATAACCCGGAAGGGTATCGACGCAGAGTGGGCAGTGGTCAAAGTTACACAGGACACAAAATTATCGAGTAAAGTTTATTCAATCACTTATAAAACAATTCCAGAAAAATAAACAAACAAAGTAAACTAAGCAAATAAGAAAATATCACATAATACTGTATTGCGATTATACTGACTAGCCAATAATTAATTCATTCATTATGAAAACATTTATAATACAATGAAAATAATACTTAACTTAACATTCTTAAAAGTGATTGCTCGCTCAGCGAGCGCTACTAACAAATATTCACATCTGGGCGAGAACTTCACAGATTCTAGAAACACAACACTATTCAGAAGTGGAGAGAGAGCTAGCGTCGAAGGAAAAGAATCTGTTTATATAAACCACTTCCTACGTCTAGAACATTCTAATCTCCTCCTCACTTCAGTTTAATTAAACATTGCATGGGAAAAACTATTTGAGAAATCGATCGAAAAATAAATTATAAAAATCGTTAAGTTTAATATTTATTATAAGTTATCACAGTTAAACAGAACTTATTAATTTTTCCTTTAATTAAATATCAATAACTATTATTTAACAATCATGAGTTGATCATGACAACTAGACAACTCAACTTCAAAGCAACGTAAACAAACATCCACTTCACGAGTGCGTTGATCCGAGTAACAAAAAGGCCCTTAGTCGTTTCTGTGGGGAACATTCACGCCATATCCACCTGAGCTTCAATTTCAAATCGCTGTGGAAAAAAAGCAGTTAGACAGGTTTGAGCAGTAGGAAAACATCGGCACGTGTTTCGATAGCTTGTAGAGGATAACATTAGCCCTTTTTTTTTTTTAAATAAATTGCTGCGCATTAAGTTTCCTTTTAAGCCAATTTCACACCTTGTCACAACTACCTGCAACTCCCATAGGTGTTTCTTTGTGTTGTGCTAAAACATTGTCACCAGGATTTAATGGTTTCAATGGACTGGCATTCTTATCATAGTACTGCTTTTGCTTACCCTGTCTTTTAAGAACCCTTTCACTTACATTATTAAAAATCTCAGCATTTAACAATTTGGTGTGTATGGGGATCTTGGTCTTCAATCTACGACCAAACATTAACTGAGCAGGGGACAGATTTAAACCTGAAATTGGAGTGTTTCGATACTCCATGATTCCCACAACCCATTCTTTTCTGTCTTCGAATGCCTTCTTAAGAATAGCTTTTGAAATTCCTACGGCTTTTTCTGCCATTCCATTACTTTTGGGGTAGTGAGGACTAGTGTATAAACACTCAAAGTCCCATTCCTTAGCAAAGGCCTTAAACTCAAAACTATTAAATGGAACTATTGTCACTTACAACCTGTGTTGGTACCCCAAATTTAGAAAAACAGATTTTCAAGTGTTGAACAATTTCTGTAACAGTCTTGCTGTTAAGTTTCACGATTTCTATCCACTTAGAATAATAACAAATGATAACTAAATAATTAACATTTCTAAATTCCATTATATCTATACCTAATTTTTGAAACGGTCGATCAGGAATGTTATGGGGCTGAAGAGGTTCTTTAACGTTAGCTTTTTGAAACTTTTGACATACCTCACATTTCAACACTCTAGATTCTATATTTTTAGACATACCAGGCCAATAAAATATCTCTCTTGCCCTGTTTTTACATTTTTCTACACCAAAGTGACCTTCATGTACCAATTCTAACATTTCATTTCTAAGTGAAGAAGGTACAACAATTTTAGAGTCTTTAAACAATAAACCATTTTCAATATACAAGTCATTTTTAAACTTAAAATATTGTTTCACACTAACAGGTACTTTGTTTATGTTCTCAGGCCAACCTTTTTCACAGTATTCATACACAATTTTCAGATCAGTATCAACTTTAATAGCATTTTGAAATTGAGTAACTCTACGCTCACTCATTGGGAGCTGTTTTATAGTATGAACAACATTTAACATTTCAGGATCATCAGATACCTTATCGTTAAGATATGCTCTACTAAGTGTATCGGCAAGATACATTTCACTGCCTTTCACATACTCAATTTCAAATTGATATTTCAGTAACTTTAACAACATTCGTTGCAATCTGGTTGAAATATTACTCATAGGTTTATTTACAATACTGGTTAGTGGTTTATGGTCGCTTTGAATAATAAACTTAAAACCGTACACAAAGTTGTGATACTTTTCTACAGAAAATACAATTGCAAGCAGCTCTTTTTCAATTTGAGCATAGTTTTGCTCTGTCTCTGTGAGACTTCGAGAGGCATAAGAAACAGGGTGACCTTCCTGTATAAGACAAGCACCTATTCCATCTTTAGAACTGTCGCACTGTATAATAATTGGTTTTGTACTGTTAAATACCCTTAACACAGTAGAAGAACTCAACAAACTTTTAATGTGGTTAAAAGCACTTTCATGCTCAGCATGCCAACTAAATTCTACTTTATCTTTCAAGAGACTCCTTAAGGGAGAGGTTATAGTGGACACATTTGGAATAAATTTTGAAACATAATTTACCATTCCCAAAAATCTCCTAACACCCCCCTTGTCAACTGGAGTTTTCATTTCAGTGATTGCCCTTACATGCTGGGGATCAGCTTTAATACCATCCTTAGAAATGATTTGGCCAACATATCTAACTTCTGGAACTTTATATTGAAATTTATCAGTATTGAATTTAATGTTACACTCTTTTGCCCTTGCCAAAACTTTCTCTAAAGTCTGATCATGCTCAGCCTCATCTTTGCCAGTAATGATAACATCATCAAAATACACTTCCACATTTTCTATCCCATCAAATAAGTTTAAGTTACGCTTTTGGAACACCTCAGGGGCAGATGCAATTCCAAATGGCATTCGAAGGAACTGGTACCGACCAAATGGGGTATTGAATGTGCATAAATCTGCACTTGGCGAGTCTAGGGCAATTTGCCAAAATCCATCCTTCAAGTCTAAGACACTAAAGACTTGTTTTCCTTCTAGCCTACTTATTAGTTCTTCAGCGGTAGGTATAATGTGATGTTCTCTTTTTATGGCTTTATTTAGACTTCTCGGGTCTAAACAAATTCTTAGGCTCCCATTGGGCTTTTCAACAATCACTAAACTGTTTACCCAGTCAGTAGGTTTGTTTACTTTTTTAACTATTCCCTTAAATTCCAAATCATTTAATGTTGTTTTTAAGGTATCATGTAAAGCTATTGGGACTCGTCGAGGAGGATTTATTACAGCTTTGATTTCAGGTTTTAATTCTATGTGATATGGTTCCCCAGGAAACTTACCTAAACCTGTAAACACTTCCTCATAAGCTTTTTTGATTTCTTCTTTGCTAGAAAATGAAATTTTATCTACTTTTCTAACTAAATTTAACATTTGGCATGCATGAATACCTAATATTGGTTTAGAAAAAACATCAACAATTATAAATTTTAGTGGCACATTAAGAAATTCATTTACACTGCAATTTAATGTTATCTCTCCTTCGGGTTGCAATTTAAAGTTACCATATGATAATAATGTTACATTAGTGTGGCTGAGTGTATTATCTAAATACAATAAACTATTGTATACAGAAAGAGGCAAAATATTGGCCTCTGCACCCGTGTCTAATTTAAACTCGATTATGTTGTTTTCAACAAAAATTTCTTTCGACCACTCACTTGCACACTCATTGATATGAACTTCTTTTGAAACTTGGTCAATATACAATGACATCGAATTACTTGTATCAGAGCTTTCATTTTCTATTTGATTCACTTTCTTAACAACATTTGATTTACACACTGCTGCGAAGTGATTTTTACCCTTACACTTAGCACACAACTTTCCAAAAGCTGGACAGTTCATCTTCCGATGTTCTTTTCCACACCTTTTACAAGAGAAAGGTGCGTCAGTTGTCTTCACTTTGTGGTAAGGCTTGGGATTTTCTTTTCTTTTCCTAACTTCCAGTACTTGAGACGGGACGGCAGTCACTGATTCAAGTTGCTGTTTACTTGCATCCGCGGCTCTTAGGAAGGCGACAGCTTTCTGCAAGTTGATGTTGGGCTCCCTCAGCAGGCGCTCAAGTAGGGTCTTGTCTCGAATTCCAAGGACCAGTCTGTCACGAATAAGTCCTTCTTCTTGGCCTTCAAATCCACATGTCGAAGCCAAGGTCTTCAGCTCGGTGAGATAGTTGTCGATGTGTTGTCCTTCTTGTTGACTGCATGAGAAAAATTTGAAGCGCTCAAAGACAACATTCTGCACTGGAACACAGTACTGCTCGAACATTTCGATGACATCGTCATACTTTTCTTTACTTTTTCCATCAGCAGGCTTGAAAGTGTTGAATATTTCAACACCCTCATCTCCCAGGAGGTTAAGAACGATAGCGATCTTCACTGAGTCGGATTTCTTGTTCTTTTCTGATGCAATCAGGTAATTGTCCAATTTTTGGATCCATTTCTTCCAGGCTTCTGGCAGGTTATTACTTGTTGAGAACTTTATCTCACCTGGAGGCCGAAAAGTGTCCATGCTTTCTTATTTATTAGTCTTTTTCAGACAGTACGAACACAAAGTTCCTGTGATCACAAAGATCAATCACAATGCATCTTACTTTTGGTTTGCACGTAGGTTAGTTACTTCTGACATCATGTTTCTTTGTGTTGTGCATTCTATTTATTAATAAAGCACTAATTATTTATATCTTTAAGCATTTTATTAAAGTAGTTTTGATAAAGCATTGTTAGTTAAAGCATGGTTAAGTTCTTAGTTCTCTAGATCTAACATTCTTGTAGTTGAAGTTACAGTTCTTAATACACAGTTAATGTTACAGTTACAACAACATGTAATACATATGTTACAATAGGACACCGTGCATTAAAAAGTTGCACTCAAGTCGTAAGATTTTTTCATGCGAGCACGAAAAAGTCTCAGTTGCATGTAACCTTAGCCAATCAGGACTCGGCATTTGCTTGGCTGCATTGTGGCGAGCTAGACTTCGCCAACTGGTTGTTTATTTACCTTTTAAGTCGTCAACTTTCCTTACTCGCAAAAAATGCAAAAATCTACGCAATTAAAAATGGGTGGCAAATGAATGGCAAAAATGGAAATTGATCTTATTAAGGAAGTTCGGAAACATAAATTTCTGTTTGATGCAAACGATGCCTATAGTTTGATTAAAGTTTGCTTACAAAAAGATGAAACTTGCCAAATTGTGAGATAAATAATTTTTTGTGGAAACCTGAAAAACCAGGTTTCAACAAGTTACGAGTTGCAGTTGCAAGTAGTTATGCTGGTGTGAAATGGGCTGTATAGAATTGCTGTAAGTTTTCAACAATAATACGTACATTGTAGATTGCAAGACAAAACATGTATGTGTTCCTTAATACGTTTAAATATGTTTTTTTAAAAAACCCTCTCTTTGCTGTTCGAACCTTTTCCAAATTTGTCGAATTCCTCGTTTTGGTCTTCCCCTAAGATCCAATTGGTCGCAAATTTATTTAAAAAAAAAATGGCGATTGCCTAATGATACAATGCGGGCATGTTTGAATTAAGGATTCATTAAAATAATAATAAACATCATTTTCCCTTAATTATCTTTAGTTAAAAAAAATTGATTCATATTTTGTTCAAATTTGTACTTGATTAAAATTATTATATCATGATTAGGATAGCTTTTTAATGCATTTGCGGCTGCTACCACACAAGAATCCTTAATATCCATCAACAACTAGGTGGCGCTGATTTACCGCCCATGTTCCTCCCACGATTACAGATTACAACGTTAATGGTAGTATATCGTTTCTTAAGTTCCCACATGTGCTATCTAACTTTGCAAAACGGAAGAAATGAACTGAAGGGTAACTCTTGGCGAACTTTCCAAAATCGCGCCGAAAGTCGGCCGAAAACCTAACCGAAATTATAGGATAGGTTTGAATTATCGGCGCATTAGAGCTACACGAGGGAGAGTCGAAAAACGTGTTTATTTAACACCGGCTGTTCAGACTTTCTTGTTACATATCTCAGTCCCAACCAAACAATCATAACTAACTCACATTTTCTGTAGCGTTTTGCACGTTAAAATACCATAAACCGTATGTAAACTGTCGTCGATGGGGTTAACAAATAGTACAACCCAAGTACTCGTGTCACGTCAAATATGACGTGAAAATAAGGTCACATTTTTATGAATGACGTCAACAAGTAAAAAATCACGAAAAAATTGACGTCAAGTTTTCGTCAGTTCAGCTGACGCCTTTTAATGACGCCATTTTTGACGTCATTTTTTTGTCAGCCAAACGACGTGATGCAAAAGTCGTCAACTAGTTGGTCGCAAAATGACCAAACTGACTAAAGTATCGTCATATATCACCACGACTAGGCGTCATCCAAACTAACTTCTACTTCCATCTCGCTTTGCGCGGGAGTTTCCGAGAGAGACGCTGCCAAGCCAAGGCCGCCGCCATTGCTCGCTGTTGTTGTCTTTTTGCTACCGTCTACATGCTAAGCTTGTCCAAAGTAAGTTTTTATTGTGTTCATTAATTGTTTACGTACTATTTTGTTAAAAGACTCATAGTATTTTATCGCTAGTATTATGCTTTTTATGGGGTGAGGACAAATTTATCAAAGAATACTTATATCACGGATAACCGGATTTTAGCAATCTGTTTTATACTTTAACACTTTGTGCAACAAATGAAAACAAATATTTATGTCGTTTGTTTCTCGTATTGTATTGCATTTTGAAGTTATTTTGTTTGATAATTATTTTTTTACATAGTAAGTGGATATGTGCACAATGTATATATCTAAAGAAATTACAGGGCTGCCAGTGGCGACTTAAAAGGCTACTAAAGCGACTATTTTAGTGTCTAGGCGACTATGGCTACTATTTAAGTCCAAAAAGGGCCCAAAACGACTATTTTAGGCAAAACCTTCAACTATTTTCGGTCTCGGGCGACTTTTTTTGGATTTTTAGTTATGTAACTTTCACATAGATGGCGCCACGATGATACTACCAATACACAAAACGTGAAGTGCCTTTAGATTTCGTTTGGTTCTCATCTAAAATCCAACAGCACAAAACAAAAGCAAAACCATGTGTTTTTGAAATTGCAATTGATAATGATTTTTTTTTAGAATCGTATGTAAAGTTCATGGAAACTAAAACTTTGATTTGGTATGCTTTGTTGTAGATTTTTTTTTTAAAACTCATTTGGATAGGATTTGCATATGTCTGTTATTTTGAATTCTAGATCATCGCAGAGATCATTCTAGGCGTTTTTCACGGGGCGCGGCGCCCTGCCCGCCTTTTTTTAATATAAATCCCGCCCTAAATGCCCTTTTTACAAAATAAATCCCGCCCTCGTTGCCCTTTTTTACAAAATAAATCCCGCCCTCGTTGCCGATTTTCTTTTAAAAATGTCCGCGTTTTCCCGAGTTTTTCAAAAATTACTCTTATCCAACTTTCTTTTTCAAAAGTTTATTTAACCCAGGTTATGTTATATTATGCTTTTGAACCCGTTTTTCTAAACTTAATTATTAAAAAATACCTAAGATAATCGATTTTAGAATTAGATAGACGATCGAGAATTTTGAGCAAAAATAATGCCGTGACAAGGGGTTTCCAGAACACCCCCCAACCTAAAAAAATTCTTTCCTTCATTCTCGGTCTATATCGATGAAAACTAAACTTAAATTTTGATAAATAACAAGTTTAAATAATAGATTTTAATAATAAAAGTAAAAAATTTAATTAAAATTTAAAGGATGAATTAGGATTGTATTACAATAAGATGTCTTCAAATATCGATCAACGGGTGCAATGATGAAGATGATCCTCTTTCAATGGGGGACCATTGAAAGAGGATCATCTTCATCCTGACCAAAAATATGCAGTTCATGCTTCCTGATTTGATTATTTTGCGGCCTAGTAATTTTTTAGAAATCTACTGATGACGTCACATTGCCTATACTCAATGATTGACAGTTCGCTTGCTTTGATGCGTTTGCGTGATCGGGAAGAGTGTCGCAATACTTTTGTAGCTCTGGTACAGGACTAATTGGACCAACCAGAATCTTTTCTTCTAATCTATCGTTTTGAGTCGTGACCTTGTGATCACAAGAGCAGCTGAAATGTTTTTTTTTAACTTTTGAAACTTGGGCTCTTTTTTTTTTATTTTGTCCTATACTGGGGTTTCAGATTGGTTTTAGTTGTTTTTTTTATGGAGTGTTGGCTTATACAAGCTATAAATAAATTTTTGTTTGTAATTACTAGTTCTTGAATTTTTCTGGAAAAAATTCTTGAATAGTATGCAGTAGAACTCCAATTATCTAAGCAATTGGAATTGGAACCTAACCTCGTTCATATAATTGGAAATTTGGATAATTGGAGTTAATTGGAGAAAAGATATATATTGTAATCAATTACTCAATGTATTGTTGGGCTGTGAGATAATGAAGTTTTAATTTCGGTTTAACCAAATCCAAATTATGATGTTGTTTGGGTTATAGCTTTTGTTTCAGTTTGAGTTGTATCTTTTTATAATAGTTTTTTTTCTTTCAACTTATATTAGAATATTGGAAAAAGTGTACTAAATTTTTTATGGGATATCTATAACAAACTCGGCCTATTTTTTTTGTTTGTCTCTGTTGGATGTCATGCTTAGTAATATTTTTGGTGGGTACAAAAAAAATTACTAGACATGACATTGAATAAAGAGGAACAGTAACAGGTAGGCCAAGTATAATTTTTCTGGTATTCTTATAGTCAGCACCTCTTTGAATAATTGGAGTTCTGCTAAACTTGGAAAAAGTGTATGAACCATGCTTTTAATTTTAAATGCTAGAGCTGAATGCAAATAAAATCCATGTTTGTTTGATTAGTAGCATTAATGATTTTCACCACTTCGCTCGAGGAGATCTGTTTGCAGTTCTGGCTCGTTGTTAGGCATAAGTGCCTCATTATGTTCCTTCACTTACTAGAAAAGATGTTTCATAAAATGATGGAGAAGAAAACTAATAAATATTTAATTTGGTATGCGAGTGTATTTTCTATTTTCTAAAAATCCAAAAAAACTATTTTATCGCATTTTAGATGCCCTAAACTTTTTGCAAGTGCCCTTTTTATATTTAAAGCACCCTGCCCTTTTTTAATTCTAGAATGAACTCTGATCATCGTAAACAAGAATACTAAAATTTATGCAAAAAATTTAATAGTTTTAATAGCCCTCCTTGCTTGATTTTAAAATCTGCAGTTATTTCAGTGAAACATATTTGCATGGATTAGTATTGAACCTTTTCTAGAATAATTGATAACTATTTAAAATAAATTTGTTTTTAATATATATATATATATATAATATAAATTATTTTCAAGTAAATTTAATTTTACTGGCTGTATCAATCCTTTCATATGATAGTTGGTGTTGCAATTTGTAAATTTAGGTTTTTGTTTTAAATTTTTGGCACTATTTAGCATTTTAGCTTCTCGCTTCTGTGAAGTGACAGGCTTTTTCTAGATGAATGTTGGTTTTTCCCAGATTTTTTTAAGTCAAGCTAAAACAAATGAAAAATGTCTGTTTCTCAAAAATTTTCCAATCGTTAACAAAATAATTTTTTTTTCTTTTTGAAAATTTGTATGTCATTTGCTAAATAAATTCAAATACAAATAAGTAGATTTAAAATATTTTCCCCTAATTTATGTTCTCTAACAATTATATTAAATTGGTTTAATAATTTAACATGAAATTTTCTGTTGCAATACATCCGAAAAACTTTGGCAGTTTTATCAATCCTTTCAACTGAGTGTTAGTGCTACAATTCTAAGGTTTGCGCTAATATAAGTCTTAATTTTTAGTTTTTAAATTTGTGCATCGAAGCATATTAAACTAATATATCATGTTTTTGGAAAATTTGTGTAAACGCAGATAACATTCAATGCAAATATTTTTAAAGAAATTACTTATTACATTATCTAACAATTAAAAGTTGTTTATTTAGTTAGGTAAAAGAGGATACTATTTTGGCTACTATTTTTTAATATCTGAGGCTACTAAAGCAACTATTTTCAAGGCTTTCTGGCACTGGCAGCCCTGAAATTATGGTAAAATCCTGGTCGGTGGCCTGACTACAAATTGCAAAATGTGGTGAGTTTTTATAGAACGATAAATAACTTTCAGGCAACCATGCAATATACTAAATTTAAATACTTTTTACTTCAATCGATATTGTATGTGCTTTGATTTGATAGTAAACTTTCACAATCTTAGACACAAATAAATTTTATTTGTTTCGTGTCTGTTTTAATGCATTTAACATCGATCGATTGATTTAATGCATTTTTTTATCGAATTTTAATTCAACTAAACAGATCCAAGGCATTGGTAAAAACTATCAATTATTTTCGAGACTTTTGCATTGTTATTGTATCCTCCTTTTTGCATGAAAACAATAAAACAAATCTATCTTCAATAATATAATGTAGGCAATAACCCAATCTGTAATTGATGGGCGATACAACTACGAACCCCAAATAATGGAACATTTTGTTTGCTTGCATTTACCGAATTATACCTGCACTTTTTTTGTTGTGTTTTAAAATTTCTTTCTTTTTAACATAGCTCAATGTGCCAGCTATAGGCTGCTGAAGCGGACATGTGCGGAATAAAAGTTTCCTTCGGGCACAGATAAGATGTAAGTGCATCCATAAAATTAAATATTTGACTTGCAATTAATTAATACTAATTTGACATGCAATTAATTAATATTTTGACATGCAATTAAGTTTTTGAGATTGTTAAAATGCCCATATTACTTAATTTTGTTAACTGTTTAGGTGGGAAAGGTAAAAAAAAATGAAATATATATTGAGAAAGCTGTATACCTTAAAACTCTAAATTTAATCAAATTTCAAATTTTTTTAACAGCCTATTTCCCTGCGCTGAATAACGCTTGTATTTTTACAAGCATTTGTTGGCAAAGACATTTTCAAATTCCTATCAATTCGAATTTTTTTCTTTTATAATAAAATCATTTACTTTAAGTTTAAATTTTTTCTTTTAAACAACAGTCAATACTGTTATTGATATTGTAATATCATTCTACTATATAGTGTAAATGTTAAGTTATAAACCATTTTTTTTTTCAAATCTTATTTTACTAATATCTTATTGTAAATTGAGTTTTTCATTCAATTTCAATTTTAAAAATAAATTCTTCTTGAGTTTAAATGTGTTAAATAATTTTTTTCCCAAATTAATAGATACTTCATGACTTTTTGAGATTGTTAAATTAAAAAAAAAAATCTGTTATTTTTGTTGGCCGTTTTTGATGGAAAAGTTTAAAAAATGCTTTTAATGCGTTTTTTTTAATGCTAAATAATTAGGGTATTCCAAGATGATTTAAAAGATTAATAATTTTTTGATAAAAAGTTATCCTTTTTTACAAAAGAAACAATGTAAAGTGTGAACAATGAAATCAAATTTGTATTCGAGTTTATTTTTGTTTCTTTAGTGTAATTCATTACAAGTTAATATAAATATAATATCAATTTAATTTAGATATATCATATCAGGGCTCGAAAATTATATTGCATTTTTACATGCATGTAAAAATTCCAATCATTTTCAATGTATTTTTTTGCCTCACATGCCCGACCGGGCATGTAACCATTTCATTAGAAATACCTTTCCATAAATTTAAATAAACATTTTGCCTTTTAATAAATCCCCAACATATTCATTCCTTGCTTCTTGAAAATTTATAATTTTAATCTTGTATCTAAATTAGTTGCTTCACAATGTTGTCATTATGGCATCAAGTAGAAATTCTTCATCAATAAAATTCTGGTGGGAACCGGGAAATGTCACCACTTTCTACAATTTTCAAAGTCCTTGTTACTTTAGCAAGTTTTCTTAAAGTATAATAGTTTTAATATTTTTAATTAACATTGATAAAACCCGGAATTTTCTGTAAATTCTGAGAAAACCTGGAGAAGTCAGAGAATTTGGTTTTCCAACTTACATAATGTATCAGTTTATTTCGTGAATTTAGTAAACTGCTTAAAAATAAAAAATTTACGCATCCAGTTCCGCAATTTAGTTTCAGCTCTTGTTATTCTTGTCTAACTCTTGCCTGGGTACATCTTCCCCCCCCCCCTCCCCCTTTCGCTCGGCCTGCTCTTGGGCATGTAAAAGTTTTATTCAGGCATGTATTTCCAAGACTAACATGCCCGACAGGGCATGTAAAAATTTTGAGATTTTTCTAGCCCTGTATCATATAATGTAAAACATAATTAAGTGAAACATAAATCAATTACAGTAGACTCCCACTTAACCGGCCTCCGTTTAACCGGATCTCTGCTTTAACCGGGCTGAAAATTTCCACCCTTAAAATGTTAAAAATAGCTAAAATTACAAGTTTTTGGTTATTTCAATCGGTTTTCAGTGTCGCACATGTTTCAAACGCGTGGTTTGTTGGGGATAATGGGGGGGGGGGGCACTTGTTTACATTGGAAGGCTGTGGGGATCGACCGTCGAGTCGTTGAATTTCCAAACTTCGACAAAAAAAGTTCATATTTTTTTAAAGGTATGTAATCAAAAATGCAAAATATTAATAATAATATATAAAATAACCTGAAAAATGACATCGTATTTCAATTGTACATGTGTATTTCATGAGGCAAATATCATCAATAAACAGAAGTGCAATCAAATAAACATCTAAATTTCAATTTATTTAATTTCTCCGGTTTAACCGGATTTTCGTTTAACCGGCTTACCATCGGTCCCGTGTAAGCCGGTTAAGAGGGAGTCTACTGTACCTTAAACATTTTCCCCATTCAATTCCTTGAACATTTGTTGTATTTTATTTCAGTTAAATAGTAAATTTTTGCAAACAAAATAAAAGTCTAGTATTTTTATTTATTTAATCTATACTTTGGGGTGATGAAAATAGACCTTTCCATTTTTAAAACTAAAATTAATCACAACCCTTTCATTTTCGATTTTATATATATATATATATTGTATAGATGGACAAGGTTATTATGTTTTTAAAGCAATTTAAACTTTTGCTGTTGGGAATGTATATTTGCAGCTTTTATAATATATTTACATTTTTTCCCGTTTTTTCTTGGCAGCATGCTTACTAGTCGAAGCAAATTCCAGCAGTGCACTGACATGGGCCCTCGGCAGGAAAAGAAAGAGGACAGCCCAAATTAACATGAAGAAAAAAGTCGAGGACGAGAGGAACTATGCTGGATTGTCAAACTGGTCAGAAGTAAGAGGTTATTGGCCACAGGGCACGAAGAGAAGTAAGTATACTTGTGCAAATTAGATTTTCATTCATTTATTTTTTTAGGATTTGTTTTTAGGGTTACATTTTTTAAAAAATTAGGGGGGGGGGGATAAAATGACCAGGACATCCCTTTAAGTACTGCAATCTGTGTTTCAGAGGTTTTTGTTAAATTTGTTTTTTAAAAAAGGTGCCTCAGTTTGGAAACTAGCTTCCAAATCTAATAAACATCCAGGACATTGCGAAAATTTCAGGCTTCTTCTAGAATTTCAAACTAAGAATATGAATAATGTCCACGTTAAGTAGGGCGGGCCTGCAAAAAAAAAATTAGCGCCCGCCGAATTTCTTTGTCTTGGTACACTTCCTAATATTAGATGCATTTGTTCTATTTTTGCTCCATTAATTTCAATATTGATTGACAACTAATTTTTTGAATGTAAAATGTGTTTTCGGTGTCACCATTTTGGTAATAACACTATTATACAGGATTAAATTAGAAAAAAAGTTGTTCATATTTTGTTTTTTAATTATGAGAAAAACCATTTTCAAATGTATTGTCTAATCAGTACAAATGTTTTGTTATTTTTATTGACCATTTTTGATGGGAAAGCTTAAAAATGCTTTAAATGTAATAATTGTTTAATATTAAATAAGGTGAGGAAAGTTAGTAATTGTTTTGACTAAAAATCTGTGTTTTCTTCTATTCTCAATGGAAAGTAAAAGAACCAGACTCAATAATTTTGTTTGACAACCAAAGTGGTAAGATTAGTTGTTAACCTAAAGAACATTATTGCTAAAGAATAGGATATATTAATATTTTTATTATCAATTACAGATTCACAAGTTTTATTTTACGTAGTTATTAGTATTAACAATATTTTGCTTGATTGCGGTGATAATGTAGTTTAGTGACATTAAGAATATTTATTTTATACTACTGGTTGAGCCTTGGGGAAGCCACAAGTGCATAACTCTTTGTAAATGTTAATGAGTAAAACAAGTACAATTAAGGGGTAGAAAACTATTTTATTATTTTCGGATTCTAAATTTTTGAATAGCTGATTTGAAAGAGAAAAAAAAATGTAGAATTTGGCTACACACACTTTCAAGCATTAAATCAGTTGCGATACAAAAATTATTTTAAGTTCCTCAATACCAAATAGGTACAGGTTATCTACTGATCCGGAACAAATAGAATACATGGAAAATCAGAACTTTTTGAACTGCAATGTCAGAAATATTCAGTTTGGAGGGGAGGGAACCATATTCATCGTAAAAATCTATTATATGGGAAAATGAAGTTTTTTGGTAAAACACAAGTCAAGTAAGCTGATTTTAAACTTCTAATCTCAATTAGACATCTTTTTTTCTTCGGGAAACTAATTTTTAAAAAGACTTGTATTGAGTTTGTTAATAATGGTTGGTTCATAGAAATGAGTGATTTTCTCTAAGTCATCTTTTATTAGTTATTTGAACAAATCTTAAGTGAAAATTTGGGAGTTATCTAATGGATCATTCAAAAGCTAACTTAATAAACTTGCATCTGTTATTTTTAATTAAAAAATATTTTATTGAATATAAATGTAAGATAACTAGCTTGTCAATTAAATTGCGTAATATCTTATTTTAAATTGAGGTTATTATTCACTTTCCCTTTCAGGATTTTTTAAAAATTTCCCATTAAATTAGATTACATAGTTTAAATCTCTGAGTGATACAGAGGCTTTCCGTGAGTTCAGGTTTTCCAGCAACAATTTTAATTTTTGAAAAATTATAAATTTAACAATTTTATTAAAATTTAAAGCATGGCAGAGCATTTATATCCATCTACTACATAAATATAGTTTTAAAGAATTTAAATTTTCAGTTCAAAATTTTAGTTCAACAGTCATGAGTGAAAGTTTTTACTTCAGCCAATTTGCTCCCTCAGAGGATAAATCCGTTGCAAATTAAAATAACTAAGATAGTGAATTTTTTTTATAGTTATGTCAAATACATTTTTCACAAAAGCTTGATATGTATATTCACTAGTCAAAAAAGTTTCAATTTCATGTAATCAATGGCTAAGTTGCTGGTATTTCTATCCTGTTTTTCCTACAGATTCTTAGTTTTAAATCACTGACATTACAAATAAGTAGGATTTAGCTAGCCTTTGAGAGCATTAGAGCAGCTGTAAACCAAAAAAAATTCCTATCAATGCAAAATTAGTGCAGGGTACTCAAATAGGAAAAGTGGTAAACCTAGAATGCATGAAATCATAATTTTTTTTGGACTGCCAATATCAGAAATTCAATTTTGTTTTTTTGGGAAAAACTATTTTCATCTGCTATTTTCGTTGCATAGAATATCTACTTATTAAAATCTTGAGTCTTTTGCAAGAAAAATTCAGGTTTTGTAAAATTAATTTTTTAGTTCCTTTTAAACAAACAAATATTTGATGTAATATTTCATGAAACGTAACTATCTTGTCAAAAAAATATTGTGTAAATTGTTAATATCTTATTACAAAATGAGTTTTCATTCACTTTAATTTTCGGATTTTTTATTAAAGTCTTTAAAAAAAAATATATATTGAAATTCTTCTAAGAGTTGTAATCTGTTATATAATATTTTCCCCCCTCATACTCGATACTTAAAGTTGTCCTTTTTTTTATGAAAGAAACAACATTGTTAGGTGTGAACTATGCAATCAAATTTGCATTAGATTTTTACACATTTAAGTTAGCATAAATCAGGGTTGGCATGGTTTAAACCAAATGGTTTAAACCATGGTTTAAACCAAGGTTTAAACCAAATGGTTTTTTTCCAAAAAAACCAAAGATGGTTTTTTTCCCCAAATTTTTTAGTAGAAGCATAAGAATATGCAAAACACAGATTCCCTAATAATTCTTTGGTGTTACTCTTGTTATGAAATATTTTGCTGGAGCTTGTAGTGACTTTCAGAAGTTTTCTTTTTGAGAGTGATTATGTAAAGCATGGTATCTGCAATATATTAGTGTGAAACAGTTGGTCAAACAGTTGATATAAAAAAACTTAACAGTAACGTTTTTAGTGAAGTTGAACTCATTCCGACTGCTAAAGCAACAACAGCTAACATTGATCTCGATTTTTCCTCTTTTGGTCTAGTGCAGTCTAAATTGCATAATAAGCCTGGAATCCAAAAAGCTGCAGCAAAAGCTAGTTTAAAATGTTGAATAGTAGTGGTCCTTGATCATAATAAATTGTATTTAAAAAGTTTGGAATTATTACTTTATTATTACTTTAGTTATTTATATTAAGGTTAAAATACTATGAATGGTTTAATTGACATCCATTACAAACGTTTAACGGCTGTTATGTATGACTATGTGGAAATTGAAATAATTGGAGTATATTATGCCCAAAAAATAGTTTTACATTTATAAAATATCAAATTAAAAGATATATGGGGATCTTATTAGTGAAGTAAACCAAAAAATTAAGCTTGAAATTAATATAAACATCATTAGAGTCCTGCAAATACACAAACTATTTAAATCCCCGAATAGTTTTGAAAAAACCAGGTTTAAACCAAAAAAACCTGGTTTAAACCAAAAAACCCCGGGTTTTTTGGTTTTTTTGAAAAAAACCTGGTTTTTTTCCAACCCTGATTATAACGTTTTATTTGTAAGATTGATTAAGATATAAAAAAAAGGTTTAAAATTGGTTGTTTGTTTTTGCAACTTATTTGCTGAACTTTGCTTTTCGAAAACAGTCTATCTAACTTTTGAATCCATTTTAATGGTAATTTTCTGCCTTTTTATATACAGTGGTGGCCAAAAGTGTGGACACTTTTTGAAAGTTTCATGTGTTTCATCTGTTACCTGTGGTCTTGCATCTATTACACTTCGCTTAAATACAAACTTAAATATTAAGTTGAAGGTAATTTAATGCAGAATTTCATTAAAAAAAACAGAATTAAAGTATCTGTGTTACAAATAAAGTTAAGCTCATTTTAGTTGAACAAACAAGCACAATCAATGGATTATCTTATGCTGAAATTGCAATACAAGTTGGTGGTTCAATGACTTGCAAAACTAAGACAGATCATACTATTAGTTGCATAACTTATTCGTAAGGCAGATATTGTAATACTGTATTTATTTTTAATTCTACATGAAATTAATTTGATATTGATGATGTTGTGTCTATGGATATAGATTATATGGGACCAAAGATCTCATAGACGGCTTCAGCAATCTCCACACAGTGGTCCTCATAAATATTAAATTACCTATAATTTGATAGACAATTGTTTAATTTGATATGCAATTAATATATTCTTTAATCACACAAAGTTGAAAAATATGAAACTTTCAAAAAGTGTCCACACTTTTGGCCACCACTGTATACTTTTCAAAACAAATTTCAATATTAAAAATGGGTGTTTATTTTGCTATTTCATAGCCAGTAGTACAATTGATTTTGCCTCTGCAGGTATTTATCAGGGTAAATAGTTTCAGCGATTTATTTTCTAATATTATCTCATTAGCTATTATATTTTTAATTAAAGCAACACACAATAAAGTAGTACTTTTTTGTTTACAAGCCTTTTAGAAAGTGTTTGAAACTTTTTAAAATCACAACACGAAAACAGAAGCATGAAAACAAAAACAAAAGTGGATCCAATGTAGAATGAAAATTAGAAAAAAATAATAAAACCGTGGCTTACAATATTCTTATACAATTTAATTTTTTTTTATGTTTTAGTGAAAAAAAATTACAACTGTAATAGATCTATTAATTATTTTTTTAATTAAATGAGTAGAGCTTGATTTAACATTATAAATAACAAAAACTTAAGTATTTGAGTCTATCAAAGAGGAAAACAAGTCCTGTTTGAGAAATCTTCGAAGTTTTAGAAGATGATAACATGAAGAAATTTAGAAAAAAATTTAATTTCATTATTCGGCCGAATAGTAAGGCTATTCAGCGAAACCGAATATTCGGCTAAAGTGGCCGAATACTGAATATTCGGTGCATCCCTAGTCAAAATCCATTTTTATATGGAAATTACATTCATAGTTAAAATAAAGAGTATTATTATTAATAGTCAATTTTTTTGTTTATTTTATCTGGTGGCTTTGTTTTATAATTTAGTCTTATTTATTATGTAAAAGGATCTCAATGGACCAATGGATTTATTTCTTAAATTATGGGTGTAATTAAGCCCCCCCCCCCCCTCCCCTTTGTAAGCTACCCTGATAAAAACACACTTTTGGTTAAACAGTAGCAGACATTTTAAGTTAATTAAAACGGTTCCAGTAGACTGGTTAGGTTTTGTTGTGCGCTTCTCGCCATCTATTTCTAGCCTTCGGTAAATTCGCTGTGTTTGTAGAGCAGTTTTTTTTTCTTTTGGCTTTGCCTAACCCTCCCATGCATACTGTTGAAGTTTGGCAACAAGTAACATAATCCACTTTATTGTTGTCGACAAATTAGTGTTTTTTTCATCTATTTCATTCTATTTTGAAATTTTAGTTAGTAATAATCCTCATAGATAAGAGTAGTAAAAGTGTGTTCAAAATTAAAGAGTGAGGTTATTAACTGCTGTGAAATTATATTTTTGGCCGTATTCAAAGTGCAATTAATTAGTATTAAAAATTTACATTGAATTACTATCAATTTTATTTATAAACATTTGTATAAAGTGTAAATTAATATTCTATTACCACACAAAGTTGAAAAACGTTAAACTTTTAAAAAGTGTCCACATTTATGGCACCACTGTAATAAATGCTTTTTTGTAATGTGTTGTTATGTTATATCTTAGGTTTTTTTGGAAGGGTACTTCTTGTATACTACTTCAATACGACACTGAATGAAAGCGATCAGTACCTCCACACCAACATAAAAGAACATGAAGTAGGTTATCAAAACATGCTTCTTCTTCTTGCATTTCTCTGAGATTTCATGACAATGTCGGCTGTGAAAAACATTTTGACAAGCGCTGTTAAAGAGAAACACGCATGTGAAGTATGTTCTAAGAGTTTTGAAAAGAAAGCTGCCCTCCGAATGCATCTTCTAACACACACAGGAGAAAAGCCACATAGTTGTGAAGTGTGTTCTAGAGGATTTCGTCACAAGTCTACCCTTCGAAAACACTGTCTCGTACACACAGGAGAAAAGCCATACAGTTGTGAACTGTGTAACAAGCAATTTAGTCATAAGTGTAACCTTCGAAAACATCGTCTTTTTATACACACAGGAGAAAAGCCACACTGTTGTGAATTATGTAACAAGCAATTTAGTCGAATGTCTAACCTTCGAGACCATCGTCTTGTACACACAGGAGAGAAGCCATATAGTTGTGAAATGTGTAACAAGCAATTTAGTCAAAAGTCCCACCTTCAAGACCATCGTCTCACACACACAGGAGAGAAGCCATATAGTTGTGAAATGTGTAGCAAGCAATTTAGTCATAAGTCTAACCTTCAAAGACATCGTCTCACTCACACAGGAGAAAAGCCATATAGTTGTGAAGTGTGTAACAAGCAATTTAGTCTAATGTCTTCCCTTCAAAACCATCGTCTCACCCACACTGGAGAAAAGCCATATAGTTGTGAAGTGTGTAGCAAGCAATTTAGTCATAAGTCTAACCTTCAAAGACATCGTCTCACTCACAAAGGAGAAAAGCCATATAGTTGTGAAGTGTGTAACAAGCAATTTAGTCTAATGTCTACCCTTCAAAACCATTGTCTCACCCACACTGGAGAAAAGCCATATAGTTGTGAAGTGTGTAACAAGCAATTTAGTCAAAAGTCTAACCTTAAAAAACATCGTCTCTCACACACAGGAGAAAAGCCACATAATTGTGAAGTGTGTAATATGCAATTTAATCAAAAGTCTAACCTTCAAAGACATCGTCTCACTCACACAGGAGAAAAGTCATATAGTTGTGAATTATGTAACAAGCAATTTCGTCACAAGTCTGCCCTTCGAGACCATCGTCTTGTACACACAGGAGAGAAGCCATATAGTTGTGAAGTGTGTAACAAGCAATTTAGTCAAAAGTCTAACCTTAAAAGACATCGTCTCTCACACACAGGAGAAAAGCCTTAGTGTGAAGTGCGCAACAAGCAAATTAATCGAATGTCTACTCTTCAAGACCATCTTCTCGTACACACAGAAGAAAAGCCACATTGTTGTGAATTATATAACAAGCAATTTGGTAAAAAGTCTGCCCTTCAAAAACATCGTCTCACACACACAGGAGAAAACACATGATTGCATATCTTGCAAAAAGCAATTCCGTCTAATGTTTAAAGCCATTGGCTGACACACACGGAAAAGAAACCTAATGCCTGTGACCAGGGCCTGCTCTAAGAAATCTCAGACTATAGGCACAACCTATTTTGGGGGCCCCTTTACGAAAAATTTTATGTATGATTTCCAATAATGATGGTGCTATATGACCCATGTATAAAGTTTTTGATACAATTTTATAGGGGCTTCCTTACAAGCATCGATCAAAACAATAACGTTACGTCAATTTCTCACTTAAAATTGAGCAAAAATTGAGTGGAGAATCCGATTTTTTTTTAGTTTACTGATATTTTGGGGATTTACAGCATTTAGCATAATAAAAACTTAAATTTAGGGGCCCCTAAAATTTGGGGGCCCCAGGCCCGGGTCTAACAGGCCTTATGGAAGAGCAGGCCCTGCCTGTGACGTGTGTAATAAGATATTTAGTCGAAAGTCCTAAAACATGGACTAACACACATTATGGAAGCTTCATAGTTGTGAATTGTGCTACATGAAATGTAGTCTGACGTGGGCAGGTAAATTGCAATAGCTGCCAGAAATGTCTTTTTAATATATTGAATACTAACTTTGGTTAGATTCACCTAATTGATAAGAATAAATATTGATGTTAAAATATTTTAGGGGTAGTTTCAAGTTTTTTTATTGGGAATGTAGAAGTATGTAGAGAAAAAGCATTTACTGCAGTTTGCCTTCCCTTTTCGCATTGCATTTTCATGGTTGTCGGCAGGCGATATCTCCCCCTAAAATGTGTTTTGGAGATTTTAGATGAACACATCTTTCTGCTGGGGCTAGCAACTGCATGATTGTCTAGTAAAGGGTAGCTTTGGGTGATTGGTAGGCACTTGGTTCTTGGGATAATAAATATATACTTTTTTTATAATTAAAATACATTTTATGAAATAAAAAAACACTCTTGTATATTTATTTGGTACTCTTTGGTTAAACAATCATTGTTATATATGAAAAGACTAAAAAAAAATTTAAAAACGAAAAAAGAAAAAAAAATGCTAATGTGGTTTTGCTTTTTCAAATTACCTAAAAACTTTAAGTTGAAAAAATAATTAAACATTGGGATAAAGTGGGTAGAGAAAGAAACATTTATGTTTCGTATTTTTTTCTACATGTTATGTAGTATATTAGGAAGTTTTAAAATTGTTATTTTAAGACATAATCAAAACAATTACTTTTAAAAAAAAATTTGTGAATTATATTATTAAGTGGGAAAAAGTTTTATGTTGCGATGTTTTTTTGACCTTGATTGCAAAAATTATTTGCAAATAAAAATTAATAAAAAGAAAACACTTAAAGGAATCTTTATTAAATTTAACTGTCCAGGTATAAAATAAAACTAATAAAATTGTTAATTTATTAATATGCAAGTTCAAGGATCCATTTAGTAGTATATTAAAATAATTTAGAAATGGCTCAATAGGAGTGCTTTCATTTTTATAAAATGTTATGAAATGTGTTATCTATAATAATAAAAGAAAGAGTCTGTCTGTGTGTATGTCTGTGGATCGCAAAAGACCTACTTAGACTGCTCTAAAAAATTCGAAATTTTTAATATAGATTCCTTTTAATACCTACGTGTGCACATGAGGCTTAGATTTTTCATATTTGATTGAAATTTTTCATTAGTATAAATAGTTTCAAAAAAACGTCATCCACGTGGGATTGCGGGACCAAAACAGGGCTTGAAAATACATGGTCCGGGCTGAAACGGGGGCTTGACGCTCTATTAGTTTGATTGAGATATGCGCTCGCCCTAGAGCTGCTTCATCCTCTATTAGTTTGATTGAGATATGCGCTCGCCCTAGGGCTGCTTCATCCTCTATTAGTGTTTGCTCTTTTAGGTGTGCATGCGCCAACACGAATTTAATTTTGTTTTAATTTTGAGTGTATTTTCACAAGGGGTAAGTATGCCTCTAAAAGGAAGCAATGCGAAGTTAACGGGTTCCCAGTAAGGCGGGACCATAATGCTAGTTTTATTAATATAACACAAAACTAATAAAATTGTGAATTTATTAATATGCAAGTTTAAAAATTCATTTAGTATATTAAATAATTCATAAACTGTTCAATAGGTTTGCTTTCCTTTTTGTGAAACGTTATGAAATGTATTGTAATTTTATTAATGCAATAAACTATTATATAATGAGATGTACCAAATGGAAATTGACTTATTTCTCATTTAACAAGTACTTAAATATGGGATTAACAAACAATAATTATTTTTCCATTATAATTCCATGTTTATTTTTCAGTTTCTGCTTTGGAATGATTTTTTTTTCTATTGAGTAATGTTCTATGGGGTAGATCCATGCTTGGCAAATATTTTTACTACAGTAGCCGCCGCTTAATGTGATCACATCGGGACGAACGTGATTTGATAACAATAACCGATTGATTACAATACATGAAAAAGAAGTTTTAACTAAAAAATTATTTTTTACATGCGTATTAAAATATAAAAAAATTAATTTTAAGTTTGAGTTGTTGCTGTAAAACTCTATATTATTAAATAGAAATAATGCACACTAAAGAAAAAGAATTACTAGTCAGTATAATAACATATTTAATGATGATCTGCCGAAAACAATACAAAATACAAAAGGTTAATTATTAATTGAAAATAAAATCATCAATTGTCGATTGGTTAGCATTCTTTCGAAGCAATTCATTACCAATCGCTCATAATCATAATAATTATTAAAGTGTTCCGCGTCGGCTTTGTTTTGCACACCTAGACCTAATATTCGAAGTGTTCCCTGATATGAGTAGGCGTCGGAATTTTGTCCTCGATAGCACTTTTGGGTTCATCATCGGCATCAGAATCTTGTGACGAAGCCTGATCTTTGGCACGTATAGCTTCGAAAACGTCCTTATCACTTTAAACAAAAAAAAGTTTTCCTTCTTGAGTTTATTGATTTCAGGAAAATAAAATTTACATATTAACTGATAACAATAAACGAATATTTGATTACAATAAGCGATGATTTTTCAATGTATTTGGATATAAGTGGACGGGACTAAGCGATTTTGATAACATAAAGCGATTGATAACATTAACCGTGATCACATTAAGCGGTGTCTACTGTATATTAACTCTCTCAATCAGAATTTTCTATTCTAAAAATCTTAATTTTGCAAAAGACTCACTATGGATGAATTAGTGAAAAGCAGCAAAAAAAAAACAATTATTTTTTAAAAACTTTATTTGTTAAAAAAAAACCCGTTAAAATCAAATTTTTAAACCGTTAAAAATGCAGCCATGAAAAATTTAGTGCCAATTTACCCAATTAAATTATTATAGAGTGAATTCTAATTTTACAATGCTTTTCATTTAACTTATAAACCGTCATCAAGTAGGACAACACAACCCAGTAAACAGTGAACTGCTGGCCCAGCAGTTGATTAACTGCTGGAAGTGATGGTTTAGTGCTGGTGCATGCATATTTCTGCTGGAAAGGGCACCTTTACGTTGCCGGCATTCGTGTGGTGATTATCTGAAGACAAAATGCTGGTGTGCCGCTGCCAATCTACATATGCTGGATCGGTGCTGTCGTGTTTCTGCTGGAAAAGGCACCTTTACGTTGCTGGCATACGTGTGGTGATTATCTGAAGACAAAATGCTGGTGGGCCGCTGCTGGTCTACTAAATGCTGGATTAGTGCTGTCGTATTTCTGCTGGAAAGGGCACCTTTACGTTGCCGGCATACGTGTGGTGATTATCAGTTGACAAAATGTTGGTGGGCCGCTGCTGGTATACATATGCTGGAACGGTGCTGTCGTGTTTCTGCTGGGAAGTGCCCCTTTACGTTGCCGGCATACGTGTGGTGATTATCTGTTGACAAAATGTTGGTGTGCCGCTGTCAATCTACATATGCTGGATCGGTGCTGTCGTGTTTCTGCTGAGCCAGTGTTGGTAAATCAACAATTTTAGAATGAGTGAGAGCATGCGCTGAAATACAATGACATTGTGTCAACTTTGGCTAAAGTTCGTCGAGTTGGCACCATTTTAGGTTCTATTTTTTTTAATAAATGGGTAGTTATATTAAATAAATCGAAAAATAATTTATATTTTTTTATTTCTTACTAAAAAACGCTATTTGTTTTCGTCACAATGTTTTTTTAATTGATTTGCCTATTTTAAATATACTTAGCGCCGACATTTTACTAAATTGGCGATTTTCGAAAGATCGCCATATTTTAGGGCTACCTATTCCGTTTCGCAAAGTGCTATGCAATTCGAAAACTTATCTTAGGGCTGTGAGGCGCCCTGTGGTCAAGGTAGCGATCTACGGATCGGAAGGTCCTGCGATCGAAACCTGGTCGCTGAAAACTCACCGAGTATATGCGGAGTACGTTCTCGTTAAATCTGTTGGGTCCGAAAGTCCCGTGGGCGGTCATTGCGTAGTTTCCCACGGGTACAGGTTCCTGGAGACTATTTACCGCCCCTTCAGGGACATCACTGTATTAATTACATATTTACTTAAGTAACACGCCGTTAGGGTTATCATACAAGAAGTGCTATAGTTACATATTTTAATTATGTAAACGATTTTTGTGTAGGATTTTTTTTAAGGATTTTGGTTTTTGTTTATTACATGCAATACAAATTTTCTATTTTCTGTACATCATTCTTGTTGAGTGATGTGAACAGGAAATGAAGCCGGTTTTAAGAACTCTATTTCACCTTGGTTACCAAAAAAAGTTATTTGCTGTAATATATTTAGAATTCTCGATACCTCTTGTGAAAATTTTAAGATTTTTTTTCCTATAAAAGATAGTTCTTATTTAAAGTTCTTATTTTTCATTTGCAATTTATTTATTTTCATTAAATAATTATATAAGTCGTATTCAATCAGAGTTGTTAGTTATAGGAATATGGTCGACTAACCAGTGAATGAACGTTTAAGGTGCTGCTTTCGCCAGTGAATGAACACCAAGATATAATGACCAGGACAAACAACTTATGTCAGATAGCTTCCTACTACATGGGAGGAAGTCAGTGTTGCCAATCCATCTAGTGGAATGATTATCAATCCTTTTTTTTTTTTAAATTATATTTACCAAATGTTCATTCACTGGGGCCTGTTCACTCACTGGTCAGTCTACCCTACAAATGTTTTATTTAATAAAATGAACTAAATAAAATGCATTGTATTTTTATTCTTTTTGTTTCAGTTGCACTTCGCCAAACGCAAAAAGAGGCGAAGCAAATGGATGTGGAAAACATTATGAAGAAATGGTTAAGGACGGCCCTGCTTGACCGTGCTGGCTGCCGCAAAAGAAAATGCATCGAAACTAATGAAATGTCTTAAAAATAAAGATTTTTCTATCAATGTAGACTTGACTCTTGTGTTTGTTTTTATTTTAGTTAATGTTATCACAATATTTTTTTAATAATTTTATTTTTACTTTAAAGTAAATATTTAATAATATCCACTAAAAAATTTATTTATATATATTTATAGTTTATATATATATTGGCCATTATAAATATGTCCAATTATCCAAGAAATTTAAAAATTAAATTAATAAGAATCTTTTGGCCGGCTACGCACTGTTAAAACTGAAGGTGACAAATGGGTGCCGTTTGGCACGCCGGGGTGAATAGGCGGCACCAATCGGCACCTCAAAGTTTTGAATCTTATCCGGGGTGAATAGGCGGTACCAATTGGCACCTCAACGTCTTTAGGGTGCCAATATCTCCAAACGTTTCACCCGCGGGGTGACTTGTAAACTTGCGCATGTCTTTGACGTTGACTTGACGTATTTACAATTGACCGCGCTGTGCGAATGGTATAAACATTCCTATTTACATTATTTTAAAGTTAGAAAAATCAATTTAAATCCTAATTCATCGTAAAAATATTTTACCACTCTAAACTCTAAAACAAATTTTCCAAAACAAAATTATCTGTATTTTCAGAAGCCTTTAATTAGCAAAAGTAGGTATGTGCATCTTGAGCCGCGGTAGCTTAGTCGTGTGAAGCGTCGTGTTCGCATCGGAAGGGTTGTGGGATCTGTCCTCGGCTGTGCTGGGTTGGTTCTGGGTCTAATGGTTGTAGGGTTGGCACTTGTATTCGGTCTAAAGACCACCGTGTTGACTAATGATGGCTGGGTAACGTTAAATATGTAATGGTCAAAAAGTTCTCCATGTTCTCATACCACATCAATACCTCTGGAAGTACTAGATCAGGGGGTTATCGGCCTTTGATCCGGATCAAAATTCCGATATGTGAGTGAGTCTGGATGTAGGTATTATTAAACAATCATTTTTTTTATTCAATTAATTCTGTTTTATTATTATTCAATGAACAGTTTTATAGAGGATCCAAAGGCATAAAATCCTTGGTCGGCTATTGATATTTGCTGTGGCACCTCTGGGCACCCCGAATCAGGGGTGCCTTTATTCTCCCTTAGGGTGCCATCATTTCATTTCCTGGGTCACTCTGGACTAGGGGTGCCATCCCTTCACCCTAGTTAAGGGTGCCTTATGACGCCTGTTGGGGTGTCGCTGACGGGACACGTCCTTTCACCTCTACAGGTGCCAAATGCCACCTTTAGTTTTAACAGTGCGGGGGGGGGGGGGACTGCTGTAATATTGATGCTATCATTTGGCAGCGTTCTAAAAAGGTTGCAGGAAAATAACTGCTGAAATACTGCATTATTGCTGCTGTTATATTGCAGTTTTCCGGTAAGGGTGTTGGAATAAATAACTGCTGAATTACCACCATATTGCTGTCGTCATTACAGCAGCATACTGCTGGGCGGCTTACTAGAAAAGTGCTGGCAAATCGGCACTTGCTGTTGGCCCGCTGCTAAATTGCCGCTGGAAAACAGCAGTAACTGTTGGGCGGCTTACTAGAAAAGTGCTGGAGAAAACGCAGCTGTCTGCGAACAAGTGATGGATCGCTGCTGGCCAGCACTGCTGGACCAGCATTTTTCCCGCGGACACTTTATTGACTTTTAAGTACACTTTCTCCCGGCACTGAATCAGCAGTTCGGCTGCTGGAAGCCAGCAGTTTCCTGTTGCTGTCCCAGCAGATTTTTCCTTATTGGGAAGACACACACATACACGAATGGCAGATGCTGCCATCTGTCGCCACCTCCATAATTTAAACATGTCACTGTAGGGGAGAGAAATTTTCTCCAGGGACCTGTACCCATGGGAACTGCGCAATGACCGCCCACAGGACTTTCGGACCCAACAGATTTAACGAGCACGTACTCCGCAAATGAATAAAGTTATAAAATATATGTAGCATGAATCATGATGGTAGTAACTTTTTTTTAAAATAAGCAACTTTACTTTTTAAACAACTGACTAGCAATGGTAATATACAATAATAAAATATGCCATAGTCGTAAAAAATAGTAAGAGCAAGTTTCCTTTATGTAGTTGGTTGATATACATATATTTTCAGGCTTGTGTGCTTGGTCGAAAGGACCCGCTTATAAACCTTCGTCAAGTAAGACAGACACAGCACACGCACACATACGTGACAGATGCTGCCATCTATCGCGTGTCACCTCCATAATTTAGACATGTCCCTGTAGGGGAGAGAAATTTTCTCCAGGGACCTGTACCCATGGGAACTGCGCAATGACCGCCCACAGGACTTTCGGACCCAACAGATTTAACGAGCACGTATTCCGCATATACTCGGTGGGTCTTCAGTTACCAGGATTCGATTGCAGAACCTTCCGATTTGAAGACCGAGACACTGACCACAGGGCTCCCCACAGCCCTCCTTTATGTAACTGAACTAATTTTAAAAGTTATGTTATGCTAATACAAATAAAATTATGGAATTTTGTAAAACATGGAAATTTTTCAGTAAGTCAATACATAAATAAATATTGTAGAAAAATGTAGTTAAAAAATAGTTAAGATAATTTTAATTAAAATTTAATTAGATAAAAATTAAAATAAATTAATATTTTTTGGTTGGTTAAAAAAAACTTAAACTATAATAACTTTTTTTTAGCGTTTTTCAATGTTTTTATCTGAAAAGTATTTTTGGATGACATAGTATGGTAGGGTATGGTATGATACATATATATTCCAGCTTGTGTGCTTGTTCAGAGAACCGCTTATAAGCTTTCGTCAAGTGGGACAGACACAGAAAGAAATTTTGCAGTCACAAGGAAATGAATAACACATAGACAAATAACAACATTTATTGACTATTGACTGTCACGGACATCCATGCCTGACCGGTATTCGAACCCGACCCCAGCAGCTCCAAAGGCTAGTACTCTAACCATTCAGCCACCGAGGCGGCATGACATAGTAATAATTTATTACTAAGTAGAATAATTATATATAAAGTTACGATTACATATTTTATGATTGTTTTTTTAGAACACTTCTTGAAACAAAAAGATCGAAATGTTATTTGTTTCATTATTATAATAAGCATTTTTTTTATTAATTAGATCATTTAAATATTTTATAACTTTAATATAATTTTTCTCTAAAAAGTACAGGGTAAAAATTATGTTTTCCTTCCGAATTAATGATATAATTTATCAAATAAACCTAATTATACTACATCTATACGTGATTACATGATTAGGTAAAACACATACAGTGGTGGCCAAAAGTGTGGACACATTTTTAAAGTTTCATATTTTACAACTTTGTGTGATTACGGAATATAAAATTGTATATCAAATTAAACAATTGTATATCTAATTAAAAGTAATTTAATCTTTATGAGGACCACTGTGTGCAGATTGCTGAAGCCGTCTATGAGACCTTTGGTCCCATATAATCTATATCCATGGACACAACAACATCATCATCAAAGTAATTTCATGTAGAATTAAAAATAAATATAGTATTATAATATTTATATTACAAATAAGTTATGTAAACTAATAGTATGATCTGTCTTAGTTTTGCAAGTCATTGAACCACCAACTTGTATTGCAATTTCAGCATAAGAGAATCCATTGTTTGTACTTGATTGTTCAACTAAAACGAGCATAACCTTATTTGTAATAAAGATACTTTAATTCTGTTTTTTTAATGAAATTCTTCATTAAATTACCTTCGACTAAATATTTACATGTTTGTATTTAAACGAAATTTAATGGATGCAGGAACACAGGTAACAGTTGAAACACATGAAACTTTCAAAAAGTGTCCACACTTTTGGCCACCACTGTACGTGATTACATGATTAGGTAAAACACATATATTAAACTAAGAAAAGCGATTTGAGAGGAATACCTGTGCAAAAATGATAAAACAACATTTCGAGCAATTCTCTAAAAAAAAACCTGCATATTAAAAGTGAAAAATAGCGTAACTAATGTCCAACAAAAATTGTAACAACAGTCGTTAAAAAAACTAATCGATTTCTAGGCGAAGATAAATTCAAGGATATTTCCTTTTTGTAATTAAACTCCAGTAGAGCGTAGAAATTCCTTAAGAAATTAGCGTGTTCATATCTGTTATATACGTACTGGAAATAATAAGAAGTATAGATTTTTTAAAGTAAATTTTTTTAGGAAAACTTTATTTTATTGCTTTGTAGATAAATGTTTTCACATTTTTAACGGTGTATTTGGTGTTGATACTTTGATATTTTAGGTGATTACTGAAATAATTTTGAATGGAAGTAATCTTTTATCTTAGTCATTTGATCTTAATGGTTGTTAGATAAGCAGAGGGTGGGGAAATAGTAAGATTAGGAATGAAAACTTAAAATTCCTAAATTTCAGTAAAGTAAAGCAATTTCAGTTCAGTAAAGTAATTCTAAGTAAGCAAACTGTTAAAATATTTTTATATCATATAAATTTGCATTCTCATTAACCCAAGATCGACACACACCGACTGAGTTGGCAGTTTTTAGAATGGACAAATCTGCGATTCGCATGTTATATGATTATGTCGTCACTAAAGTTGCCACATCTGCTATCTCATTGTTGTGCGAGTATCGAATTTACTGTATGGAAACCTTTGACTGACTGTTTCGGATATGGCGATAAATAATTTTTTTGTGGCAACTGTCTGACTTCGGCTTCGTCAGAAACGCTGAAAGTAAGTGTGGCGGTGTGCTTGTTTTGTGCCGGGGCTGCTTCAGGTTGCGTCCTATGGCTTTGGTAGAGATCGTTGCTTAGCGATAGAGCGACGTGATGCCCTGGAGCACTCCCACGGAAACTAGTTTATTTTTCAACTGTTGGCATCGGTCCTGAGTTTCCGGCCTAGCATCGTAAAAACAGTTGAAGCCGATGCATCTTCCCTTTTTCGTCTTGCGCACTCTCCCCGCTGGTCGGGTTTTAACTAAAATATCTTAGTCTTACATGTTTGTTTGTGGAGCAAACAAAGATGATAAGTAATTCTCGGATAAGCAATTCTCGGAGTTTGGCGAGTGGTAGCGAGCAGGGGGCTTTGCCCTATAGTACTTTGGAAAATGCTTTACTTTTTTTTTAAATAAACAAAAAAAACTTTTCACAAATTGTAACAGAAGAAAAATTTAACGTTACAAAAATAAAATATTCCCTCCATTTCTGTATTTAAAAACAATACTAAAGAGGAAACAAAGTGCAGACTATAACTGAGACGTGGAAATCAATACGTTTAATATTTTCACCTGATTCGTAAAAAAATATTTTTAAAGTTGAGTTTGTTTAAAAGACCAGCCAATAATTAAGGTTATTTAAAAAATAGATTGTACAGCTTAAAAAAATGGCAGTTTCTTGAACGTTTTATGTTTTGGTATTCCTCAATTGGCTAAAAAAAGCCTTTTTGCCATACATGGATTGTTATTTTACATACAAAATTTCAAAAATCGAAAATCGACATTTCTTCTAAGATGTATACTCCTCTCTGATTCTAAGAAAACAAACAAATTGTCACTGTTCTTTTTTTTTTTTTTGAATTCCGAACTTCACATTATTTTTCTCTTTAACCTATCCTTTCACCCACAAAAAACAAGGTTTAAAGTCTTTCGATGTTTTATTATATTGTAGGTCTCTTTGAACCCCAAAAAGTCCGAAAATTGGTTGAGGTTTTCTATTCTTTCTCAACAAAAAATTCTGGAAAGCTTCCTTTACAAAAAAAATTCTATTTATTTTTCGTTATCCTTCCACTGCAAGGTCTCATCACTGTGGTTATGTAATGTACGAAGAATAAAAGTGGTGTAACTCTTATTCACCTTAAGAAATTTGGTTTAACTTACTTCATGAAAACAGGATTTCACCAATTTTATGGTGCAAGTGTTCGCCATAAGAAAAGAGGCAAGGTCTCATCACTGTGGTTATGTCCTGTTGGACGAATAAAAGTGGTGTAACTCCTATTCACCTTCAGATATTTGGTGTAACTTACTTCATGAAAACAGGATTTCACCAATTTTATGGTGCAAGTGTTCGCCATAAGAAAAGAGGTAAGGTCTCATCACTGTGGTTATGTCTTATTGGACGAATAAAAGTGGTGTAACTCTTATTCACCTTAAGATATTTGGTGTAACGTACTTCATGAAAACAGGATTTCACCAATTTTATGGTGCAAGTGTTCGCCATAAGAAAAGAGGTAAGGTTTCATCACTGTGGTTATGTCTTATTGGACGAATAAAAGTGGTGTAACTCTTATTCACCTTAAGATATTTGGTGTAACTTACTTCATGAAAACAGGATTTCACCAATTTTATGGTGCAAGTGTTCGCCATAAGAAAAGAGGTAAGGTCTCATCACTGTGGTTATGTCCTGTTGGACGAATAAAAGTGGTGTAACTCCTATTCACCTTCAGATATTTGGTGTAACTTACTTCATGAAAACAGGATTTCACCAATTTTATGGTGCAAGTGTTCGCCATAAGAAAAGAGGTAAGGTCTCATCACTGTGGTTATGTCTTATTGGACGAATAAAAGTGGTGTAACTCTTATTCACCTTAAGATATTTGGTGTAACGTACTTCATGAAAACAGGATTTCACCAATTTTATGGTGCAAGTGTTCGCCATAAGAAAAGAGGTAAGGTTTCATCACTGTGGTTATGTCTTATTGGACGAATAAAAGTGGTGTAACTCTTATTCACCTTAAGATATTTGGTGTAACTTACTTCATGAAATGAGGATTTCACCAATTTTATGGTGCAAGTGTTCGCCATAAGAAAAGAGGTAAGGTCTCATCACTGTGGTTATGTCTTATTGGACGAATAAAAGTGGTGTAACTCTTATTCACCTTAAGATATTTGGTGTAACGTACTTCATGAAAACAGGATTTCACCAATTTTATGGTGCAAGTGTTCGCCATAAGAAAAGAGGTAAGGTTTCATCACTGTGGTTATGTCTTATTGGACGAATAAAAGTGGTGTAACTCTTATTCACCTTAAGATATTTGGTGTAACTTACTTCATGAGAACAGGATTTCACCAATTTTATGGTGCAAGTGTTCGCCATAAGAAAAGAGGTAAGGTCTCATCACTGTGGTTATGTCTTAATGGACGAATAAAAGTGGTGTAACTCTTATTCACCAAAAGATATTTGGTGTAACTTACTTCATGAGAACAGGATTTCACCAATTTCATGGTGCAAGTGTTCGCCATATGAAAAGAGGTAAGGTCTCATCACTGTGGTTATGTCTTATTGGACGAATAAAAGTGGTGTAACTCTTATTCACCTTAAGATATTTGGTGTAACGTACTTCATGAAAACAGGATTTCACCAATTTTATGGTGCAAGTGTTCGCCATTAGAAAAGAGGCAAGGTCTCATCACTGTGGTTATGTCCTGTTGGACGAATAAAAGTGGTGTAACTCCTATTCACCTTCAGATATTTGGTGTAACTTACTTCATGAGAACAGGATTTCACCAATTTTATGGTGCAAGTGTTCGCCATAAGAAAAGAGGTAAGGTCTCATCACTGTGGTTATATCTTATTGGACGAATAAAAGTGGTGTAACTCTTATTCACCTTAAGATATTTGGTGTAACTTACTTCATGAGAACAGGATTTCACCAATTTCATGGTGCAAGTGTTCGTCATAAGAAAAGAGGTAAGGTCTCATCACTGTGGTTATGTCTTATTGGACGAATAAAAGTGGTGTAATTCTTATTCACCTTAAGATATTTGGTGTAACGTACTTCATGAAAACAGGATTTCACCAATTTCATGGTGCAAGTGTTCGCCATAAGAAAAGAGGTAAGGTCTCATCACTGTGGTTATGTCTTATTGGACGAATAAAAGTGGTGTAACTCTTATTCACCTTAAGATATTTGGTGTAACTTACTTCATGAGAACAGGATTTCACCAATTTTATGGTGCAAGTGTTCGCCATAAGAAAAGAGGTAAGGTCTCATCACTGTGGTTATATCTTATTGGACGAATAAAAGTGGTGTAACTCTTATTCACCTTAAGATATTTGGTGTAACTTACTTCATGAGAACAGGATTTCACCAATTTCATGGTGCAAGTGTTCGCCATAAGAAAAGAGGTAAGGTCTCATCACTGTGGTTATGTCTTATTGGACGAATAAAAGTGGTGTAACTCTTATTCACCTTAAGATATTTGGTGTAACGTACTTCATGAAAACAGGATTTCACCAATTTTATGGTGCAAGTGTTCGCCAAGAAAAGAGGTAAGGTCTCATCACTGTGGTTATGTCTTATTGGACGAATAAAAGTGGTGTAATTCTTATTCACCTTAAGATATTTGGTGTAACGTACTTCATGAAAACAGGATTTCACCAATTTTATGGTGCAAGTGTTCGCCATAAGAAAAGAGGTAAGGTCTCATCACTGTGGTTATGTCTTATTGGACGAATAAAAGTGGTGTAACTCTTATTCACCTTAGGATATTTGGTGTAACGTACTTCATGAAAACAGGATTTCACCAATTTTATGGTGCAAGTGTTCGCCATAAGAAAAGAGGTAAGGTCTCATCACTGTGGTTATGTCTTATTGGACGAATAAAAGTGGTGTAACTCTTATTCACCTTAAGATATTTGGTGTAACTTACTTCATGAGAACAGATTTTCACCAATTTCATGGTGCAAGTGTTCGTCATAAGAAAAGAGGTAAGGTCTCATCACTGTGGTTATGTCTTATTGGACGAATAAAAGTGGTGTAACTCTTATTCACCTTAAGATATTTGGTGTAACTTACTTCATGAGAACAGGATTTCACCAATTTTATGGTGCAAGTGTTCGCCATAAGAAAAGAGGTAAGGTCTCATCACTGTGGTTATATCTTATTGGACGAATAAAAGTGGTGTAACTCTTATTCACCTTAAGATATTTGGTGTAACTTACTTCATGAGAACAGGATTTCACCAATTTCATGGTGCAAGTGTTCGTCATAAGAAAAGAGGTAAGGTCTCATCACTGTGGTTATGTCTTATTGGACGAATAAAAGTGGTGTAATTCTTATTCACCTTAAGATATTTGGTGTAACGTACTTCATGAAAACAGGATTTCACCAATTTCATGGTGCAAGTGTTCGCCATAAGAAAAGAGGTAAGGTCTCATCACTGTGGTTATGTCTTATTGGACGAATAAAAGTGGCGTAACTCTTATTCACCTTAAGATATTTGGTGTAACGTATTTCATGAAAACAGGATTTCACCAATTTTATGGTGCAAGTGTTCGCCATAAGAAAAGAGGTAAGGTCTCATCACTGTGGTTATGTCTTATTGGACGAATAAAAGTGGTGTAATTCTTATTCACCTTAAGATATTTGGTGTAACGTACTTCATGAAAACAGGATTTCACCAATTTTATGGTGCAAGTGTTCGCCATAAGAAAAGAGGTAAGGTCTCATCACTGTGGTTATGTCTTATTGGACGAATAAAAGTGGTGTAACTCTTATTCACCTTAGGATATTTGGTGTAACGTACTTCATGAAAACAGGATTTCACCAATTTTATGGTGCAAGTGTTCGCCATAAGAAAAGAGGTAAGGTCTCATCACTGTGGTTATGTCTTATTGGACGAATAAAAGTGGTGTAACTCTTATTCACCTTAAGATATTTGGTGTAACTTACTTCATGAGAACAGGATTTCACCAATTTTATGGTGCAAGTGTTCGCCATAAGAAAAGAGGTAAGGTCTCATCACTGTGGTTATGTCTTATTGGTCGAATAAAAGTGGTGTAACTCTTATTCACCTTAAGATATTTGGTGTAACTTACTTCATGAGAACCGGATTTCACCAATTTTATGGTGCAAGTGTTCGCCATAAGAAAAGAGGTAAGGTCTCATCACTGTGGTTATGTCTTATTGGACGAATAAAAGTGGTGTAACTCTTATTCACCTTAAGATATTTGGTATAGCTTCATGAGAACAGGATTTCACCAATTTTATGGTGCAAGTGTTCGCCATAAGAAAATAGGTAAGGTCTTATCAATGTGTTTATGTCTTATTGGACGAATAAAAGTGGTGTAACTCCTATTCACCTTAAGATATTTTGTTTGTAACTTACTTCATGAAAACAGGTTTTCACCACTTTTATGGTGCAAGTGCTCACCATAAGAAAAAAGGTAAGGTCTCATCACTGTGGTTATGTCTTATTGAAAAATGGTGTAACTCTTAATCACCTTAAGACATTTTTTGTAACATACTTCATGAAAACGTGATTTCACCAATTTTGTGGTGAAAGTGTATGCCATAAGAAAGTAGTAAGCTTACACCTGAAAATCGAAGATAGCATACACCAAACATATTTGGCAAAATTACGCAACAAAGCGATAGCTATTACAAACATTCTAATGTAAGTGGAACGTTGCCATACCTTTACGGAGTAACGGTACACCAAATTCGTAAAGTAGTGTTACACTAATTTTATGGAGTAGTGTACTGTTACACCGCGAAATTGCTATTCATTTTTCTTTATCCTTCCACTGCAAGGTCTCATCACTGTGGTTATGTCCAGTTGGACGAATAAAAGTGGTGTAACTTCAATTCACTGTAGGAAATTTGGTGTAACTATTTCCATAAAACAGGGTGGATCCGATTAAATAGTGCGTGTTTTTGCATAGAAAATCTAGAGCTTTTTCCTTAAAATTGGTAGGCTTGAATTATCGTCGCACTAGAGCTACATGGGGGCTATTGGCGACGGGCGTCGTATATTAGAACCACAGTCAAGTGACGAGCCAACACCTGAATAGGCACCCAACGCAACCGTTAAGGGCGACATCGTACGCAGCGTTAGGACTTTGGAGCATATTTAACGTGCACGCCCCTTCACGGGGCATTGTTCGTCGGACATTTTGGGGCTGCACGGGCCGTTTATAGGTGGGCAGCTATTTTAGCGATGCCCGGACCCGAACCTGAGACCTTTCGCTTGCTAGGCGAGTGCCTAACCGACTGGGCTCCCAAGCCTCCCTTAAAATTGGAGATATCATGCAACACAAATGTGCGGTGTGATTACGCAAAAAATTATAATAATTTAACACATTGTACAAATTTAGTTTAACATTACTCTACTTACATTGAGTTAGGATACACCAAATTTAACCTCTTTAGACCCGAAATAAATCCTACACGTATATTCTTATAATCTAAGCATAATTTTCTTACAAATATAAGCTAAAAAATTATGTTTCTCAAAGATATTTTTAAAAAAGTTATGTTTAATAGTTACCTATATAGACACTCCTTAAACTATAAAAATACAACTTTAATTTTGATCGAAATAAATGACTCATACCTGTAACCAAAGGTTAAAGCTGATATTTGGATCTTCTTCTATCGGACCAGGTCAATTTAGGAACTAATTAACTTGTTAATTGTTTGTGGGGAAGTTTTAAAAAGTGTCTCCAAATGGGGACGCCAGGTCGTAAGAGTTTCTGTATTCTTTCAACTTTCTGCCACTAATTTTCTAGCCCTTATGTGTGCAATGTTTCTCTAATGAAATTGAATAATATTTTACAATCTATAACTTGGGTCACTTTACCCATCACGTTGCGATGTGATTTGGTGGTTTTATCACATTTTTTTCACCCTGCCTTTGGCGCAAAGTACACAATCCATTGAGGTTTTAATTTTTTTTTTTGTATTTCAAGTCTTTTTCTGGTCTGAGGATGGCTTTACCGCGGAGAACACTTTTTGTAACGTTTAAAAAAATTTTGTGCGGGTTTACAAGATTGCACTTTCATTGTATAGGGTTTGACGTTGGCCTGAGAGAGAATTAAAAACTTAGATTAGAAAAAGTTTTAGCAAAAGTTGATTCCATAGGACAAGCGCTGTTCATTGTATCTGCCTGAATTTTAAAGAAGGACAGACAGTGCTGGTAAAAAAATAAAACTGAATTTAATTTCGACAGTAAAAAGACTTACCTTACAGTTATTTTTATTGTAAAAAGAAACTACGTAATTTTAGTTGATCACTTTTGAAAACAATGGTCATATGCTTCGGTCTTAAGTGGTAATACCGAATTGCTAAATGAAATAAATTATTTCTCGTGCCTTGATTGGTGAAGCAAAGTCACGTGGGATCAATCGGAGTATCATTAATGATAACTGGCAGAAATTTATTTCACCTGAAACAAGCTTATTTATTCAGAAAACCGAATATTTATGTTTTTCCTATAGAAAATTTCCCGTTTTTAAAAATTACACGAGTTCACTGAAAAATTGAATGTTAATTTTTTGAAAGTCATATAATGCTCTCAGTAATATAAGTAATTAATTACAAATTATACATGTTTAGCATAGAGTTTATAGGATTCGACGTTGGCCTCCGAAATAATTAAAAAAATTACAATAGTTGTGGAAAAAAGTTTAGGCAAGAGTTAGGGATTCTGTATTACAGACAGTGTTCTTTGTATCATTCTGCTTTTTAAATTATGACAAAATACACTGCTCACAACAATAAGGGGAGCGCATGGTTTAAACTCTTTCAACCCCAAAGTTTCCATTTGGAATCATGAGCTTGCGATTTTTTTTCTCACTAAGTTGAGTTTGCACTAATTTATCGTTAGATGGAAGAATCATGTCTTTTGAGGAAGTAAATAATGTTTGTTTTTTTAATCAAATGAAAATATGAAAACATGGTAAAATAAATTAGCTCCCAAAATAATTTTATGAAATAAATTGACCCTAAATTCTTCACTCTTGCATTCTCAGATGTTTAAAAATTGATTTTACCTCTTTTTTGCAAATAAAAATTTGAAAAAATTATTGTTATAATTTATTCTTAATTTTTGATTCCAATCCCCCCCCCCCTAAATTTGAGTTAAAAAATAATTTTTCCGCTTGTTTTTTACCATTTCATTCTGGATGCACAAGGAATCTCTTTCACAAATTTTAGATTTTTAGAATGAAAAACAAAGCGCTGAAACTGAAAGGGTTAACAAAACTACGCAAAGTTCTCCTTTAATTGTTTTGAGCAGTGTATAACACCTATGTAATAGAATATAGCTTTTAGAGGTTGAGCATAAAATCTCATTACAAACTTTTATAATTGAATTTTATTTCGAATTTCAAAGAGTTGGAAGCAATATTTAGACAAAAAACTATCTAAAGTATTTCTTTAAATGCTACGTAACACAAGTTATTCTTATAAAATAAGCATTGTTTTATTTCTTCGAAACAATTCAAATCGCCCTACTTTTATAAAATATTTGTGTTTATGTTTTCCTTTCAATCATAAACCTTATTTTCAAAGGAAATGCGTTTACATATGTTTATAAGAATAGTTTATAAACTACTTACGCATCATATTTATTTTAAGTGCCTCAAACAAGACATTATTTGCAAGTCCATTATTTGGTCGGGTTTTGTTTTGACGTTTCCGTCTGTCCTTTTCTATTCTCTGTGAGGAGCTTTAATGCAGCCTAGTAAGCCTCGTAGTAAATATTTTTATTTTTTTAAACTAAATAAACAAATATAACAACATGCGAACTAAAATTGTTTACGTTTTTTTTTAAACTTATAATAGCTAGTAATAGTTAAAAAAAATACATAAAATCTCAGATTTTTTTTTTTTTCGGATATTCTGAAAAAGTATTTGTAATTTAAATTTCATCAAGATTTTTTATGACGTTTTCTTAAACAAAAAAGACCTCCTAGGAGTACAGAAGTATGAACACGTCAACAGACTGTAAGGTTTTCTAGCAAAACACATATTTTTTAATTGATAAATTTCATGATTTTACAAAACTTTATGTATAGACTTACAACCGTTTACTATAAATATAAATATTAGAACATTTTTTAAAAAATAAATTTTAATTCAAAATTCAAAACTTCAATCTCTTGTAGTGAAAAAAGATTGCATTTCACTCAAATTGTACAGCTGAATAAGTACCAATTATCAGTAAAATACAAATACAAAAATTGTCGACCAACAACAGGCCAGAGTCCCAGCAAGGTTGGTCCAAAATATATCTTATTCCTTACCAGTTTCCAATAGCTATCGAGATTCTTCTCAAAATCTTCCGCTCTCTTCGAATACACAACATATTCTGGTAAAGCATTCCACTCATTGACGACTCTATTGTAAAAATAACGTTTTCTTACTTCCCTTTTAAGCATGATTTATTCATTTCTGACCATGTCCTCTGGTCCGGTTATTTAAGGTAAAACCTAAGCCCTCCATGTCCCCCTGTGTTATGAACTTGAATAACCGAATTAAATCACCCCTAGTTCTAATATTTTCCAGGAAATGCATGTTCAATAGGGTGGGCCGAAAAAACTCATTTCTTAATTTCGAAGTTGTAATAGCGTGGAAAAGTTTTGTTAATTATACAGACAAAACAAGGACAGAAAAAAAAAATCGAAATCTATTGACATCTTCCGTTCGCGCATTGGCCTTAAAGTTCGAAAAATTTGAAAAAACTTCATTTTTTCGAATATTTTTTAAAATTTTTTTTAGTTATGTGTTTTCGTAATGTAATACTCTGCAATGTCTTCAAAAAGAGCCTCAAAACATTGTATTTAATTTGGTTACGATTAGTTGATATCTTCCGGTCGCGCATATTGCCTAAAGTTTGACAAAATATTGAAATTTTCACTTTTTTACAAATGATTTTTAATATATTTTATGAAAAGTTTTTAAAAGTAATAGTTACAATTTTTTTGTTGTCCAACTTATGAACATAGTGTTTTATTATGGTGTGAATAAATGAAAAACTTCCGGTCTCGCAAAGACTCCAATGCCAAAGAAAAACAGTATCTGAATATATATAGTTTTGTTCAAAGATCTTAACCAATTACCATAATCAATACATGATAAACCCTTAATAATTCTTGTAGCCCTATGCTGACAATGTCTTCTCAAAACAACCCTAACTTAGTAAACTTTATACCAAACTACCCTATAAACGACATTTCTAAACAAAAGTGAATTTTTTACTCAACGCCACCAAAAAGAAAAAAAACTCAGAAAAAATCACTTACATAAAACGATTCAAGACTTTTTTCAACGTGAGAATAAAGGATGAAATACAATTTTGTTAAAAGCTCTAAGAGATGAGAACTTTCACAGCAAAACTATCGCCTTTGTACATTTGAAGTGATATTTTTGGCGATAAATCGGCTGTTCTGAAACTTAACGTTATTTTTGTAGCCTGTGTTTGCGTGTCAGATTTTGTGAAAGATGCTATCATAGATTTTTTTTATAAAAGACGTGCAAAAAAATTGCGTGTTTTATATAGACGTGCAAAAAATTTCACTTTTTTAAATCATATTCATTCATAAATCTTTGACGAAAATGACACTATACGTGCTTACTTCACGGACAGGGCCGAAAGTAAGTACTTTCGGCACAAGTGCGGTAAAGTAAGTAAGAGTATCTGATTGGTAGAAAACAAAATGATGTCATGAATATCTCCATAGAAACTAAATGATGTCATAAAACTCACTTATTTCTATTGGTTCATTACGTTTGCATTTTCTAATATCTCCATGGAAACTACAAGTACTAAAAAAATTATTAAAGGAAACTAAATAAGACAAAAGTAAGAACACAAATTTACACTTTTGCACGTTATTGCAAAATATATTGTAAGCAAGCACGTGCCAAATAATACTTGATTAAGTTCTTGTCATTATTTGAGTGTAGCAGCCTCAGTATTGAATTTAATATAAATACAGTCTTAAATTTATATTAAGCAATTGGAAGAACGTAATCGGTTTTTAATAAAAAAAGTTAAATTCTAAATTTTAAAACTATTGCTAAATGCTAGTGAATTCATTCACTGGTATTAATTATATTGAATTAATCTATCGTTACAATACACAATAAAAATACCAATAAGAAATGTTACACTACAAGAACAATGAGAATAGTTAGAACAATAAGAATTTTTACACTACAAACACAAAAAGAATTGTTAGAACAATAAGAATTGTTTGAAAAATAAGAAGTGTTACACTACAATAAAAATATTACAATGCAAAAAAAATACAAAAAAGATTATAACTATAAAATTTTTTGCAACAATGAGAATTGATTGAAATATTGCGGATTATGTTGAATATACTTTTATAAGAATCCATTTCGTTATAAAAAAAAATCTATTTTTAGAATTCTGTATTAAACTTAAGAATCGGGGCCGGATATGGCGGCTTTCTGAAAATGTCGCCTACTCGAAATGATAACTAACCCCAGCATTTGTTTAGATGGTTACCATCTCGAAATGACCAAAAACACTACCTTATTTCAAAATGGCCGACTTAAAACAGCGGAAAAATTTATTAAATTGTAGACTATATTTATAAAAAAATAGAGCGTTAAAATGCCGAAGAATTGATTAAAAAAAGTAAATAATTATTTAAAATCATTAAGCATATAATTAATAAAAAATCAGGATAAGAAAACTTCAGAATAAATTAAATACAATTTAGATTTAAATAGATTAACAATTTGAAATTGTCAATACAATTGCTAATTTTGCCAAAGGTTGCCCTAATACCAATTCTTCGGGGTTACCAGATTCGGCTTAAAACTGCCTGTCACGATTTTTCAGTTAAACCGTTACTCTGAAGATTTAAATTTAAAATTATATTTTAAATGTGAAGTTTCAAAAATAATCGGCCACTTATTTCTTTTGCGGGGCAAATTTCGTTAATTAGAATCTTTGACAACAATGGAAATTTATTGGCGACAAAACACAGTATACACAGTTATGGTTGCCATAATATATATTTCTCCTGGTTACCAGATTTGGCATAAAATTGCCGGCCACGATTCTTTAGTTTAACTAAATAGATTAATTAAAATTGATTTCTATGTAAAAATCGATTTTATTGAAAACATTCAATCATTACTGTATCGAAAATAAAACTCAACCAGTATTCGAGTTTTCCCGATTCTTTTGAAGAATCGATTTTTTTTCTCAAAAGGTGCAAAACTAGTCCATCGCTTTAGTATTTCCCCACCTATTGATACACGGGAAAGCGTTTCAGTACGGGAAATTCAGAACAGTTTTCCTGTTACATGGAAAGTGCATTAATTCCAACACGCATTATCCATTACCGAAGACCTTTTACGTGAACTTGTTTGCACTTAAACTGAGATTGAATAAACATACTTTGAATTTATATCCTTCTATGGTATTTCTGCTGGGAATCTGGATAGCTTATCTGGGGATTATGTAAAATTTTATTGAGATTTGAAGAGCATTAGTGGAAGAACGTGCTAAGTTACATTTTTGAAAAAATTGATATTTTAGTTTAGTTTGAATAATCGTCAGAGCTATACAAGGGCATATTTTAGAACCACGGTCAAGTGACGAGGAGCCGACACCTTAGTACGCACCCAACGCAACCTTTAAGGGCGATATCGTACGCAGCGTTAGGACTTTGAAGGATATGTACAGTGCACCTCCTCTACACGGGGTATTTTTCGTCTGACATTTTTGACTGCACGGGCCGTCAAAATAACAGAACGGCAGTTATTTTGGAGATGCCCGGACCCGAACCTGGGACCCTTCGCATGCTAGGCGAATGCCTAACCGACTGGGATCAACAGCCACTGTGATTTTTGTGTCAAAGAGAACAAGTTATTTCCCCTTTATAGGTAATAAGGTTCCCCGTTTTTATAAACTTAACGTTAAGTATATTTTTGACCTTTGGTAAGTGCCGTTTTTAACGTATCTAAATGCAAACGAAAAATTTTACAGTCAATTTTCTCGTTTTTTACATTTTTGTCATTTAGCACGTTCTTCAACTAAACTCTTCATTTGTCTTATTTAAAAAGATCTGTTTTGTTTAAAAGGTTGGTTATTTTAACCCTTCAAAAGGATCACGAAGTATTTTATACCCGACGGATTAATTTCACCTTTTTAGTCCCAATGGCAGTTTGGCATCATCATTTTAGAATTTTTTTCTGATCGCCTATAGCCATTTATGATATCAAAAAGCACATCATTCGATTCTTCAAACTTTTTTCTATTAGAAAATATATTTTATTAATCTTAATCGATGTCATCCCTATTATTTTTTAAAATTATGATTAGAGACATGATGATGCCAAGTGGCACCACTGGGATTGAAAGGGTTAAAACACTGTTATAAGTAATAATCGATTTGAAAAGTACGAATCATTTTGTATTTGGAAGTTCTTTATAATAATAGATTTATAAAATATATTTTCGAACAATATCGTATTAAAAATTTTTTGGAGTATAATTTATTGAGAAAAAGTATTGTTTTTTTTTTCGAATTCTTCAATAACTTTTTTTTCAATTTCACTTACCTGGAAAGTCAATTTGTTTTATTAAAAACTTTTATCCGCAATAAACCCGAAATATATTTTTAGAAAACAACGTATATTTAATTTGCATTTTGAATGGTTCATTACTCGGTTAAAAATATATTCTAGGACTTTTAGTTTAATTTGTTTTTTACCATCCTTCAAACAAATTGTCGATAAATTATTTCGTTCTTTTGTAATTTGTTATTGGAAAAAAAGTTTTATTTTGAAATTTAAAGTTTTAAAATTGCAGCGTTAACTTTTTTATTTGCTGAGCAATTCCATGCGCGATGGAATGAAATTTTGAATTGTAGAATTGAAGTTAAAACAATTACCAGGAAGCTATTTTCATAGCAAAATTGGTTTTTCAGTTTATATATTACTGTTAATGATTAAAAGACAGTAAAAAAAGATGAAATTTTTAAAAAAATATTTGATTATTCATTATTCAATTTTTGACTAACTTCTTTTTGTGTGACGGAATGACATTTTTGCAAGCACGACTGCATCCTGGTACTTAAAAATATAAATTTCTGGGAATTAACAGTAGAATGAGTTTTTAAACTAATGCATACCTTAAATATGATATATAAGCTATGTAAAAATACATTTTAGGGCAACCTACCTGTAACATGGTCTGAATTATCAACTGTTTTTTGACAATGACTAAAAAGTTTCATAAACAAATATTAAATTAAATGTGTGTAAAGTAATACATTTAATATATTTTTTTATTATATCTAGAATACTCATAGGATGTCAAATATTACAATATATACATTTATTCACATGCGAAAGGGTTTTAAACGCGTATCGAGGACGATTTCTAGATAGTTGAAGTGCTGGCTGAATTTGCAGAACCAACAAAACTTTTTTGTCCGCTGGCATCCGCTGGCTTGTGTAGAAAAAAGTTATTAAATATTTCTGGAGTCATTACTATAAGTTCGAATACGCATTTCGTCTGCTTTCAACCTTTTTTCTCTGTTTCACGTTTTTCAATTCTTGTGTTTAATAAATCCCTAAGGCTTTTTTGCTAATTAAGCTAGAATTTTGAAATTTTTAACCTGTGTTTTTATGTATATGGTGCACACAATTGCGCATGGAATAAAGTGTCTACAATGTATAGTTTTTTTAAATGTTGAATTGAATAATTTGTAATTTTTTGTGATTTTCAGTAAAAAAGCATGTTTTTTTAAACTGTATCTCACATTTTAAAATCCGTGCACATTTCTTGAAAAAAATAGTACTAAAATAAACTGCAAAAGTTTGGTGAAGTTATTATCAAAATGGAAAGAGTAGTAGCGTTTAAAAAATGTTCAAAATTTCGACTTTTTTAAAAAATAAATGAAACACTACTTGAAATATTTTTTTCTGTAACTAGAGAATGTTTATTTAGATTTTAGAGTGAGCATTATATAAAACCCCTGTAATTTACAATTTCATGTTATTATTTCTAGAAATAATGTTTTGGGTACCGATCCCCTGAATCAATGTCAGGTGGGTATCAGAGTGTCAACAGAGTACCGTACGAAGGAATTCAGAAATTAAACATGAAGGAAAGACGTCATCTAAAACAATCCAATTGACATTTTATTTGCCTTTAATAAGTGCATCAAAATAATATACTCAATTTAATATTAATCAATTGAATATTAATCAATTGAATATTAATCAGTTTAAATTAATATAATTATTAAAATTAATTTGTTGTGTAAAGTCAAAGTTTTCACCTTATAAAATGTAAAATTATACCTGGCAATGTTACCAAAAATAAGTATTTTAAGCGATTTTATTCATTTTAAATTTTAAAATATTCAAATACTAATTCGCTTTACATTGATATTTGGAAGTCGTATTCTAGAAATCAAATATTTCATACACAAATATTCGAAATAAAACGAAGTAAATAATAATTCCTCCCTATGCTTTCATATTTTCGTCGGGGCACTTTTTAAAAAAACTATGCATACAAATTCCTCCTAAAATCAGAGATAAAATGCTTTTTAAAGAAACAAATTCTTGTCTGCCAATCGTAGGTTCACGTTGAAGCAGAACTATGAATAAGAATTGGTTTTTTAGAAAACTTTCTACGCTTCAATTTGATGTACGTAACTTCTGCACAAACTACAAAATAAAATCCAAACGTAGGCCATTTTTAAAGTTAAAAAATGCAAAAGTTCTTTTCGTCGATGTTATTTATGGAAAAATTCTGGACTTTTTAAGATCGTCGGAAGAATTTATAAATGATTCGAATGCTCAGAATTTTTCTCGCTATCTCAAGTTTCGACAGTATTTCTTTCTTGGCGTTGGCAACATTCAAGAGCAGCGTCTGCCATATTTTTTACGATTTTGGAATATATTTACACCTATCATGTTTTTCTTTGTTATGTCGACTACGTCTTTTTTTTTTTAAACATATGATTTTTTTTTAGATTTTTTTTTTGCGGAGATCAATCTTTTGTGTATACCCAAACATATTTTCGAGGAAAAATCTATATTATGCTTTTATAAAAAAAAATAAAACGTTAACAAATTCTAATTTTTTGTCGTGTCTATAACGTTTCCAAAATGTGAATGTGAATTATAATCAAGTTCAAATATAAGGTTTGTGTTTCTGTTTCATGTTAACTTTTTCTTTGAAACTAACATACAAAACAAGCAAAAAAAATAATTTATGTGCATTATATGCACTTGGAACAAATAAATGAAATGAGATTTTTAATGCTTGTTTTTGTTTGTCAAAGTTTATTTTTAAAAAAATATTATTTAAGGTAAAGTGTTATTAAAAGAAAAGCATTTGGTTTTCATCACAAAATTAAGCATATTTTTATCTTCTTGAGAAATCTATTGAGAAATGCTCATTTCAGTAAGCAAAACACCCTGACGCAGTTATCCTCTAAAAATGTTAGGTCTATACATGAAATAGTTTTTGAGGAAAAAGGTAACCTGAAAAAAGCACCATTCTGAGGAAAATGAGATTTTAAAGTTGAAAACTTATATTATAAAAATTCTGATGATCCATATTTAAATTAAAATTTAACTACGTTAAATTTGTCTGAACGACATACAAAGGGCATAGTTGGAAAGCTCTTGAAACTTATTTTACACAATATACTAAAACCAAAGGAAATCGATTTTTTGAAAATTACATTGTACTGATCTGCCTTAAACTTTTTCTAATAACTGAATTCTTGTTTTAAACCGATGCATTAGTACACAACAGGATATCTCCCACAACCTTCAAAACTTGAAACAAATTTAATCTCAATAACCACATACAGTAACACCCCCTACAGGGACATCCATTACCTACCATCAACAATTTCCCCATTAGTCCCTAGCACAAGACGCAAGCAATGCCTTTCCCCTACAGGGAAATCTCATTTGTCCCTACATAAAACAAATACAAAAAGCGTCGAAATCGGAAACTAACGTGAATCTGACGGGTTTCTGACGTCCACCCGAGATATCTCGGGGTGATTTGATTACGATGGCGGAATGGTCGCGTTCGCGTCTCATTGTCGACGCTTGGATATTAATAGGAATGTTAAGGGAATATGTGGAAAAAATTTTCAACGGTTCTTTAGACTGTTACAGTCAGTTGCATACTTACTGTAATGTAGTACTGAATTAATTAATTATTTTCTTTAGGAACATCATTATTTTATTCTAAAAGTAGTCCCTGCATCAAAAATTACAAAAAAAGTTAAATTGGTAACTAACGTGAATAGTACACGGGAAGAACCGCTTGATTTCTTTAGAGTCTTTCCGTAATCGTATCTGCTTGACGGACATTGGCGACCTTAAACCGGTTTCTCTTTCGGTTCTTCATTTGCGGTACAAACGTATGTGTCGTATCCACTTATACCTGGCGTGAATCAGAGTTGCCGCGAAAGATAAACAAATCGAGTAACCGGTTTCTTTACACCAATTTAGGCTATTTCTTGCCATCATCCCCATCAGATGCTATTAAGGAAACCCTTCTAAGAAATAAAGTGGTTCTTCCCGTGTACTCTTCACGTGTATCTGACGTCCACCCAAGATATCATATAATCCTAATATATCATATAATACCTAAAACAAACTAAAATGCGAAGCCTGTTTCCAATAGCCCTCTTGAAGCTCTATTGCGACGATAATTCCAACTAAATAAACTATATAGTACATCTAACATAAATCAATTTTATTGTTATACATACATGTGACCAATTTCCATTACAGTAAATGGTTACAAAATTTGCATTATATCAATATATATTTTTTTTTTGAATGATCTAGTTATTATAATATAATGACCCGCTACAAAAGAAAAAAAAATAAACGAAGAAAAATAACAGAAATATTGCCCATCTCTTCTGGGAAAATAGCGCATTTTTTACGCTTTCTAAACATTATGTAACTTTAGTACTGGGACGCGTCAAACTGCTATTAGAGGACACCGGACTGTTGTTGATAAAGTTAATTAGGTTTTGCATGCCTCAATACATTCAATTTGTCTTTTGAAACATAACAAGTTATGTGTATGCTTCTGAATAAAATTTTAAATATCCAACAAATTTAAATAAAATATATCTGATACTCTTTAAATAAATTGATGGACATTTTCTTTTAACTTTTTAAGACCCAGACAAAATCCGACACGGATATTCTTAATCATAACTCACTTTTCATACAAATATATGCTTAAAAGTATGTTTTGCAACGAAATTTAAAAAATATATGTGTGTAATAGTTACTTAGAGTAATCTCTCTCTTAATCTCTAAAAGAATATTTTTGTGATATAAATGCAACGCAAAAGGCAGTATCACATACTTGTATTTAACAAATTAGTTTATCATTGTTTTTAAAGCAAAAAGAGTTTAAAATGAACTACCAAAAGAACTTTTTGAAAAGTTTGAAAAAAAAAATATTTTTTTAAAGAAATCTAATATCATGTTAACTTTCGTTCAACGTAATTTTTTATAGAAATAAATAACTGGTACCTGTAATCAAAGGCTGAAAACTGATATTTGGATATTCTTCTATTTGACCAGGTCAATTTCGAAACTAATTTACGTGTTAATGGTTTGTGGGGATATTTAAAAAAATGTCTACATATTTGGACGCCAGGTCGCGTCAGAGGTTAATTGTAAACGGAAGAAAAATTGTTAGCACAGAGAAAAAAGTTTTGTTTATTACGGCAATTAAATATTTTTGAAAAAAAAATTAATAAGTATTTACACAAAAAAGATCAATCAATTATCAACGAACTGCAATCAATTTTTTAATTTTTGTAATTTCATAAACATTTTATTAATGTGCAATATTTTAAAAAAGTACATTCTTTAATTTTCCCCATTGTTATATTCCAAAATTAAAACTGAGTTAATTTTTTTCAACAATAACTATTTGTCAAAGTGTATGAATTTATCTTTGTTGCACGCATTATATGTGTTATGCATCACATTCTAAAATTCGTTGGGAAGTATTTTAAACTCAAATTCTTAATAATTTGTATTATTGGGGTTTTATCATTGTTGTCATAAATTTCTTTGTTACTAAATATCTTAATAAAGTGTAATTTGCTTTAATGCATATGTTGCAGCTTTTATCAACGTTGCATATCACATTTTAAAATGTGTCAGCAAACGTTTTTCCGGTGTAAAATTGTAATTGTAATCAATTTGTGCCATGAATCAAAACAACAGCTTAAAATCTGAACGTGACTTTTATTCAGAGCAAACATAGATCCGACAAAATAAAAAAAAACTAGATTACAAAAATTACAATCAGCCCGAGAGTCAATTGGCTGCGGCCGGCTATTACGTCAATACCTCATTAACATAATAGTTCTCTTGACACAACAAATATTACGTCATTCGTAATTAGCATAAAGTTGCTCTTGCACACTACAATTTGCTAGTTTACGATTTTGTCATTGTGAAGTAACATATATTTGTAACATTGTTAGCAAGTATTTTTCCAATATTAGTTAATGTGTCTGCTTATAATGTAACTAATGTTAGTTACGATCTCGTAACTTTGACATTAAAGATTTATTTAATGTACAAAATTTTTATTTGCTTCTTCCAGTTTGAAGAAAACAAAATCTTATTAAATATCTGCAACATTAAATAAAAATTCAGTTTCCGGAACTTAAAACAAAGTTAATATGAAACCAATTTTTCATTTAGAATTACTCGCATTTGTTTAAAAAATAAAACGAGATCACATTGCGCAACGCGACGTAGAAAAATGATTTACGTCCCGTTGAATTAACAAGGTACATGCGCCATTTAACTACGGACATTGCAATACATTTATATGCTCGCATATTACAAAGGCTTCGTTAAACGTGAATTAAGGATAAAATATGACTTTGGGTAGAGGCCAAATTCTCCCATTTAAAAATACGTTTGTTTAGTTTTTCTTCGTGTTGTATAAATAAAGAGGTAAGAGTTGAATATAGATGATGTGTTGCTGAAATCTAATGCGAAACGGGTTTCCCAAGTGAGGTAATGTATCATGTTCATAATACGCCCAAGATCGCGGGTTTGAGCCACGGCTGAGTCGTCGGAATTTCTGGATGGGAAAATCCGGGGCACGCATGTCTTATGATTATGTGGCATGTTAAAGATCCCTGGAGGGCCTATTTGGGTTGGGTTCTCTCGGCAAAATTAAATCTCGGCATACTTTAACATCCACAGAGAGCTCAGATTCATTGTATATTGCCGTCCCATTAGAGAATAATAAGATCATACAAACGCTTGGATTCAATGTGTAGGAACGTGATTCAAAATAATTTCAATTTACAAAAACAGTTCACCAACAGGAAATTAAATATTGAAATTTTGTATTATTTTAGATCTTCTTGTAAATCTACAAATGAATAATTTTGCATATTAGGTTCTGTTGTAGAATAATAATAAGGTTGCGTTTTGAATTAACAATGAAATGGTGATTTATTTTGATTGGCTTTTTTTGAAATGACTTTTTTTTAGATTTCATACGAGGGCTGTTTTTTTCATGGGCTAAAAGAAAAAGGCGGGTCACGATACAGCAAAAGATTTTTTTTTACCAAAAGTAATGTACAATACTGCTTATTTCTAAACATAATCACAATGACGATTAAAGCATTTGTCGTATCTGTAAACAAGACCAATGATTTGAAGGGAGTTGTGACTGTTTCTTTAAGCTCTTCGTCAACTTGGAAACGCTACAATACGAGCCACTATGCTTATCTATAATTCATTAATGGTAAACCTTCGAGTTTTCCTAAACACTTTGTAAACTCACTGAACAATACTGATGTTCATGAGAAGGGGACCAAGGAAGCATGTATGTCGCTACAGACGGTACTGTTCATCGAGTTGACCAAGTGTTTAATGAAACTCAAAGGTTCGCCATAGTTGAATTATGGACTAGCTGTACCTTGGAAGACAGAAAAAAATGAAGTGAAGCTTTCAAATTCACTTTTTTTTAAACAAAACCGTCATAACTCCCTCCCAATCATTTGCGGATACATTTCATGTGGAGAGTCTTTCAAAGTGCTTGCAGGTAAAAAAATGCCTTAATCGTCAAGGTGATTATGTGGAGAAAAAAGCAGTATTGAACATTACTTTTGGTAATTTTTTTTTTGTATTTTGACCCGTCTTTTTGGTAAAGCCCATCGTGGGTTGAAAAACACAACCATCGTGCATGTTGGACTCTATAATTAGGTTTTCGAGATTACGATATTAGAGTTCTTTAAAAAAATTTTAAATTTTTTTCAAACTTTTCAAAAAGTTCTTTTAGTAGTTAACTTTAAAGGCCTTTTTTCTTGAAAACATCGTTAAAATAATCTGTTAACTACAAATAAGTGATCTAACCATTTTTGTTGCATTTATAGCACACAAAATGTGCATTTTTAGAGCTAAAGGCGTGTCCCTAAGTAAAACTATTAAACATAATTTTTAAAAAATTTAAAAACATTTTTTTAGCATATATTTGTATGAAAAGTATATTTATATAAGAATATACGTGCAGGATGTTGCTCGGGTCTTAATAGGTTAAAGCGTTTAAAGGCTTTTAGTTTGGGCTTACAACGCCAAATTTGCTTCATTTTGCTTCCAAACCAAGCATCCCCAAATTTACTCTAACCTCTGCTTGTCTAAACGTCACCTGGCTGTGCTCCAAGAATAAAAAATTCATGTATTTTCTGTGTTTAATGAAATGTTTGAAACTTTTTTTTTTACTTATTTCAAGAGAAAAAAGTGTAGAATGATTCGGAAACTTATGAATTTTGAAAATCGAGATTTTATTTTATGATCAACTGATTTATGTCGTGGAAAATGTTTTTGCTTTGAAAAAGCGATCGGTCTGTTTTTCATGTTACTCCGCTTGGAAACTAGGTTAAGTGAAATTTTTATTAATGCTGTAGATCAAATTGATTTATTTTGTTATTGTTTTTTAATTTACTTTAGGAAAATTTATTATTTCAAGATATAAATGTTTCATTACGTAATTTACGAGCTTGGCTAGGTTAGGTTAGTTTGAATTATCACCGCAGTAGAGATACACAAGAGTTATTTATTCTGGATGTATAATAAGTCGACATTACAAATTTTGAAAGGAAAAATTTCGAGTTGAGACTGAAAGGGTTAAAATAATTATTAATAGTAATTAATATGATTGAAATATTTTATATTAACCATTTTCAGTGTGCTAGAAAAGCGCTGTCGGACAAAAAAGTTCAAATTTCGGCTAACCCCTTGTGTTTGTTTTTATCTCTTATACCGAAAAAATTTGAAAAAATAAACTCCCCGACTCAACAGCCCATTACTTGGCCAAGTCCGGCCGTGCCCATATCATCCTTCGTGACCTAGGGCTCTGGGGTGCTAGGCATATGTCCCAGTAAGGTGGACAGCCACACGCGGAACCCCCTGTGTTTAGTTCCCAAGCATGCTTGATACCCATTTTATCGACCCACTCAAGGGATGGACCCGTGGCGTGGCAATGCGAAGCACTACCACTAGGCCACTGCGCCTATAATAATTATAAATAGTAATTAATATCATTAAGGTATATTTCCAGTCCCAGTATGTAGAAAAGCGCGTTCAGACTATATTAATAAAATAAGTTTTTAAAAAAATGCAGTTTTATAAAAAGCCTTGTGTTTGATTTTATTTCTTATACAGAAAAAAATATATTAGCAAAATGCTTAAAACATTAAAGAAACGAAATATACTTAATTTTGATTACCTATGAAGACGAAATAATTTTAATAAGGCAAGTGCGAGTGAATTTATTTTGAACTTCGTCTTTTCAAGAATCCAATAAAAATTTAAAATAGTAGTTTCAGCTGACTCAAATTTCATTCAAGCCACAACTCTTCTAAAAATTCTATATTTTCTTCATTTAAAAAAAAATCTAGGTGACATGTACATAAGGTTTCTTAAACTATTTCCGTATTACATCAACATTTGAGAAAAATACAGTATTTTTAAAGAACATTAAGTTAATGTAACTGTTAACTGCTGCTGTTGAGGTTTTTAGAAAAGTTTTTTTAGTATTATCGTCAGTTTTAAGTGTTAACTACAAAACATGTGCCCAAACATGTGTCCAAAATATTAGTTTCTAACATTTAAAATAACAATGCTTACACTCCTCGACAACCTAAGTTGGGTAAATAGTAATGTGCTATGGAGAAGATCCTTCCGCGCATGTAAAGAGTTCCGTAAATTATTTGTGAATCCATCCAGAAAACCTGTTTAAAACATTAATTTCGTTTAAGGTCTAACAAATTTGAATATTACTTGAGAAAATTTGACAATTTTATCAGAATGAAAAATGTATTTTGGTTAAATGGTATTCAGATCATTTTGTATGTAAATATTACCTTTCAAGACTTTCCAACTAACGGACCAATCGCGCTTTTCCCGCTGCCTTTTTACTCTTTGTTTTAACCCAAGTTAGGTTGGCACAGAGTGTAGTCAAAAGATAAAGTGTATATAAGTCAAAATTTTCGTACAAAGAAATCGAAGTTGCTTGATAGATGAAAAAACACAGATATGTCGAGAGGGTGCTCTACTTTAATAGAATAAAGTGGATTATGTTACTTGTTGCCATATGGCAGCACTGTGCATTATTTGGCTTTGCCTTATTTCTGAACGGGCTCCTCTGCCCCCAGAAGTAACATGTGACAAATATTAATTTGTTATTTCACGTTCTTGCAAACAGTTCCAAAATGGCGACACAAAATTGCTGCCACTGCAACATTCCTTAAGACGGCACTCAAATTCGCTGAATCATCGAAAAGGAAGAAAAAATTGGAATGACAAGAAAGAAATCGAACATATTTCATTTTTGTTAGTGTTAAACTAAAAGGAACTGGATGCGAATTTTCTGAATTTCAGTTATTTTTGGTCAGTACGTCATGTTCAAGAACTTATTTCATTACTAAAAAAGTTTTGTTTAAATAAACTTAACTTTTGTAAACTTTGTATCTGAAGAAATATATCCGTTAATCTGAAAGAAAATATGGAGTTATTTAAAAAAAAAAAACCTGTTTGAACCAATCTATATATTTTTTTCTAAAATATTGAAGTTTATGAAAGAAAAAATTTATTCAAAACTTCCACAAACAATTTATCTAACAAAAGTTGCAAGAATACTTTGAAGGACCACCCCGGTGGCGCAATCGTTAGGACGCTAGCCTTTGGAGCTGCTTGGGTAGGGTTCGAATCCCGAAAAGGCAGGGAAGTTTGTGACCATCACTAAATGTTGTTAAAAGTCTATGTGTTATTACTTTCTTTGTGACTGTTACTATTCTTTCTGTGTCTGTCCCACTTGACGAAAGTTTATAAGCAGTTCTCTGAACAAGCACACAAGCTGGAATATATATGTACCATACCATACCATACTCTGAAGGATTTATTTAAACCTACTTTCTAACTATTTTAACTATCTTAGAAATTGTTTTAGTGCGTATGGACAGACAGGCGGACAAAAAGCATTAAAGATGGATAGGTAAGCTAATTAATTCTTATACATTTTATTTGAATGGAAACTTATGTTGTATAAACCGTTAATGAAAACTTTCAGCTCTAAACTATTATTTTATTTTGATAAATTCACTTATAAACTACTTTTTGCGTATGTTATATTATGGAAAAATAAATTTTAAACCATTAAAAAAAAGTGTTACATGTTTGTCCAACCAAGTGTTGATCAATGGCATTTCTGTAGAAGTTGTTTTACTACGGTAGTAGTTACTGTACAGCGAAACAAACACACAGGGTGAGGAATTTATTTACAGTGTAAGTTAATTTTTTACTCTTTTAAATTTTTATTTATTTATTTATTTATTTATTTATTTATTTATTTATTTATTTATTTATTTATTTATTTATTTATTTATTTATTTATTTATTTATTTATTTATTTATTTATTTATTTATTTATTTATTTATTTATTTATTTATTTATTTATTTATTTATTTATTTATTTATTTATTTATTCATTTATTCATTCATTCATTTATTCATTCATTTATTTATTTTATGAAATTCAGCTGATAATTTCTATATCGCAAGAACTTCTTTGATTGTTCAACCTCATCGCAAAAAATATTGTATATTACAGAAACAAGTTATACTTCCAGTTATTCCAAATTCTTCATTTTACAAGTTAAAAGATACATTTTTAAAAAAGTGGTTTCTTCAAATAAGAGATTATTTACTTAGTACCTTCTGGAAAAACACATTTCACTAAAGAAGAGTGAATAGCAAAATACTGACGAAGAAAACTCCCATTTAATCTTCATAAATTGAATGGTATAATTAATTTTTATTTTGGCATTCAATTTCTCTGTGGAGATTAAGAGCTGTATTAGGTTCTTGGCATTTTAAAGTACAAAATTAAATTTAAAGAGTGGACAATTAACTACCGATGTTTTTTCTTGATTTTGTAAAGTGTGTAGATGCCCAATTTTAGATATTCTCAAAATTTACACAGCTTGATTATAAATATCTAAGTTAAAATATTTTATAAACAACCTGTTATGCAAATAAATAAATGTATTGTGAAAAACAATTTGTTTTATATCAGGGTATATTTCAGAAACGGAACACAAACGAAATTATTTAAAAGCAGTTTTTTTAATTATTTTTTTATCAGTCACAACAATTTCTATCTTTAAAATATAGGAAAAAACTTTAAATCATATACAGTATTGTTAACACATTTTATACTTAAATGTGTAACCTTGGTAACCAAAGTACAATTCTTGAAATAATACAATCACAAGGCAAATTCCACAAGTCCCATGACATCGTCAACCAATCAATTCAACGATCGTGTCTGTCTGTCACTGGACAAATGGGATCGACACGTGATGAATATCCACCAATCAACTCTCAGTGGGCGGAACGAATGGAGAAACAAAAGTAATGAATGAATGTCGGATTGTAACAAGTAGCGTTCTTTATTTCCTTAATAGAATTGCCTAGGACGTATTGTTAGTTTGAAAACAGTGTAAGTGTCATAAAAATGATTTGGAGTGAAATTTTAGTAAAAGTAGTATGTATAAGGGAGGCCGAAATATAAATTTATTTGTCGATATCTGTTAATTGTTTTTGATTGTTTGTTATTTTCTATATTTGTTTATAATAATAAATAAGAATCGATTATTCTTTTTAAAAAAAGCAAATAACTGAAAACTCACACTTACCCACGATATTTATTTATGAAATCAATTTGTTGATCAACTGGTTTAGCAAATATAAATTCACTTACAACACATTTTGACAATTTTGTGTTTCAAATAATAATTGTTAAATTACTCTTCCATGAATGAATACTATTTCGAAAAAAAAAATGTTCTCCATTCGCTGAGATTTATCGAAAACACACACACACACACAAATAACAATTTATTATACATCACATATATTTTTCGAATAACATATATTATAAACAATCTGGATATATTGATATTTCTACTAACAATAATTCATTAACATTTGCATACAGAAGTATTTCTTATAGCAATTAGTGAATTAAATATCAATATTTTGAACAGCAACTGTTAAATAACATTTGGACAAATCTTCAATAGCCTTTCCTTATGTACAGACCATCAAAATTTTGCTAAGACGTTAGGTTGAGTGCAACTGTGTTACGAGAAAATTCCTTAAACCGTTTGTTATCGTTGCGCGGGTAAGTTTGAGTTGAAAATTCAAGTTGTTTATATTCAACGTTTCACATGCAATGTGTTCATTGCAATGGAGATTCAAGATCCTCTGACACAGAAAACCCTGAATGTAGTAATGAAGATTCAACTTCACCTGATACAGAAGAAAATGAAGGTACTACGCAAGATTTAACTTCGCCTAACTTAGAAGCCCATGAGTTTAGTAATAAAGATTTAACTTCGTTAAATGCAGAAGGCCAAGAATGTAGTAATGAAGATTTACCTTCGAATAACATGAATGACCAAGAATGTTGTAATGAATTTTCAAGATCGCCTTGTACAGAAAACGAAGAATGTAGTAATGAAACTTCAACTTCGCCTTACACTGAAAACACTGAATGTAGTAATGAAGATTCAATTTTACCTAACATAGAAGCCCAAGAATATAATAATGAATATTTATTTACTTCTAAACTAGAAGACAATGGAAGAAGTTATGAAGTTTCTCCAAACGCAAAAGATGCTAGATATGGTAGTGAAGATTCAAGTTTATCTAACAATGAAGAAAATGAATACATTGAAAATTCAGCTTCGTCTAACACAATTGACAATGAATGCAGTAATGAAGATACAATTTCATTTAACATGGAAGCTCAAGTATGTGAATATTTTATTATGCCCAACGTAGAAGGCAATGAAAGTAGCAATGAAGTATCACCAAACGCTAAAGATGCTGGAAGTAGTAATGAAGATTCAACTCAACCTAACGTAGAAGAGACTAAATATAGTGAAGATTCAGCTTCGTCTAACACACACGACAATGCATATAGTAATGAAGATTCGACTTCACCTAACGTAAGTGATGCTCTATATATTAGAGAAGAATCAACTTCACCTAACATAAAAGAGAATGATTTTAATGAACAATTGTCAAATGCAAAAGAAAATGAATGTAGTAATGAGGATTCAATTTTACCTAACAAAGAAGCCCGTGAATATATTGAAGAATATTTAATTACGCCTAACGTAGAAGACAATGAAAGTAGTAATGATGTTTCGCCAAACGCGGAAGATGTTGAATGTAGTAATGAATATTCAACAGAACCAAACACAAAAGAGGATATATATAGTGAATATTCAGCTTTGACTATTACAAAAGAAAATGAATATACTAAGGAAGATTTAACTTCTTTGATTATAGAATGCCGCGAATGCAGTATTGAAGATTCGCCTTTGTCTAGCGCAGAAGATCATAAATGTTACAATGCAGATCCAAGATCCTCTAACACTGAAAACTCGGTAAGTAATAATGAAGATTCAACTTTACCTGATACCAAAGAAAATGATTGTACTAAACAAGATTTAACTTCACTCAACTTAGAAACCAATGAATATAGTATTGAAGATTTAACTTCGTTTAATGCAAAGGGCCATGAATGCAGTAATGGAGATATACTTTCTCCTAACATGGAAAACCAAGAATGTTACAATGAATTTGCAAGATCGCTTAATACAGTAAACGAAGAATGTAGTAATAAAAATTCAACTTCACCTAACACAGAAAACACTAAATGTAGTAATGAAGTTTTTATTACACCTAACACACAAGATAATGAATTTATTAATGAAGATTCCACTGTATCCAAATCAAAGAATAATGAATGTACTAAGGAAGACTTATCTCCTTCCAACAAAGAACCCCATGAAGACTTAGGCAATCTTCAAGCGTCATTACAACATTCTAAAAAGAAAAAAGAAACATCTAGCACAGAAAATCTTGCGTGTGGTAATGACAATTCTACTTTACCTAACACAGTAGACACTGAATTTACTAACGATGATTCAATTGTACTTGACATGGAAGAAAATGAATGCAGTAAGGGATGTTTAACTATAACCAATACAGAAGAAAATGAATATGGTAATGAAGTTTTATTTTCACTTGAAAACTATGAAAGTAGTTATGAAGAGACAACTTCACCTAATCCAGAAGACCATGAATGTAATAATGAAGTTACAACTTCAATTAACGCGGAAGATATTTCAATGACGTTGTCGGATCAGTTCTCGATGATAGCCACAGTTGGTTCTGCCGACAATTCTGTTTGTTCTACACACGAATCTGTACTCTTTGATACTAAGGAAGAAGTTGGTGAACTAATACAGATCACGGGGCCATGTATGATGGATGTTTCAGAAGAATTTCGAAAGACCAAAATAAACGACGATTTCTTTGCTGGTAAAGGTTCGGAACTTTATAAGGAATCCTTTTTGGAACTTCAACCAAGAGAAACTACCTTTACCAATATCAAGGAAGATTTTAACATTACAAATAGTTTTTTAAATGAAACTTTAATGAACTTTGTAGACTTTGAAAAAGAAATAACTCTGTTAAGTTCATCAGAAATGCTTGTTTATAAATCAGGTGATTTTGGTTTAGTAAACCACAATCATTCTTCATTAGAGAGTTTAGAAGAAACTTACCATACGTCAACGAATGAAATTTACAATTTTTCAATAAGAGATCTTTACCCCGATACTTTTGAAAAGGATAATTCAGAAAGCCCAATTCAAATATCTGATATTAGTGAAAATGTTCCTTTTTTGTACGAGGCACCATATTTCTCTAGATTGACTGAAGATGACTTGTTCTTTCGTCCAGAAGAAAATCCTGAAGCAAGTCAAGTATCTAATAAAGACCATCCTCGGTTGAATGAAGCAACTAATTTTGCCAGATTAACTGAAGATGATTCAATGTTTGGTCCCGAAGAAATTCCTGGATTTAGTCAAATATATGATATCAATGAAGACGACCAGTCTGTGACCGGGGTAACTAGTTATGCCAGTTTAGCTGAAGATGGTTCGGTGTCTAGTCCCAAAGAAATATCAGTAGCGGGTCAAATATCTGATATTAATGAAGATGATCACTGCTTGAATGGGACAACTAATTACGTTATAATTACTGAAGATGGTTCAATGACTAGTCCTGAAGAAAGTCCAGCATTAAGTCAATCCTATGATATCAATGAAGACGATCAGTCTTTGACTGAGGTAACTACTTACGTCAGTTTAGCTGAAGATGGTTCGGTGTCTAGTCCCAAAGAAATATCAGTAGCAGGTCAGATATCTGATATTAATGAAGACGACCACAGCTTGAATGCGACAACTAATTACGTTACAATGACAGAAGATGGTTCAATGCCTAGTTCCGAAGAAATTCATGGAACGAGTAAAATAGCTTGTATTGGTGAATACTCCCTGTACTTGAATGAAACATCTAATTACGTGGGGTTAGCGGAAGATAGTTCAATTTCTAGTCCTGAAAAAGTTCCTGGAATAAGTAAAATATCTGAGATTGGTGAAGACGGCCCGTTCTTGAATGAAGCACCAAATTATGCCCCATTGGACAAAAAAATGCCCGAAGAAAGTCTTATATCTGATATTTATGAGGACTATTTTAACTTGAATGAAATACCTAATTCTGTCAGGTTGACTGAAGATAGTTCAATTTCTAATTCTGAAAAATTTAATGGAATAAGTAAAATATCCAAGATAGGTGAAGACTACCCGTTCTTGAATGAGGCACCAAATTATGCCACATTGGCCGAAGAAATGCCAGAAGAAAGTCCTATATCTGATATTTATGAATACTATTTTAACTTGAGAGAAATACCTAATTTTATCAGTTTGGATGAAGATGTATCATTATCTAAACATGATGAAATTTCTGGATCAAGTCAAGTATCTGATATTGGTAAAGAAAGTACTTGCTTGGAAGAGACAACTAATTACCTTGCACTGAATGAACCTGTCTTGTCATTTGTTCCCGAAGCAAGTCAAATATCTGATATTGGCGAATGCAGTTCATGCTTGAATGAAGCACTTAATTGTGACAGATTACCTGAAGATGTTTCGGATTCTAGTCCCGAGGAAATATCGGTAGCAGGTCAAATATCTGATAATAATGATGAAGTTTACTGCTTGAATGAAAATCCTGAAGCAAGTCAAATATCTGATATTGGTGAAGACTACATGTACTTGAATAAAACACCTAATTATGTCAGATTATCTGAAGATATCTCAATTTCTGGTCCTGAAGAAATTCCTGGATCAAGTCAATTATCTGACAATATTTCATCTGACAATTATCAAGACAATATTTGCTTAAATGAGGCAACTAATTATGTCACATTGGCTAAAAATAGTTCAATTTCTAGTCCCAGAGAAATGCCCATAGAAAGTCCTACAAATGAAATCAATGAAGGCTATACTTACTTGAATAAGGCAGCTAATTTTGTCAGATTAATGAAAGATAGTTCGGTGTCTAGTTCCGAAGAAATATCGGTAGCAAGTCAAACATCAAAAACTTATGAAAACGGTCACTTCTTGAATGAGGTAACTAATTGTACCAGATTAACTGAAGATGGTTCGAAGTCAAGTACCGAAGAAATACCTGGATCAAGTAAAATAACTTATATTGGTGAACATAATATTTGCTTGAATAAAGAACCAAAATTTACCAGATTGACTGAAGATGGTTCGATGCCTGGTCCCGAAGAAATTTGTGGGTCAAAACAAGCACATGATGTCAGTGAAGACAATTCTTGCTTGAATGAAGAGCCAAATTTTAACAGATTGACTGAAGATGGTTCGATGTCAAGTACCGAAGAAATTCCCGGATCGAAACAAGCACCTGATGTCAGTGAAGACAATTCTTACAATAAAGAACCTAAATTTACCAGATTGACTGAAGACGGTTCAATGTCAAGTACCGAAGAAATATCTGGAAGAAGTCAAAAATCTTATATTGGTAAATACAATCCATGCTTAAACAAGACAACAAATTATGTCAGATTTGCTAAAGATAGTTCGATGTCTAGTCCCGAAGAAACTCCTGGATCAAGACAAGCAGCTGATATCAGTGAAGACAATTCTTGCTTGAATAAGGAGCCTAATTGTAACAGATTGACTGAAGATGGTTCGATGTCTAGTCCCAAAGAAATTCCTGGACCAAGACAAGCATCTGATGTCAGTGAAGACAATTCTTACAATAAAGAACCTAAATTTACCAGATTGACTGAAGATGGTTCGATGTCAAGTACAGAAGCAATATCTGGAACAAGTAAAAAATCTAATATTGGTGAAGACAATCCTTGCTTGAATGAGGCAACAAATTATGTCAGAATAGCTGAAGATAGTTCGATGTCTAGTCCCGAAGAAATTCCAGGATCAAGACTAGCATCTGATGTCAGTGAAGAAAATTCTTGCTTGAATGAAGAGCCTAATTTTAACAGATTGACTGAAGATGGTTCGATGTCAAGTACCGAAGAAATTCCTTTATCAAGACAAGCATCTGATGTCAGTGAAGACAATTCTTGCTTGAATAAAGAACCTAAATTACCGGATTGACTGAAGATGGATCATCTAGTTCCAAAGAAATGCTTGGAGAAAGCCATCTTACCCGACATTGATGTAGCCAATACCCGACATTGATGAAGCACTTAAATTTATTAGATTGGATGAATACGCCTCTCTGTATCCGGAAGAGCATAATGACTATATAGCAGGCTCATTAGCTCATTATTAATGAGCCTGCTATAAAATAATCTTACCAATAACTTCATTGGACTACTTCAGAAAAAGGCGTTAATTTGGAAGAAAGGAAAATTTGAACGAAAGGGCCCTCCCAAGTTCAGAAAAAAGACACTGCTTACTAGTCCATAAAGACGTTCGCAAACTGATGGAGGCTTTAAATATCACCCTTGCTTTCCTCTGGCGAATGACATAATTAACTTTTTCGTGCTAATTATCACCCATTGACTAATTAACGAAAAGGACGTTAACTATTTAGCATTACATGGTGAAGTGATAATCTTTGAACTAAGAAAAATGTTGAGGGCTTATTAGGTCTATAGTTAAACTCATCGTTTCCTTGCCGAGAAGCCACAACCATGGGCGGAGCTATAAACGCGCGAAACAATCGAAATAAAATGACTGAAATTTTCTCTTCGTCTGATTGCTCCGTGCGTTTTATAGCTCTGCCCATGGGCGTGGCTTCTGTGCAAGGAAACTTTGAGTTTAACTATAAAAGACGCCTGCGTCCATTTCAAACAAATGACGCCATTCACCAATTCAGACAGTCAGTGTCATTGTAGTCAATGTAGTTGTTTGTAATGTTTTGTAAATGTAGTTGTTTGTAATGTTTTGTAAATGTAGTTGTTTGTAATGTTTTGTAAATGTAGTTGTTTGTAATGTTTTGTTAATGTAGTTGTTTGTAATGTTTTGTAAATGTAGTTGTTTGTAATGTTTTGTAAATGTAGTTGTCTGTAATGTTTTGTCAAAGTAGCTGTTTTTTAGTAAAATGGCCAAGTGAAAAAAAATAAGGTAAATGTCATGACATTAACTGGCTTTTACAAAGAGCATGTCCATTTTAAACCAACGGTGTTCACCTAAAAAGTAAAATTTGGACAAAAACATCGGTATTTAAAAAAAACTTATTTTGCAGATGACTTTCAATATTGTTTTACTATATAAACAACTGCATGTTTGAAAATGCATGTTGTACTTTGGCGTTTTTCAAAAGTGAAAAACGCCACAAGTACAAAAAAAATTGTAGCTTAGTTTTGTAAATAATTCTTATGATTGTGTTTCTAAATGTTAAATGTGTATAAGACGAGTCTTGACTGATAGTATAAGGTATTTCAAGAAAAAAAACGTATTTGTTGTTTTATTACAATTTTTTAAAACTTTTTAAAGTGTTTTGTCAAATGCATTTAACGCTGCATTTTAATTTATTTGACTCTAAAAAAAACTATTCTATTCAGCACCTAATAAGAAAATATCCTTAGTGACTTTACAAAGCTTTATAGTTTTCCAATTTTTATTAATAAGATTTGGTATGAACGATTTGGGCTTCCAAAATTTATAATGAGAATCAAAAAGTATAATACTTTCATTTAAATATGTTTATATTTTATATTTCTGATAAATTTTTTATTAAGTAATGCATATTTCATTGGCTGTGATTTGATTTAAACTTATTTACGCTATTAAAGTTTCTTTGTAAGATTAAAGTGCATTATACATAAGCATTTGTAAATATGAGTTGGAGTATGTTTATAGACGTATCTTTATTAAGCTTTACATACTGGGGTTAAAATGTTTTAAAATTGTATTGTATCTACTTATATTGTATTGTAATGTAGCGTATTGCATTGTATTGTATTGTATGTGTGTGGTACTTGTCTACAATAAAGAGCTGTTTCACTGCTTGAATAGTTTTTATGTCACTTCAATGCTCAACATTTCAGTTGTAGTACAATTTTAAGCAAAATGTTTTGACCATACTGCGCTGAGCATCCGTTAGCCTCGGATTCTCGGAACGATTCCGTTTGTTTGGTCACGGCCCCACTCGATCCGTTCCCTGCGTGACACTACAGTGTAGTGAACGTAACGGATCGAGTGGGGCCGTGGTTTGGTAGACACATATTTTCAGGCTTGTGTGCTTGGTTAGAGACCCGCTTATAAACCTTCGTCAAGTAAGACAAACAAAACACACACATACGTGACAGATGCTGCTATCTATCGCGCGCCACCTCCACAATTTAGACCTGTCTCTGATGGGCGATTATTTTTGCACACACTAGGAGCGTTTACATGAACCAGCGAATCCATGGATTGAAGAGCAAACTCAGCAACTTTCCCTCTTGGGGATTTTCTCCCAGACAAAACCGGAATCGCAGGGTTCATTTGGGGGTTTCGCAAACAATCCAATGAAGGAGGGTTTGTTGTTTCATACCATGGATTCGGCCACAGACTATCATTTGGGTTAGAAATCCTGCTAGACCTCTTTTTTCCCCTAATTTAGATTTTGGCATTCCATGGATTCGATGGCTCATGTAAACGAGCCAACTGTTCTTCGTCGTGAAGTAGGGATTGGAAGCCCAGTTGGTAAAGCGTTTGTTTTCTCCAGAGGCTTTTTGATTTATTAAATACAAAGACCGTCGAAAGAAAAGATTTTCCACTCTTCCAGTTTATTTTTTACTGCAATTTATTATAATACCCCAAAGTCGAACTATTTTAAATGTACCTAAGAAGAACAACAACGTTTGTTTCAAGTCTGTACCAAAGAGTTCTACTATATAGTAGGGTGGAGGAACTAATCGTACTGAACTGCCATCGGCAACCATGACTCACTCACTGCCAACTTTTCTATAAAGATGGCAGTGGCTCACTACGGAGCCCGGATAGAGTGGCAAAACTTCTAGTTAATTTATAATTTTGATACTGAGAAAGCAAAGAGTTCTATAGTAGGGTAAAGACAGAACCTACCAACACGGAGACAATTTAGGGTTTGCATGTGGGGCCCGATGGCCGAGTGGTTTAGATCGCAGGCCATACCGCTAGCAGTCCGCGCGCTGTAACAGGTGCAGGTTCGATTCTCGCCTTTGCCCTGGGTGAACTTCCTTTATCAATATCAAAATTATAAATTAACTAGAACTTTTGCCACTCTATTCAGGATCCGTAGTGAGCCAAGGCTGCCGATAGCAGCTCAGTACGAGTCGTTCCTCTACCTTATTAAAAAAAAACTAAACTCCTAGGCGCAACAGTCCATTACTGGGTCAAGGCCTGCCGTGCCCATTTCAGCTTTCATGACCTAGGGCTCTGTGGTACAAGGCATATGTCCCAGTAATATGGTTAGGCTAACGCGGAACCCCCAGTGCTTAGTTTCCAGCATGCTTGGTACCCATTTTATCGACCCACTCAACGGATGAAAGGATGGGTCGATCTCGCCGAATCCGGGATTCGATCCCCGGACCTGTGGCGTAGCAATGCGAAGTACTACCACTGAGCCTCCCTCTACCTTATTATAGAACTCTTTGTGAGAAAGGAAGTGCATCCAGAGCAAAGGCGGGAATCAAACCCGCACCCATTACAGCGCGCGGACTGCTAGTGCTATGACCTGCGATCCAAACCACTCGGCCATCGGGCCCCACATGCTCCCCTATTGTCTCCGTGTTGGTACAGGGTGCTGTTGGTATGTTTAATCTCTACCCGGACTATAGGCGCGTTTACATGAGTCATCGAATCCATGGATTGAAGTGCAAACTCAGAACCGGAATTGCAGGGTTCATTGGGGTTTCGCAAGTCCTCCAATGAAGGAGGGTTTGACGTTTCATGCTATTGATTCGGCCACAGACTATCATTTGGGTTAGAAATCCTGCTAGGCCGGGGCTGTAAGGAGCCTAGTATTCAGGATCTCGTACTCGAGATCGGAAGGTTGAGAGTTCGAGACCCGGTGCCACTGGAGACTTACCGAGTATATGCGGAGTACGTGCTCGTAAAATCTGTTGGGTCCGAAAGTCCTGTGGTCGGTCATTGCGCAGTTCACCATGGGTACAGGTTCCTGGAGAAAATTTCCCTCCCCTTCAGGGACATGTCTAAATTGTGGAGGCGGCGGCAGATGGCAACATCTGTCATATGTGTTTGTGGGTGTCTTGTGGTGTCCTACTTGAAGATGGTTTATAAGCGGATCCTTGCGACCAAGCACACAAGCCTGAAAATCTATGTCAACCAACCAACCAATCCTGCTAGGCCTCTTTTCCCCTAATGGGGATTTTGGCATTCCATGGATATTCGATGGCTCATGTAAACGCGCCTAGGCGCGTTCACATGGCCTGGGAAATCGCCGGCGTTTAGCTGGCTATTTTGTGAAGCCTTATAATCCCGTTCACATGAAAACGGCAGCGTTCCGGAAAAGACGTATGTGGGTACGTGGTACGTCACATCCTGTCGGGGTATTGTTTGTTTGTTTTGATTTGATTTGATATTCGAGATGGTTTCTGTACTGTGTTTTCTTTTTTAACGTTACTTTATTAGTGATGTCGTCGCAAGAATAACTAAAAACAATTTTTTTACTAAAAATTGGACTGACATCTATCGATTTTATTGATGATGAAGAAAGTAGGAGGTTGATGCGAATAATTAAAATAATTTTAGAATATTGCAAGTGGCGATATAAATGTAGTTAATATCACAAAATACAAATCATACTTCGTGATTTTTTTCAGACTAAAAAAAAAAGATTTATAGCATGCAATACTGATTGATTTCATTCCCGGACTGGCCCGCCGGCCCATCGGCCCTCAGGCCGGTGCGCCTTTCCAAAAAAAAAAAAAAAAAAAAAAATCAGACTAAAATTTTTTTGAAGCCTAGATTCATCTTCTCGTAAGTATTCCGCACTTTAATGATGTGCACGGATACTTATTTTCTAAAGGGGATCTGCTTTAGGGAAGGCACGAGAACTAAACATTGCAGCACCGAAACCTAGAAAGGCGCCTTCACTCGGAGCCTCTGCTTCCCTTCGATACAGGGCGCTGATGAGCCGGTTAAATTACGATTGCATTTTCATATGCATGGAATTACTTTAAGGTGGTATATGTTCGGTCTTACGTGATCTATTAATTAGATGGTTAGACGAAATAGAACTTTCAAAGGCAATCACCATGGCTTGACGCCTTAACACACTCGGCAGAATCAATTGTAACTATAAATTTTAAATGGGACATTTTGTTAAATATTAAAAAAAGATCTTATTAAGGCACCTTCCTTTACATACAAGCGCCAAACGGCCTCCTAACGCGTGCATTTCCCAAAATATTATTAATCTTGGGTGCTGGATGTAAAAAAATCCAAACACAAAAGAAGTATTGGGATGCCTATGATATCACTCGCATATCATGGGTGGTTTTAAACTTCTTTTGATACTCTGTGCGGAATCGTATTTATGATGTATCATCCATACACACTGTCATCGGATTTTTTTTTTATTATTTTTTTTTTGAATGAGGGATCTAAAAAAAACATGCGCCAAGGAGTATTAGGGCGCCTTTAATTTCACACACCGTTTTAAACTTTTTGCAAATATTTCTCAATTTTCTGAGTAAAATAGCGCCCTGTATATGAGACTTATGCACGCTAAAGATGGTGTGGTCTACAGCCCTGACGCCGTGGGCTCTAAGTTTGCGTTGGGTGCCAGGTTAGGTTTCGGCCACGCCACTTGACCGCGTTCCTAAAATGTGAGACTCATTGTCAATAACTCTAGAGTACTTCAAGTGCAACATTCTCAATAAAACTAAATGTTAGTAAAAAAGAAATTTTTTTAAAACCTTTTATAAATGTGGGTCTTGTTTATCAATCTTGAAAACCTGGTGCTGAATATTATTTGAATTGTTTCCTTTTAACGCTACGATATCACATAAAGCGCCCTTGGACTTCGCTGTTTAAAATATCAATTCTTGGTGCCGAATATTATTTAATTATTTAATGGGGAACTTGCATGTATTTTTTTTATTTTTTTAAATGAATCTCTATGCAATTTGAAAGCCAACAACATAAATTTTACCTCAATCCGACTTTTAGTTTTTTTTAAATTAATTTTTAAAGTTGGAGCTTAGATCCGCCCCCTGAAAACGCAGCCTTCGGCTTCTCTCCTCCGCGTGACGTCACACGACACATGGAAGATAGCTGGCCGGCAGAGATGATCGGCTGCTACCGTGCTTTGCGAACGCTTCTTCTTGATGCTTCTCTAATCTTCTTTTAACGATTGAAATTATTTTTGTAATTCATTAGACTAAGTTTTAAATATTATTTGGTATATATACTCTGGTATTGCCTTTCTTATGGTGTACTACTTTATCCAAAAATCTGAAATAGCTATTTCTCAGGGTAGAAAAACAATCACGATTTAAAAAAAATCGGATTTATTTGATTTAAATCAGATTCGTTTGATTTTTTTATAATATTTAGCATACTAATTTGCGTATTCTTGGGAATTTGATTAAGGACTTTTTAATTATCACTTAAAAATTAATGTACAAATGAAATACCATGAATGATATCTAAAATGAAAAATATTTCAAATTTATACTTTTAAAAACTTTGAATACTAAAAATGGATTAATTTTTAATTTTGCAATCTGAACTATTTAAATTAACATTCAGTTTTAAAAACTGTAACAGTAATCGACATGCTTATAAATGAAATAAATGTTGAAAAATGCTAGACTGAAACCTAGATAAATCAGAAAATCAGGTTATTTTGATTTAAATCAGATTTGTTTGATTTTGTTATTTAGCATACTATAATTTGCGTATTCTTGGTAATTTGATTAATGACTTTTTAATTATCACTTAAAAATTAAGGCACAAATGAAATACAATGAATGATATCTAAAATGAAGAATATTTCAAATTTATACTTTTAAAAACTATCAAATGAATTATATTTTTAATTTTGCAATCTGAACTATTTAAATTAACATTCAGTTTTTTAACTGTAACTATAATCGACATACTTATAATAAGTGAAATAAATGTTGAAAAATGCTAGACTGAAACCTAGATTTATCTGAAAATAAATACTGATCGTAATTATAACCAAATCTAAATCTTAAATTAAAACTTATGATTCCACATATAGAATAAATTTAGCAAAAAAAGGACAAAATTAACATGTGATGACATTTCATTTATTAAGAACATTATACAAAAATACTTATTTTGCTGCCTTTTCATCACTCAACCCATTTCTTACAGTAAATGCACCAATCCGTAGGCTGAAAAACCCTTTCTACTGATGCCTGAGTTAATAAAAAAAATATTTAAATCAATGATTTTTTTTTTAAATCATACGATTAATCTTGATAAAAAATTTTGTGTTTTAAATCAAGTTGATTTAAATCGATCCATCCTGATATTTCTTCTTATTTTTTTTACTTCATTTTAATTACATTGACTTGATATTCTATTAACTATCAAAATATGTAATGATAATAAATCAAGCTATTAAAAGGTGTAACAATAATGAAGAAGATTCCAGGTAGAGAAAAGTTTTTCGAATGTTGAATCATCATGAATAACTGTAATAAGATATCATAAAATGAAGCTATAATTTTAATATAAATAAGAATGGGATAAACTGAATCTTACTGCAATAAATCTCAGACATATTAAGCATTAAAAAAAATAAAATATTGCATTAAATTTGGAAAAGTACATGAATTTCAAAGCATTTACAAAGGTTTCATTATGTCAGACCTCAACTACTGTTACTTCCGATGCAAGTACAAAATCTGCATGAGCTACGCAAAAAAGTATTTTATGAATTTTGTTCATAACATTTTATATTGGGTGAGCATGTTTCGAAGACACAGTTCCACTAAAAAATTAATTTCTCATTGCCTCTTCTGTGCTTGGGCACTTTATTGCAGTATCTTGGAAATTGCTGGACCCCATCAAAACTTCAAATAGAGATGGTTCCTCAATATGTCGAGGGATCCAGATAATAAATGCAACTTCCTGCTTGCATCCTCCTAAAACAGAAATTTATATACTTAGAAACTTCAGCAGATTCCTTTTCAGTAACTCAACATTAAGTTTTCAATTAACAAATAAATTTAGAATTTTAAAATAAAAGTAATAATCGACATAAATAGTAAATAAAAATATGCCGTTGGATACCAGGCCAAATTAATACTTGTTGCTTCACTAGTTTAAGTTCAGCTATAGTTTGGGAAGGATTTTCAGTTATAGAATGTATTCTAAAATGTGTCAACTATTAAATCTAAGGCCTTTCTGGTATAATCTTTTTTCAACATAATTTCATTGCAGCACTTATCTAAATGCTTAATTTTTAACAGAATAATGTTACATAATCTAGTTAAGGAAAGATAAGTTGAAAATTATTTACAATTTTATTTTACTGACTGAGACCAAAAGTTTTTTAGGTTCATAAAAAAATCATAATTTTTGAAGATCAGTTAAGTCAGTTTGTCAGACTAAGATTAGGTGTAGAGGGTTAGTTAAACCAAAAATCCTAATCATTTAACACCATTATTCATAATTATAAATTACATAACACTCATAAATTTAAATGTTCAGATTATATGAATTGCATTGCAAGGATTTTCATACAAGTGTTATATATACCAAACACAATCTATATATATATATATTATAAATTTAATCCTGTTAAAAAGTCAAAAGTTAAAATGCAAACATATATCAGAGTTTTCAAATATTTTGGTAGACACTCTATTTGGCCTATTGTCACAATATGGCAAGCCATGTGTCGTAGAATAAAATTATCCCTGTAGCAAATATAGCACTGTTCATTGTCCAAATCGTAGGAATAAACTCACAAAGTCAACGTTTAACTTTTTAATGGACGAGTTAACCTTTTTACACATGTTAAGCAAATCGAAATATCATTTAAAACAAAGCATTCAAACGTCTCGCGAAAAAAAGAACAACAAACAGATTCAAAGTTTTTAGTCTCTCTCTCGGAAAGGCGAAAAGGGGAAAATCCCGTTCTTCATTCTTTCGCCTGCCGTCAGTATTGGCGTGATGATCGCTGCTTTTGGCGAACTGATCAGTCTGTTACACTCCCCCTCTGGTTCCGAAAACGTCCCGGTGAGGAACCAGAAGATGTTTTTTTAGGTCGACCTCTCTTCCTGAGGGGAGCCACGGGCACAGTGTCTCTGTCTGGGCCAGCCTCACAGTATTCTTTGAGGGCTGACACGTGATAAGTCCCAAGTACTTGGTCGGGAGTGGCTGGGTCGGCAACCTCGTACGTTGTTGGAGATCTCAAGGTGAGAATGAGATATGGACCTTCCCTCCGTGGCATGAACTTCTTACTTTTCTTATTTCGACTAATGGGATGTATGGTCACCCAAACTTTGTCTCCAGGTTTGAAGTATTTTCGTCTTCTTCGTTGGTCGAAATATTCCTTCTGACGGTCTTGCTTTTGTTCAACTCTATCTTTGACATCGAGAATTGAGTTGGCAAACCTCTTGAGATATGGTGTGATCTCGGGTACAAAGTTGTCGTTATCTATCACTTGTCTTATATCATGTCTGATGTCGTTTGTTGTGCGCAACTGTCTTCCAAATTGGAGATATGCAGCCGTGTGACCGGTGGTGTCACACACTGATGTATTCATGGAGAATCTTATGAGGGGTAACTTGTCTTCCCATGCGGTGTGTTCTTCTCCAACTAGAATTGCCAATCTAGGTTTCAAATCACGGTTTTTGCGTTCAGATGGGTTAGCTTGTGGATGGTAAACTGGGATGAGGTCTTGTGTAATCCCTAACAAGTTACAAGTCAATTGCATGACAGAACTGACGAACTGTGGGCCATTGTCACTAATTAGTCGTCTTGGGATTCCATAGCGTAGGAATACTTCTTCTATTAGTACTTTGGCACAGTTTGCTGCAGAAGCTTCTGCAAGAGCAAACAGCTCGACCCATTTGGTACTTGTATCTTCAATAAGAAATATCCACTTCTTGCCAGTGGGGGTCTCGGGCAGAGGTCCAAAAAGATCAATGGCAAGAGTTTCAAACCTTTGTGCATACGCCGGCGTTCTTAAGAGTCCTGCTGGTTTCTGGTTAGTTGCCTTGTAACGATTGCATTCGGGACAAGTCTTAATGTAATCTGAGATAAACTTCTTCATTCCTCGAAAGTAATATCTTGATGCAATCTTCTTGTATGTGTTTTCGACACCATAGTGTCCAGCAGTTGGGGCGTCGTGGTGTTCTTGAAGGATTCTCTCCCTCTCCTGGACAGGCACCACGAGTTGAGCCTCTTCCTCATCTTCTTCGTGCTCTGGTGAATACCGGTACAGGACACCTTGGTTCATAAGGTATCCACGACTGGTGTAGTTAGCGAAGTTCTCATCTTTTTCATCGCTCTCAAACGATTCAATTATTGTTCTAAGTTCTTCATCCTCCATCTGTCCTTTGCGAATATCACTTGACTTCCTGGATGGCATGTCTAGAGTGATGGCGCAAACATCAGGGGTTTCGTTATTGGCATACGTTGGACGTGACAGCATGTCAGCGACAACGTTGGCTTTTCCTGGGGTGTATTCAATTTTCAAGTTGTACGATTGAATTTTCAACGCCCATCTTGCCAGACGACCTGATGGGGATTTAATACTCAAAAGCCATTTGAGAGGTTGATGGTCTGATGCAAGGAGGATTTCTTGATTTTCAACATATCCTCGAAATTTCTCCAAGGCCCACACCACCGCCAAAGCTTCCCGCTCGGTGGTAGAGTAGTTTCGCTCTGCTGGGATCAACAGCCTGCTTGCATATTCTATAACATGTTCATCAGGGCCTTTTCCTTGAAGGAGGACTGCTCCAAGGGCATAGTTACTTGCATCTGTACGGATGGTGAAAGGTTTTGAACCATCAGCTTGCTTCAATATTGGAGAAGTCATCAATTGATTCTTTAAGGTTTCAAAAGATTCTTGTTGTTCAGTACCCCATTGCCAATGCACTTTCTTCTTAGTAAGGTTACTAAGTGGCCGGGCTATGTCAGCAAAGTTGGGGACATATCGCCGAAACCAAGAGCAGGTTTGTAGAAAGGACTGTACTTCTTTCACGTTGGTAGGGACTGGAATTCTTTGAATAGAAGCAATTTTGTCTTTATCGGCTTCAATTCCATCTTTGGTAATCCAAAATCCCAGATATTTCACTCGGTCGCACGCAAAGCGACACTTCTCTCGATTGGCATGGAGTTTGAAGATGGACAGTCTTGCGAATACCTCTTCAAGATCAACCAGATGTTTTTCAAAAGTCTCTGACAGGATTATGATGTCATCCAGATAAGATAAGGCAAAGACATCTTTCAAGCCACTTCGAAGTTTGTCAATTAATCTTTGAAAGGTAGCAGGGGCATTTCGTAATCCAAACGGCATCCGTAGATAACGGTATGTACCAAAAGGACAAATGAAAGCAGTTTTGTCCTGGTCAGGTTCAGCAACTTTTATTTGATGATAACCTGATTGAAGATCTATGGTAGACATGTAGGATGTCGGAGTAGCTTCATTCAAAAGGTCATCCATTCTGGGCAAGGGATAGGTATTAACCTTTGTCACAGAGTTCAGCTTTCTGTAATCGATGCAGAGACGTACTTTTCCATTAGGTTTAGGAACAAGTACCACAGGAGCAGCGTACGGGGACTCGCACTCTTCAATTATGTTCTGCTTCAGCAGTTCTTCAATCTCTTGCTTCAAAATTTCTTTCTTCATAGGATTCATTCTGTAAGGTGACGTTGCTACAGGATGGTGATCTCCTGTATCAATGCGGTGTTCGATAAACGGTGTGGGCTCTCCCCCTGGCTGGAAGATATCTTCAAATTCTTCTATCAAACCATTCAGTTCAGCTTTCTGGATTTCTGTAAGATGTTGGCCTTCATCTATTCTCAAATGGATTGAGTGGAAATCAGCTGTTGCATTTGAGGTTTTTGGAAAAGGGTCTTCCACGAATGGGTAATGTTCTCCAGGTTTATTGATAAAGTACCAGTTGTGATGTGGTACATTTAGAACAATACCAGCTTTTTGCAAAAAGTCAGTTCCAAGAAGAGTTCGATTGTCTTTAGCTGATGGTAAAGCAAAAATCTTGGTCTTGAAAATGTTTCCTTCGACGTCGATGTCAACTTCGGTGTGGTGTGCCTCGGTTTCTTTTTCGATGCCATCAGCCAGTGTTACATTTAGGACTGTAGTTTGGAATGCTGTCCCATTTTCTTTCAGTAGGTTGTACAACATCTCACCAGCTATTGTATTACTTGCTCCGGTGTCGGCACATGCAACACCATTGATTCCGTTTATTGAAACTTTCAACAAAGTTTGATGGGTACTTTTAAGTGAGAGGGACTTAAAATGCAAAGAACTCAGTTCCGTTGCTTCAATTCTTGAAGTTCCAGGTGGGTTTTCATCGAAACTGGTAAATTGAACGGCTCCAAAAGTCGTAGATGGCGAGTTTCTTGCAGGATTGCAAACTCTACACTTCGATCTGATGATTCCGGGGACTCCACAACCAAAGCAGTTAATCACTGGTCTTTCTTCCGAATGATTTTCAATTCTGTTTTCTCTGGGTATTGCAGCTGGAGCCTGTGCTCGGTTAGGATAAGCGTTGTTTCTCGCATTTTGAATGGGGATCCACGGTTCTCGGGATTCTCTTTGGACATCAAAGTTTCTGGAACCAAAATTTCCTCTTCTGGGATTTGGAGCACCTCGTTTGACTTCTTGAGTTAGGTAACTTTTTGGTTGAACCATTTTCTTCTGTGCTCCGAGCGTTGTTGGTCGAAGTCCTTCATAACTATCCAGTTTTTCAGCTAGTTCTGACGGGTTGTTCAGATTTTCCCACACATCCAAATAGTGCTGACGACATTCTGGGGTGCTTCTTCTTTTCATTTGGTCACAAATGATAAGATCCTTGAGTTGTGTGAAATTTGAAATCTGGAGTTCTTCCAACCAGCCTTCGAAAAAGGTGCGGAGTTCAAAGAAAAAATCTTTCCATGTCATCTCAGGGTTCTTTTTTGTTTGGGAGAACCGTTTTCTAAACTTCTCGGCAGTCAACCGGAAACGCTGCAGAAGAATTCCTTTTATATAGTCGTAGTCTTGTGACTGTTCCTCTGGTTCACGTGCGATTAGTTGTGCAACATCAGTGGGCAGAACTCCCAGCAAATATGCTACCCAGTTTGACTTTTCAACTTTGAAGAATTTTAGTTGGCGTTCAAACAGATTGAGGTATAAAGACATGTCGTCTTCTTTCACATCAAATTCTGGAATAAGATTTTTCAGTTGTAACTGTGGTTGAGCAGGGAACGCAACTCTTGCAATATTAGATGGTTGAACCATTTTTTGTGCTTCGATTTGCAGTCGGAGTTTTTCCAATTCAAAATTATTCTGCCTTTCTTGTTCTTTAAAAAGTCGTTCCTGTTCTTCGGCTTTCTGTTTCTCGGAAGCTTGTGAGGCTTCATTTTCTTTCCGCTCATCAATTATCCTCAAGAATGCACCACGTGTGAATTCTTCGTCATATGAGGCCGATTTAGTTATCGCATCCTTAATATCAAGAACTCTGGAATTTTCATCAACTGGTATATCAAGTTCACGAGCTAACTCAATAATATCTTGTTTTTTTCCTTTAGATAGGTACGCCATTGTGACAGTTCGGTATTTATAAGGATAAATAACAATTTATTACTCAAAGATATTTGATTATCTTTTCAATACCACCAAAAAAAAATCACTTTTGATTTCTAAACTTAATACTCGTAGTGGCAACGAACGTAATTGACAACAACCAATAAAGCCTATATAACCACTTGAATTTACGATAAAACAAATTTTATTTACAACCAGAAGTACGATTTTTCTTCCCAGTGTATTAATAGGCCATTATATACACTTTATTTCTAGATGAAATAATAAATTTTAAATACAACCAGAATTAGTTGATTAATTCCTTGCATTTTACTACCATATCACTTTTCTAGACGAAAATAATCTAAACTGAATTATGATAATTCTTGAAAACTATATAATTGCACTTTTTATTTCAGGGTGAAATATTTACTCAATTCATAAAGATATCAAAAAGATTCGACAGGTACTACAAAAGGAATGGTATGCGAAAATAGATTTCCAGAAAATAGTTCTGTGCACACGACAGAAAATTTCAATTCTTGTTTTCGAAATAGCGAAGGCTATTCTTCAGCTGTATAGAAACAGTAATTATCTTCGTATTAGCGACCGCTAACACAATTTCTGAATATTTTTCCTTTAGTAGTTCTTGTCTATAAGAAAGTTTGTACTTATCTGGGCATGAGGAAAGCGAGAACCTTGTCTTGGTTATATCCTTTCAGGTCCACACCATGTTGTGTCGATTCGCATGCCGCCATTCTTACAGCCATGCTAGCACTCATAGGCAGTTCGTAGTTCGTGCTTATCTAGTTGGGCGTCAATTGTAGCAAATATAGCACTGTTCATTGTCCAAATCGTAGGAATAAACTCACAAAGTCAACGTTTAACTTTTTAATGGACGAGTTAACCTTTTTACACATGTTAAGCAAATCGAAATATCATTTAAAACAAAACATTCAATCGTCTCGCGAAAAAACAACAAACAGGTTCAAAGTTTTTAGTCTCTCCCTCGGAATGGCGAAAAGGGGAAAATCCCGTTCTTCATTCTTTCGCCTGCCGTCAATATTGGCGTGATGATCGCTGCTTTTGGCGAACTGATCAGTCTGTTACAATTCTCATATTTTTTTTTGTGTTTCAAATAATAATTGTTAAATTACGCTTCCATGAATGAACGTTATTTCTAAAAGAGAATTGCGGAATAACATTTTCATAGATATTTCCTAAAGAAAAACCCATTTTATTACCTATCGTAATTTTTTTTGAATAACATACAGTATAAAGTATCTGAATACATTATTAATTTAACTAACAATAATTAGTTAACATTTACATAAAGAAGTATTTTTAATATCAACTAAAGAATTAAAATATCAATATTTTGAACAACAACTATTGAATAACATTTAGACAAATCTCCAACAACTCAAACCATAAGTACAGACCATCAAAACTTTGCTAAGACGTTACATTGAATGCAACCATGCTACGAGAAGAGTCTAGCCACCGTTTGTTATCGTTGCGCGGGTAAGGAGTAGTGCCACTTGCGACAGTCCCATTTGCGACGAAGGGAAAAGTCCTCAAATTTATCCTTTTCTCACCGTAAAAGGGGAGACTCATGAGGGTCTCATAAAGGTGAAGAAACTTGGCGTGATGAAGCATTGCAGTAGCGCCAATGCTTGGGTGTTAGTGATAAAAATTTGCAGTTGCCCCCCATATGGTATGTGAGTGCCTTTTTCGTTAAAAAGTGCGAGTGGCGCCTGGATGGGCGACAGGTGTTAATTGAGTGGTCAGACATCCTGCTTCTGACCTGACGGGACAGTCAGGTCAGGTTGGTATCGCTGTAACACTTTTATGTTACTGAAGACAAATGCGAAACAAATATATTACTTCACTATATTCATGAATGAATATTGTTAAAAACATAAACTTTATTACCTTACGACTTACGATGCACAGTGGGGAAAAGTTCTCAGTCGTTTCCAAAAGTAAAAAACGGAAACTTTGAATTTCCATTTTAAATTTGTCCACATTCAAACAATAATTTAACACATTAAAAAGCGTAATATACTTTTTTCCGATAGAATAATGTTTTTAATATTACGACGCTTTGTTGGGGACTGACGATAATCATTTGCAATACGAAAATATATATTTCGGTAACAAGGAATTTTACCGGTGTAAAATCTTTAAGAAAAATCGAGAATTAAATGGAATATCGAATTATATTTTTTAAATACATTATTAGTATGTATCATATTTTTTAAAGATACTATGAGCTAATTATTAAATCCTCTCATATTACCCTTACATATGTTCTATAACGAAGTTTTGAACGTATATAAATGATTTTTAAAAATATCGTGCACATACACTCTTAAAACAAAAGGGTGAAATCCACTAATATAGGATAAGTGCATTTTCAACACTGGAAATGAGTGAAAATTAACTCAGACTGAGTTAAAATCACTTGTTTGGAGTGATCCTGACGGAGTTTTAACTAAACAAGAGTGAAACCAACTCCAGTAGGATAAGTGAATTTCCAACACTGAAAAGAGTGAAAAATAACTCAGGCTGAGTTATATTCACTCGTTTGTTTTAAGAGTGTACTTGCACTTTTTATAATAAATTCAATTTTTTTTGCGAAATTACTTTTAAGTTACCTTATGTGACTCATCTTACATGAGAGAAGTTCTATATTTTTTATTTGAACTACTAGTAGTGAGTAGTAATTTCTTTTTTAAAAAAAATAATAATAATTTCCACCAATACACTGTTTTTAACGAAAGACAGCGAAAAAAAAAAGCAATTTTATTGCACATTTATTGAAAACTCTATTATTTTTTTTTTTACCTTTAACACAATAGCAAAAATTTTTAAGAATTTATAGGATGTCTTGTGTTTCGCAATGTACTTAGGTACATAAGTTTACAATTAAGTAGTATATGTTTAATGTGATGCATAAATATAATGAAAATACTTTTGAAACGAAAACTTAATTGCGTAGGAACTTTTACTCTATTTCCCCAAAGTTTTCAGAAAATTTCTATTGATAAATATTTAAATTTTTAGCTATCCAGATTTTTAACTAAAAGAAAGTAGAATAAATCTGAGCAAAAAGAATTGATTTTTGTCATAGAAAGGTGTCCTTGGCTTTAGTAGGAAAATAATTAACATAGTACTCAGAGAAAACTGCTTTTATAATAGTCTTCAAACAATTAATTGTTCAGAACATACTGGCTTACATACCAGTCATGATTTAAGTAAAAAGCACTTTTATATATATATATGCTGTATTAAGAGATCCTGCATGTTCTTGGAAACTTGGAAGCATCTAATAGGAAGTGTACCGTACTATAAATTATAGTAATCTTTCAAACTAATTGGTACTGTTAGTCAAAAGACAAGGGGACCAGGACTGAAAAATCTGAACTGACCTGTAAACGACTCGTGCAGCCAAAAACTGTCCAACGAATAATACTATGTGTAGAGGAAGTGCACGTTAAATATGCTTAAAAGATCAAGCTGCGTGCTATATCGACCTTAACTGTTGCGTTTTGTGTCAACTCAGGTGACGGCTCATCAATTGAATGTGGTTATAAATTGCGACGCCCAAAATTGCAAATAGCCCTTGTGTATCTCTAGTTCGACGATAATTCTAACTAAACTAACCTAAAAAAAGTTTAAATAAACATGTGTTTCATAAACAAATGGGAGAAAAATAGGTTTATTCAACAAGTAAATGAAGCGAAACTTAAAAAAAAAAGAATAAAATTATATATACATGACGAGCTAGGTAAATAATTTTCTAAAGTTTTAATTATACACGAGGTTTGGATACATCTTTATTATCACTTGCGAAAAATATTTTTAGCATTGCATGCAAGATTTTGAAGTACTTTTCCAATTTTAAAAGAGTTATTTATCTCGTTTTTTATTATAAATATTTCTATTATTCTTCTGTAACTAGTGCGTAATGTTAGTCTTCTTTTAAACAAGTTGAATACATCATTTCACTACGGCGAACTCAGAGTGAAATTACTCGAGTTTAAAAAAAGATAGTAGTTTAAGCAAGTGCCGGATATATAAGTATTAATATATCCGGCAATCCAATTGAAATTTAATTTTTTTCATGTAAGTTTTACTTGAAATGTTTGCATCTTATAAAATGAGTGAAAAAAAGTACTTTTTTTTCACTGCATTTGGGTGAAAAAAGTAGTTTTTTATAATTGCGTGAAAAAAATCCGACTTCTCATTATAATTTCAATATCAGACGCGTGCAAAATTATTGTTAAGCTGCTAACAAAGTTTTATTGTTCACTTGCAAATATTTTTTTACTCAACATATATTTTCATTGAAAACGTCCCCAATAAATGTAGAAATATCTGTTCTTAAAATAATACGCTAGTTGGAATATGAAAATTCTATTTTATCACTGTTTCTAAAAAGTATAACTTGACGCAGGAGTGTGATAATAAAATTATAGTGTAAAATGTTGATTTTTTTCACGCAATTATAAAAGAAATACTTTTACTTATTGATTCTGATGAGTTGAGCAAAATAAAATAAGCTTAAATTAGGAGAAAATTATTTGGTTAGAGCAGGAAAAGTGCTCCTCGCATAATCCAAATGGTGAAGATCTTAATTAATTTGGTAATAGTTTAGAGCACTTGTTGCATAAATATATTTTTTTTTAGATTTCACTAAATTTTCAAACAAAAGGAATTTATTAACATTTAGTTGTTACTTAAACAGAAGGAATTTTAATGATATCTATGTTCTGCATTTTGTCCTACTTGAATAAAATGTATTCAAAAATTAAATGTTTACATATATATTTTTTTATTTGCATGATATAATTATCTTTATTAAATGGTAAAGTGAAAAACTTTATAGAGCACATATGGTATGACACTTGCACATGTAGCCTCGGGATAGGCTTGGCCAAACCACAACTAGACATCCCTTGTCCCGCCCCGTCTGTCATCTGGAATTTCTTATCGTATTGCAACGAGGGGTTGGTGTACAAAATAATTTTCCTTTTACCTCTTTTTCTCCCCAACTAAATTAGTGGGATAAAGAAGCCAATATGTAGCTAAATCGAATTGCAACATAGGGAAAACGAAGTTTAGGGTTGTTAAGTTTTCCACCCAAAGTCCCTAACTAATTAGTCAGCTATAGGGATTTTTTTTCGTCGCATCTGGGACTGTCGCAAGTGGGACGACACGCGCGGGTAATTCGCTTTGCGCAATGAATTATCTCGAGTTGCAGGTCCTGAATTATTTGTCAAATGAATTTCTAGCGAGTGTTAAGTTTCAAGGGATATTCAAGTTGTTTATATTCAATGTCCCATTGTTAAAAGTTGTTAAAAATAATTGTATAATACATTCTCATAAAATTGTTGTTTTTCAGATAAAATTGTTGAATAACGATGTCATAAATGAATATTTATTATAGATGACAATTTGTGACTAATATTTTGTTTGGATTTATTGTAAGTAAAATAGCAATTATTATGCATCATGCATTGCTTACAAATGTTAAAAACCTTTGAATACATTGGTATTTTAAGTCAAAATAACTGTTTAACCCTGTAATGCATTCATTTTTTTATCCCAAAAAATATATATTTATATCTTTAATACTCATACATTATGGGGGAAATACTGAAAAAAAAAATTAACTGCATTGCAATTTAAATAATTTCAATTTCTAAAATTTTTGCCATAAGGCAAAGACCTACTACAAAATTCCAATTTTGAAAAGAATGATTAGAAAACAATTAAATATATTTTAAAATAACCCTCTTGAACTATAATTATTTTTCAAAACAATTTATTAGTGTTTAGTACTAATATTATTATACTTTGAATACTGCCAAAGACGTAATTTCGCAACAGTTAATAACTTTAATTTTGAAAAAACTTTAACTACTGTCATCTATGGGGAAAATTAGAAGCTAAAACTTAAAAATGGAATGTAATAAATGAAAAAAATACAAATTTTTCGAGATGGAGCTCTACTTTAATAGAATAAAGTGGATTGTGTTACTTGTTGCCAAACGGCAACAGTATGCATTAGAGGGTTAAGTACATACCAGCAAATCTTCTCTAAGAGTTACAATGAGATTGAGTGCTAAGCCACTGCAACTGTGTAACTAGAAGATTTCTGCCCTCATTTGTTATCGTTGCGCGGGTAATTCGCTCTGCCTAATGAATTATCTCGAGTTGCTGTCCCGAAATATTTGTTCAAATGAGAAATTTATATATAGCGAGAGAGTGTAAATTTCAAAGGAAATTCTAGTTGTTTATATTCAATGTTTCATTGTTCAGGGTGGTTCAAAAACAATTGGAAAAAATACATTCGAATAAATTTATTGTTTTTCAAATAAAGTTATTAAAAAACGCTGTCATAACTCAATATTATTTCGAATAACAATTAGTAAACAACATTTGTTTAGATTTATTGTATAAGAAATTTTAATAATACATTTTATTTTTTGCGAATGACATGTGTTAAATATTATTTAAATAAACTGATATTTTTAATAACAGTAATTGATTAACATTTTTGTAAATAAGTATTTCTAATATCAATTATTGATTTTAAATTTCGATATATTATCTATCTCACTTCGCTCAAAAACTATTGAATAACATTCAGACAAATCTTAAACAGCCCCAACATTAAGTACAGACCAGCAAATCTTCGCTAAGACGTATAGAATGAGATTGAGCACTGCAACTGTGTTACCAGAAGATTCGGGCCACCGTTTGTTATCGTTGCGCGGGTAATCCGCTCTCCTAATGAATTATCTCGCGTTGCAGTCCTGAAATATTTGTTCAAATGAGGAATTTCTGGCGAGCGTTAAGTTTCAGGGGGAAATTAGTTTCGAGTGATTTGTGTTAATTTGAAGTTGTCTCTGTAAATACTATGTTGGTGTGGTTGGATGGATGGGTTCTGGTACGTTGTCTAAAGTTTATTGTGTTTTGGGCTAAACTAAAGAACCGTGGCCGGCAATTTTAAGCCAAATATGGTAACCCCAAAAACTGGTATTATGGCAACCTTTGGAGAAATTAGCAATTGCATCGACAATTAATTTTTAATCCATTTAAATCTAAAATGCATATAACTTATTCTTAAGTTTTCTTATACTAATATTTTATTAATTGTATGCTTAACGATTTTTAATAATTATTTACTTTTTTTAAAATCAATGATTCGGCATTTTAACGCTTCACTTTTTTCTATAAATCTGGTCGGCAATTTAATTAATTTTTCCGTTGTTTTAAATCGGCCATTTTGAAATTATGTAGTATTCTTGATCATTTCGAGATGGCAAACATCTCGGTAAGTGCCAGGGTTTGTTATCATTTGAACACTTATTCATTCTAGAATATTCATTCATTCATTCCAGAATATTTATTCATTCATTCTAGAATAATCACTCATTTATTCTAGAATATTAATTAATTCATTCATTCTAGAATGCTCATTCATTTATTCTAGAATATTCATTCAATCATTCTAGACTAGTCATTCATTCTAGAATATTCATTCATTCATTCTAGAATATTCATTCATTCATTCTAGAATATTTATTCATTCTAGAATATTCATTCATTAATTTTTTGAATATTCATTCTTTCATTCTAGATTATTTATTCATTAATTCATTCTAGAATATTCATTATAAAATATGACGTTATGTAACAACATAGCATCATATTCTAGAATGAATATACCAGTAACACTTTTGTAAAAATAACAAGGTGATTTATCTATTCGACAGGGGAAATATTTAAATATTTATCTTTTTTCGACATTTTAAAGAAAAAAAATCCACTGGAATTGCCGTTTGCTGCTTGACATATCGTTGTGAATCGATGTGCAAACGGAAAATTGCTTTCTTTAGTAGTCATTCTGCTGTTGACCCACTTTTCTTAAGTTTTAAATTTGGATTGTTTTTCCTTGGCATTTGCGTTCTTTTTGGAGACTTCTATTTGCACTAACCCGAATGCGAATCTTCGTCGTGAGCAGAGGAGTCTGTTGCACTGACCTCTGCACCATCAAGACCTTCGAAGTACACTGCTCAAAACAATTAGGGGAGCACTTTGCGTACTTTTGCTTACCCGTCCAGTTCCAACTTCTTATTTTTTATTATAAAAATCTAAAATTTGTGAAATAGATTTCTTATGCATCCAGATTGAAATGGTAAAAAACATTGAAACAAATCTTATGTTTTTAGCTGAAATTTAAGGGGCAAAAAATTGGAATTATAACTTTTGAATAAATTATAACAATATTTTTTTTTCAAAATTTTAACTGTAAAAAAAAAGTAAAATAAAATTTTAGACTTCTAAGAATGCAAGCGTGAAGAATTTAGGGTCAATTTATTTCATAAAAGTTTTAGGGATTGAAATTTATTTTACCATGTTTTTCATATTTTCATTCAATTAAAACAACCATTATTTAATTCCTTCAAAAGACTTGATTCTTCCATCTAACGATAAATAAGTACCAGTTCAACTTAGCGAGAGAGAAAAATCGGAAGCTGATGATACCAAATGGAATCATTGGGGGCGAAATTGTTTAAACCATGCATTCCCCTAATTGTTTTGAGCAGTGTACTTTGTAAAGAACATATTTAATCGTCGTAATAAAAACAGAAAAAAAAATTCTCAACAGGTGCAATCTGTATCAGTGGTAAATTTTTTTTTATCTCCTTTCAGTGCAAATGCGTGTTTTGAAAAACTGAGAAGTAAGTTTTTTTTAAGTTATTTAGCGGAAGAAAACATAATTTTTTTTTACAGTTTAGAAATTATTATTCTGCTGCAGGGAAAATTCACAGAGAAATGATTCTTCTATTTTTAGAGAAAATGTACATTTCGATAAATTGATAAGTAGTTTTACTGTAGTTTTCTGTGGTGTTAGTTTGGTTTATTTTGAATTATCGTCGCACTGGAGCTACACGAGGGCTATTGGCGACGGGCGTCGTATTTCTGTGGTGTTAGTAAAACGGTATTTCCTGTAGGAAAATGACAGAAAAAGTTTTAACAGATTTTTTACAGTTTAGAAATTATTCTTCTGTTGCAGTTATCTGTTCACAAAGAATATGTGAATTTCGGTAAATTGATAAGTAGTTTTATAGTAGTTTTTGTAGTGTTAGAAAAATGGCATTTCCTGTAGAAAAATAACAGAAATAGTTTGAATAGATTTTTTATAGTTTAGAAATTATTCTTCTGTTACAGTTTACTTTTTTCTTCAATGGAACTGCAATATTGTCGGTCAAGCCTTTGCAAACTCGACATATTCCCCAGAATTGAGAGCCATTTTCTTTTGGCACCATCTAGGCGACTCTGCCAATTTTGACGCACATATTACAATGAATCTCAGCCTTCTGTAGATGTTAAAGTATGCCGATACTTAATTTTGGTGAAAGGACCAAAGCCAAATAGGCCCTCTATAGATCTTTTACGTGCCACACAATCATATGACATGCATGCCCAAGTTTTCCCCATCCAGAAAATCCGATGACTCAGCCGGGGCTCAAACCCGCGATCTTGATCTTAGGAGTCGGGCACATTTAACCTCCCCACTGGGCTGCTTCTGTTCACCACCTAGATTAGAAGGCCGGCGAACTAAATGCTTGACTTCATATTAGTGGACCGATTCTATGGTTTTGACCAATGATCATTCGTGACTAGATCTTGTATTTGAATAAATTTTTAAGATAAGATGAATCAAGATGCGACGTCATCTTAAGATACGACGTTATTGGTCTGCAAATCGAAATCGGTCTACTACACTCTTAAAACAAAAAGAGTGAAATCCACTCCAGTAGGAGAAGTGCATTTTCGACACTGGAAAGGAGTGAATATTAACTCAGACTGAGTTAAAATCACTCGTTTAGAGTGATCCTGTCGGAGGTTTAACACACAACGGATCCACTCCTGAAATAACTCAGACTGAGTTAAAATTGCTCGTTCGTTTTAAGAGTGTAGTTTGACTTTGTGTTGCTTAGTTCTTCGGCCTTCTAATCTAGGTGGTATTGTTCTGTTGCAGTAACTACTGCTATTCAGTCATACTGGCGGAGTAGGCTTGTTTAATTGCACCAAAATAAGTCCGTATGTCACTAAGGACCCGAAAACAGCTAGGAAATTCTTTTTTGTAAAGTACAGCACCCCGCAGCCGGACAGCGCACAATCCGGTACACTTACGATCTGCTGGACGAACAAGAAATTCACGCGATTCTCGAAAGATGAATCATTCATCGCCAATTTGCCGAACTTGGCGTGCACGATCGACTTCAGACTGTTTATTTGTGTTGGTATGGAGTCAGAAAAGTAGTATAACAAAAAGAGGGATACAGTCACAAATATAATGCGGTATATGTAATCAAAAACCAGTGATGTATTCAAGTCATCTTCCTTATAGAGAAGGAGACCTGTTAACATGCTGAGTAAATTTGATAGGCAAAAAACACTGATGCAAAATGCAGCTTTAGAAAACGAACTTTGCAGTGTTTTTATTATGTCCAGGATTCTGAAAAACTTGTTAAAGAACTTTTGCGAATTCTTAAGAACCGAATGAAATGGTTTCGCATTAAGTTCTTGAGATAAATCTTTAATAAAATTTGAAATTTTATGGCACAGAACCAAATAGAGGCCGAGTATCAGCGTCGCTGTAGCCTCAGGAAAAAAGTAATGAAACATTGTTTTAAGAAAGTGGCAGAGATTCCTTACCCACTTTCGACGAAATTCGGCACCGTACAGCAAACTTTCAAACTGGTAATCAATTTCATAATAAACCGCTATCCATGTAAACATAACGCAACGCACTAACATCACTGCAGCTACCACCATGACAGTGCCATTCAAGCGCCGAACATTTAATGGTTTTGGTGACACATTTTGAATTTTTTCTATAGTTTTAATAACTTTTTTCGCGTTTTTTCGCATGGAATGCCATGCAAGTAAACGCGTACTGATCTTTATGAAGTATACTAATTCAATTCTCCACGAAAACCAGGCTGCAGTGGCGTACCTCAAAATCCACGCAATGCAATCTCCGAATTCCAAATGCAAAAGCGTAGGAATCAGTAACGTAAAAATGTATCTGCACGGTTTCGGTCCGTCAAACTTAAGCATTCCAAAGTATTTGACGAATGTGAGAAGGAGTCCATAGTCTTCGATGGTCTCTTGGTAAGGGTAAAATGCATTTACTTTACACATATTTCTGGACTGCAACTGATTTTTTTTCAAATTTAATGTAAACCTTTATTTCTATACGGAAAATAATATAATTATATCAATAGAATACTTACACTATACTTTTATCATTACATTTTCAGAGTTTTATCTAAATTTTTAAAACCAAACAGCCTCATAGCTATTCTGAATTAAAAAAAACTTGAAATGAGCTACTTTTAGTTATTAGTGACTTGGATACATTTCTTTCTACATTTTATTCTACCATCTACTACTACTCTACAATTCTACCATCTACTACTACTCTACAATTCTACCTTCTACTACTACTCTACAATTCTACCATCTACAACTACTCTACAATTCTACCATCTACTACTACTAATGTGCAATTCGACCATCTATTACTACTACTCCACAATTATACCACTACTATTTTATAACCTTACCATCTACTACAATCGATTCCGCCTCCCAAAAACATTTACATTTAAACACAATGTTTCTGCAATGAAACTCAACGAGGTTCTCTTTCCTAGTTTGCTGCTACATTCAATTCTACCATCTACTAAATTCAATTCTGCCATCCAAAAACATTTAAATTTATATTTAAACACAATGTTTCTGCAATGAAACTCAACGAGGTTCTCTTTCCTAGTTTGCTGCTACATTCAATTCTACCATCTACAACTACTCTACAATTCTACCATCTACTATATTCAATTCCGCCTCCCAAAAACATTTAAATATATATTTAAACACAATGTTTCTGAAATGAAACTCAACAAGGTTCTCTTTCCTAGTTTGCTGCTACATTCAGTTCTACCATCTACAACTATTCTACAATTCTACCATCTACTACATTCAATTCTGCCTTCTATAAACACTTAAACATATATTTAAACAAACTGTCACTTCAATGAAACTCAACGAGGTACTCTTTTCTAGTTTACTGCTACATTCAATTCTATCAAGACTATAATTTGATCTCATTATAATATGCTCAAATATTAATATAATTTATACAAGTTTAATGAAATGTGTGATTTATCGACGATTCCCAAATTTAAACTGCATATGGGTATTTTATTTGAAGGGAAAGTTTTTTAATGTAAACCGCACTTACTTATACAAACAATTATATAGGCTTAAAGAAATGTGTGATGATAGTTTCCATAGCAACTATAAATGGGCGTGTTGAAAATATAAGATTTTCACCTGAAATTTGTAGTGTCTAAGATTTAATAGATATCAGTTTATAGAATTATGCATACAAACTTAACATTATAAAATAATAGATAAAAGGCAAAACAATAAATATCAGCTTCAATTTTTGTTTGTTTTAAAGATTAACATTTTTCAATCATGGAAAACGTTTTTAGAAAATAACGTTAATAAGATCATAAAAAAATAATTTGTGATATTTTTTCTTTAATCTTTTTACCTTTGACAAAGTAAAACGATAAATTCTAATATTAATACTATCGAAAATACATAACTGAGTTTATTACATTGGCTGCATTGTAAAATGTGATTAGACAAATACTTTTTATACTTGAACAGTAGCGGTAGAGTTAAGATTTTAAAGCAATTGAAATAATATTATAGGGTGCATAAGTGCCTTTAAACTCTTAAGACCCGAGCGCAATCCTACGCGTATATTCTTAATCTAAACGTACTTTTCTTCAAATATATGTTAAAAAGTATGTTTTACAGAGTAATTTTTTTAAAAAATATGTTCAATAGTTACTGAAAGACATGCCTTAAGGACTAAAAAGGCACATTTTTGTGCTATAAATGCAAAACAAAAAGCCTTATCACTTATTTGCAGTTAGCAGTTTGTGAAAAGTATGCTCTGAATTCAAAATGCTTTTAAAATTAACTAATAAAACATGTTTTAAAAAAAAATTTGATTGATGATTGATTGTTAATCGAAACTAATGTGGTGTTACACACTCTTTGTTTAAAGTAACACAATAGCATACTTCTTATTTCCACACAAACATACAAGATAATAAAGTCAAAACATTAAATTCTAAAACTCGCTAAAGCTATAATTTTTTTCATTTCTAAATATTTTTCAACATGATTATGTTTAAATTATTTAGTAAAATTAATAAATTTTTTGGGCATGAACAAGTTAAATGTCACATCAAGCATATCGCATTTTGACACTCATTAAATAGTAAATAATTGTTTTCAAGCAGTCTCCATAGAAACAAACAATTTAAAAGGCTTTTTGAAGCTATTTAATTAAAATCGTGAAGTAATAATGCTAAGTGCATCATTAAAATATTGAGTTAAATACCTTGAATCTAAAAAGTGTAATTTAGTAAAATTAAGAAAACATTATCAGCCGAGTTGATTAGATTAAATTATACATATCATTAGGTTTTAAAATCACAACAGCTATTAAACTGTATGTGTTAAATTGACGGACCAAAAATTTTAAAAAAATTAATACAGGGTGTCTGTAAATGAATGTCCGAGTTTCAAATTGTAATAGTACCAGCTGTAATCGTTTGACATAATGTTGGTTGAAAGTGACGACTGAAGAATAACTTCAACAGTTTCATCTAAGCGCATGCGCTTGTACCGCTACATCGTTTTCACAGTTTCAGAATCATCTATTCCATTACTCAGGACTTGCTGCAAACATTACGGGAAGAATTGCATTTTCGTTTGAATGTGTGTCGTATCACTAAAGGCGCACACATTGAGCACTTATAGGAAAACTAAGTTAGTTCTTCTTCAATTTCATGTATGATTTTTGTAATATTTAGTAAAAAATAAACTCCTGTAATATACCATTGTAACTCGAACATTCTTTTACGAAAAACATTATGCATCATGCAGAAATTGCATTACTACTGTTTTTGAACTTCGAAATTCTACATACAAGTATAACGGTAAATCTGTACAGAATATAATGAAAATATTGGAATATTTCGTTATAAATTCTTTATTTTTAAAAAAAAAATAATTACTTTCATATAAAAGTTTCAATAAGTATTTATTTTCCTTATTTTATCTGCTGCTATCTATTTTTAATTCCACTTTGCATTTAATAAAATAATTGTTACTCAAAATGCAGTGGCTTAAATCTTAGTTTCGTAATTATTTCTGAATCATATATACTTGCCTTGTCACTAATATAGTTCAGGAATCTATAATACATTTTCTAAGAAAAATAGTATTAGGAAGATAGGGAAATATTTTTAGGTATACATAATTGTTTGGATGTAACACATGAGTTTATATTATGTACAGGGTATCCGTTAGAGAATGTTTTAATGGTATATTACAGAAGTTTATATTATGCAAAATATAACAAATCATACATGAAATTGAAGAAAAACTAACCTAATTTTTCCTATAAGTTCTCAATGTGTGCGCCTTTAGTGATACGTGACACATATCCAAGCGAAAATACAATTCTCCCCATACTGTCCACAGCAAGTCCGGAGTCGTAGAGGCAACAGCCTGTGCAACTGTGAAAACGATGTAGCAGTACAAGCGCATGCGCTTATCTGAAACTGTTGGAGTTATTCTTTATTCGTCACCTTCAACCACAACTGTCGAACGATTACTGATACTATAACAATTTAAAACATCCCGGAAACCCTGTATATACAGGGTGGTTATAAAATAATGCTCGCTATTCGGAGTGGTCTGTAGCTTGAATGAATGATCCGAATGCATCAAAAATTGAGACACTTACTAATCATGAAGAGGGAAAAAGAATGGAATCATAAAAAAGATAAAATCATAAAAAATAATCATAAAAAGGAATAATCATTAAGAAACAAACTCGTCTCTTGACCAGGGCTCCAAATTACGAGGCGTCGTCAATTACGGCCAACACATTCAATTACGCCTCGTAATTTAGAACCCTGGTTAAGTGACGAGTTTGTTTTTTATGATTCCATTCTTTTCCCCCTTTCTTGATTAGTAAGTGTCTCAAACTTTTTTTTATTTCGATTATTAAAGCTACAGACCACTCCGAATAGCGAGCGTTATTTTATAACCACCCTGTATATAAAAAAAATAAATAGAATTTAGTCCCTTGTTTTCGGATTTAGCTGTACAAGAATTAGTCCATAAGTCACCAAAGTTCCAAGGAGCGCCAGCAAATTTCCCTTCGTGAAGTTCAGCAGTCCACAGCCGGACAGCACACAATCCGGTACATCGACAATCTGCTGTACGATCGAGAACTTGGCGCAATCTGAGTCAGACATTCCTGTCTTTACCACGCTGCCGTACTTGTTATAGACATTCAGCTTCAGGTTCTTCATCTGTCTAGGCACAGAGTCGGCAAAGTGAAACAGTAAATACAGGGACAGAGACGTGAATATGATTCGATATAGGCACTGGAAAATGAATGCGACATTGAAATCTTCTGTAGGGTGCAAAAGAAAATATGATGCCATGGAAAAGTCATACAGCAAGTAATAAATGCACAGGCAGAAAGAAGTGCTAGAAAATGAATTTTGCAAGCCGGAGATGGCATTGAGAATTTTAAAGAACTTGCTCAAAAAGTAAGCACGACTCCTCAGGATTGCACTTTTTGACTCAGCGTTGATTTCTTTCGAGAATTCTTTTATAAGCTTCGACATTTTGTAACACAGAAACGAATGTAGCATGTGCGTAAGTGATGTTGATAGACTTGGTAAACAATCAAAGACAGCGATTTTCAGAAAGAACAATGCTTTTCTAACCGAATTTGGTTCCAATTCGCTGTTGTAAAGATGATATTCCAAAAAGGCTTCGCTTTCAGTGTCAACCACGATCGAAGAAACTGTCACAAAATAGGCAAGTAAGAGTAGTATCAGGACGATAACGGCAGAATTCCAATACACATTTATTGAAGGTTTCGAAGAGGACAAACTTCTAATTTTCTCCATTGTGTCAATTACATCTTTGGATTTCCGTCGCAAGTTGTGCCAAACTAGTAACCTCATGGCCAAACTTATGATGGTGGCCAGCTCATTTTTCCACATGAACCATTCTTCATGAACATAATACAACATGAATACAACACTTTCTATAAACTGCAAATGTAGAATTGCAGGAACCGTCATCGTCAAAAGGCGTTGGAACATGTTCTGTCCTTCTAAACGGAGTATTCCAAAGTATTTGACGAGTGCGAAAAGGAGACCATAATCTCTACTGAAGTCGACAACAGAACTATTTTTAACGAATACTTGAACTTTGTTCATGTTTTTATCGCAATATATTTGTATTTAATATATTCAAAATTACTTAGCTTTCAATAGAAATGATAAACTTTAAATCAATTTTAGCAAGTTGTATATTATAAAACACAACACTTTCTCACTGCGAAAGAAATTTGACGAAAAATTATTGTGACTAAGTTCTGGTTAATAATTAGAATTCTCGAAACAATAAAAGTACTATCCAACGTTGAAATGACTACTGTACTCTTCAGAAGTCCAAACACCAGTCACTTTAGGAAAAAAAACTACGAATTAACTTAGATGAAAAATTATTGTAACTAAGTTCAAGTTAATAATTAGTATTCTCGGCACAATAAACGTACTATCCAACGTTGAAAAGAATACCGTACTCTTCGAAAGTCAAAATTCCAGTCACTTTATGAAAAAAACAATACGAATTAAATTCGATGAAGAATTATTGTAACTAAGTTCTGGTTAATAATTATAATTCTCGACACATAAACGTACTACCCAACGTTGAAAAGACTACAGTGCTCTTCGAAAGTCCAAGCACCTTATGAAAAAACAACAGCAAATAAAAACTTTAAACGTCGTCGCAACGAAGTTCTATTTGTTTTGTGTTTTCAGTTTTGTTAAATATATTTTTTTCACAATTTCTCATTTAAAATACAATATCTCATTAAATATTTGTTTACTTTCAATAGATACTAGAGTCCCTCAAAAACGCTACATTTAGGGGCGTTTCACACGCAATCGCTCAAAAAAAAATATCCGCACAAGGTTGTGTAAAATCTGCATTGATATAACATTGCCACTAAAGATTATGCTTCGTTATGAAGGCAAAAAAAAACTCAAAAAATCGGAAGCAGTGCGTGTGGAACCGGATAAGAATAACTGCATTATTAATTTTTGTTACTGGACACATCCAAATACGTTTGTAAATGATCACTGCATTACTAATATTTACTTTTGGTTCCTTGGGTTACCAGATTCACAGAAATAACGTATACTAGTGTGTAAGGGCCACGCTCAGATTAAATTAACAATTGCTAAATAATTAAATACGTGCAGACGATTGTGTAAAAGCTTTTGTGCGGTGGCATCTGTTTTGTTGTGAAAAAATGGAAAATGATTTGTTTTTGGAATTTTTGTGTTTTTGAAAATGAAGTTTGTTATTCGAAATAAAGTAGTTAAGAAAGGAAATAAGTTGTTTTAAAAGTTTATTGAATGAAATCACCGGTCACTACACTGTGTTTTGTTGGTTGGTGTCGTTTTCGCAATTGAATTATATCTAAGGGCTCTGTGCTACTGAGTTTTTTGAGTATCATCAAAATGAACACTAAAAAATAAATTACCTTTTCCATTATTTACAAATAACATTCGAAGTTAAAGTTACAAAGGTACTATACATCTAAAAATTCATCTAAAATTCATGAAGTCAAATATGAATATTACGAAGATAAAAATGTGAATATTAGTTTATTACAAATATGCAATAAAATCATATTAATTTATTTTAATAACATATATGTAGTATATGAAACAGTTATTGTAATTATATGACACACAGTTTTATTTTTTAGTCGACTTTATCGTCTTGATAATATAAATTTAATTTTTCGTTATTAAAATACAAAATAAATACGTCAATGTCTCTAAAACTGTACATCGGACAGAAAGTAATCTGTCGCATAAATTTATTTTAATAAAATATTAATTTAAGGGGGTTCGGCATGCTGTATATCGGTAATGTTAAATTGGCCAATTGCAATGTACCTTTTCAAAATAACTACTGATCAGATCATCTTAACATTTTTTGTGTGTCTTATACCAACCTTTTATATTAATCTGAGGATAAAAGTTTTTTTAAAAATAACTGTTAGATCTTTTTTAATAAAATAAGTTTTAAAGTGCCCAAAGAATCATGAAATTTTTCGCTTTTTTTTCCACATAAAATTACTTTTTTCACTTTAGTTTTATTAATATTTATAACCTCAGATTGATCTATACTATGTATTACATCATATAAAAAAAGTTTACGAGAAAACATAGCATAGTTTTTGTGAAAAGTTACACCGAAGTTCAAAAAATCAAGTTCTGAGAAAAACGCGATTAAAGTTTTTATTTTTTACCCGTTTCAGTAAGGAAAGGGTTAAATAAAATGGCTTTTAATGTCACAAATATTTTTTCCAATCGTCTTGATACTTTGTGACATTATTAATAAAAGTTGTAATAGTATTTTAAGCCAATAATTTTATTCTTTATTTTTTCACCGATTTTGGGGTACTGAACCCCCTTAACAATTTTACTCTAAAAGTTATTGTCCAAAAGCTTTCATGCCACTTATGTAATGACTGCCGCTGGCGGATAAACTGCAAGTACCACAACAATCAGTTGGACTGTTTTTGTACTTTGTTTCATGTTATCCAATTATCAATACCTCATTCAAACGCTTTTAGATTGCTTGTTTTCTAAATCTCAGTTTCTAAAAACACTTTTTGGGGCTGTTTAACCCTCTAATGCATGATTTTTTTTATTTTCATCCCAAAAAATATATATGTATCCTCAATACTCACACATTATGGGAAAAATACTTAAAAAATGTAATTGCATTAGAATTTAAATATTTTCAATTTTTTAAATTTTTCCACATGACAAAAACCAACTGCAAAATTCCAATTTTAATAATGACTAGAAAACTACTAATAAATATTTCAAAATAACCCTTTTTAACTATGATTAATTTTTCTAAACAACTTATTAGTATTTAGTACTAATATTATTATTCTTTGAATACTGCCAAAAACGTAATTTCACAAAAGTTAATAACCTCACTCTTTAATTTTGAATACACTTTTACTACTGTCATCTATGAGGATTATTAGTAACTAAAACTTTAAAATGAAATGTAAAAGATGAAAAAAACACAGATTTGTCTAGGAGGAGCTCTAATTTAATAGAATAAAGTGGATTATGTTACTTGTTACCAAACGGTAACAGAATGCATTAGAGGGTTAAACTTTCAAAAGAAATAACAATCATTACCAAAGGATGCATTCTCTTCACATTTGCTTTATTATGCACTTATAAAAGCTTCTCTAATGTATTAGAGAAATATTATTATCACAAATAAGTACTGTTGAACAAACTGAGATTTACGCATAGCATTAGCTATATGAATATTCTCTAAAAGTTTGACCATCATTCATAAACATAAAGTCAGAAAAACACTATCTTGGTATACATTAGTTTAATTGAAAATCAATGTTTCCAAAATGTTTCTTACAAACTTAATTTTAAAAGGATCATGTTTTTTCTAGTGTTTTAAATTTTAAATATATGTATATTTTAAGTGAATCAGTGAAAAGATTACTTAAAGGCAAATGGTTAATTAGTATAAAGAAATTCATGTTATGATTAGAAAAAAAAACACAGTCATACTTTTCTAACTGGTTTATTTCATATGCCCGTACGTGTTAAAATGTCTATGCTAACACAAATACAATTAAGTTACAGCTTATGATTAATGCAGTATCTAATTAGAAATGGGTAGTTGCGATCCTTACAATTGCAATAAACCAGTAAAACCTTGGCAAGATTCAACAAATACCTCAATTTTCTTTGATAAAGAAGTGGAAAAATTGAAAAAGTTATACCAAGAGTGCAATTATATCAAATGAATTATAAAATTGTGTACGCTTGAAGTTTGGAAAGTTAATTGTACATATTGGTAAATAAGTAGGAAAAGTTGCAAAAAGCTATACCAACGAGTGCAGTTATTATAATAAGTATAAAAATATATTTACTTGATGTTTGAAAACTTAGATGTACTAAACATTAGATTATTTAAAATTTATATTTAAGCATACTAATAATGATGGTTAAGGGACATAATTAAGAACATTTGCAATGATATACGTTTTCTGAAATGCTCGAAATACAATAAGCCGAAAATGATTCTTTAAAACTAGCTTACTGTTTCATAAGGTGAAAGTGCTGAAAAATCGTCAAATTCACGTGATTAAAGGACTGGGCGTCAAGATTAATTTACTAAACTGTATAGTGGCACGTGGCTTTCCTTCTTGCTCAGCTTAGGAAGTCGGTAAAGTTTTTGCTCATCCGGCTGCAGGGTTTTCATGATCAAATTTAGCAGATCTCAGACACAAATCTGTACCAGTAGTTGGACTTCTGTTTTTTCAGTTTGTTGAAAACAATCATTTCAAAACATCAGTCCAGTGTTGAAAATCCAGTGCTAAAGGCTTTTTGATGCTACTTAATTGAAATCGTGAAGTAATAAAGCTAAGTGCATCATTAAATTATTGAGTTAAATACATTGAATTTAAAAAGTGTAATTGAGTAAAATAACGAAAAAATATTATCAGGCAAGTTGATTGGATTAAATTATACATAACATTAGGTTCTGAAACAACAACAGTTATTAAACTGTATGTGTTCAATTGACAGGCCAAAATTTTTAAAAAATACTGCAATTCAGAGTGACCGTATAAGAATGTCCAAGTTTCAAATTGTTATAGTATCAGCTGTAATCGTTTGACAGTTGTGGTTGAAAGTGGCGAATAAAGAATAACTCCAATTGTTTCAGATAAGCGCATTTGCTTGTACCGCTACATCGTTTTCACAGTTTCAGTATCATCTGTTCCATTACTCCGGACTTGCTGCAGACAGTAAGGAAAGAATTGCATTTTCGTCTGGATGTGCGCCGTATCACTAAAGACGCACACATTGAGCACTTATAGGAAAAACTAAGTGAGTTCTTCTTTAATTTCATATTGATTTTTGTTATATTTTGCTTAAAATAAACTACCATAATATACCTTTGAAACTCGGACATTCTTTTACGAACACCCAGTATTATAACATTGGAAAATATTTTAAAACGTCATGCAGAAATTGCATTACTGCTGTTTTTGAACAATTAACGAAATTTCTCGTACAAGTGTAACGGTGAGGCCATGCAGAATATAATGAAAATATTTCAAAATTTCGTTTTAAATGCTCGATTTTTTTTTTAAATATTACTTTCATATAAAAGTTTCAATAAGTATTTATTTTCCTTCTTTTATCTACTGCCATCTTTTTTTAATTCCACTTTACATTTAACAAAATAATTGTTCTTAAAATGCAGTGGCTTAAATCTTAGTTTCGTAATTATTTCTGAATCATATATACTTGCCTTGTCACTAATATAGTTCAGGAATCTATAATATATATTTTCTAAAAAAATAATATTAGGTAGATAAGGAAATATTTTTAGGTTTATATAATTGCTTGGATGTAACACATGAGTTTATATTATGTACAGGGTATCCGTTAGAGAATGTTTTAATGGTATATTATAGAAGTTTATTCTATGCAAAATATAACAAATCATACATGAAATTGAAGGAAAACTAACCACATTTTTCCTATAAGTTCTCAATGTGTGCGCCTTTAGTGATACGGCACACATCCAAGCGAAAATAAAATTCTCCCCATACTGTCCGCAGCAAGTCCGGAGTCGTAGAAGCAACAACCTGTGCAACTGTGAAAACGATGTAGCAGTACAAGCGCATGCGCTTAGATGAAACTTTTGGAGTTATTCCTTATTCGTCACCTTCAAACACAACTGTCGAGCAATTACTACTATAACAATTTGAAACTCGGTCATTCTTTTTACGGAAACTCTGTATATAAAACAAAAAACAAACTAAATAGAAATTAGTCCTTTGTTTTTGGATTTAGCTGTACTAGAATAAGTCCATAAGTCACCAAAGTTCCAAGGAGCGCCAGCAAATTTCCCTTCGTGAAGTTCAGCAGTCCGCAGCCGGACAGCACGCAATCCGGTACATCAACAATCTGCTGTACGATCGAGAACTTGGCGCAATCTGAGTCAGACATTCCTGTCTTCACCACGCTGCCATACTTGTTATAGACATTCAGCTTCAGGTTCTTCATCTGTCTAGGCACAGAGTCGGCAAAGTGAAACAGTAAATACAGGGACAGAGATGTGAATAAAATTAGATATAGGCTCTGGAAAATGAATGCAATATGGAAATCTTCTGTAGGGTATAAAAGAAAATTTGATACCAAGGAAAAGGCATACAGCAAGTAATAAACGCACAGGCAGAAAGAAGTGCCGGAAAATGAATTTTGCAAGTCGGAGGCGGAATCGAGAATTCGAAAGAACTTGCTTAAAAAGTTTGCACGATTCTTCAGGATTGCACTTTCTGACTCTGCGCTTATTTCCTTCGAGAATTCTTCTATGAGCATCGAAATTTTGTAACACAAAAACGAATGAAGCATGTGCGTAAGTGATGTTGACAGAAATGGTAGACATTGAAAGACAAGGAATTTCAGAAAGAACAATGCATTTCTAACCGAATTCTGTTCAAATTTGCTGCTGTAAATATGATATTCCAACTCGTATTCGTTTCCGGTATCAACCACGAGCGAAGAAAATGTCACAGAGTAGGCAAGCAAGAGCAGTATCAGGACGATAACGGCAGAATTCCAATACACATTTCTCGAAGGTTTCGAAGAGGACAAACTTCTAATTTTCCCCATTGTGTCAATTACATCTTTGGATTTCCGTCGCAAGTTGTGCCAGACTAGTAACCTGACAGCCAAACTTATAATAGCAGCCAGCTCAATTTTCCACATGAACCATTCTTCGTGGATATAATACAACATTAATGAACCGCTTTCTATAAACTGTAAATGTAGAATTGCAGGAACCGTCATCGTCAGAAGGCGTTGGAACATTTTCTGTCCTTCTAAACGGAGTATTCCAAAGTATTTGACGAGTGCGAAAAGGAGGCCGTAGTCTCTACTGAAATCGTCACCAGAACTACTTCTAACGAATACTTGAACTTCATTCATATTTTTATCCTAATATATTCAAAATTATTTGAATTTCAATAAAGAGGATAAACTTAAGTCAATTTGAGCAAGATGTGTATTATAAAACACAACACTTTCTCACTACGAATTAATTTAGATTAAAAGTTATTGTAACTAAGTTCTGGTTAATAATTAGAATTCTCGACACAATACACGTACTACCAAACGTTGAAAAGACTACCGTGCTCTTCAAAAGTCCAAACACCAGTTACTTTAGGAAAAAAAAACTACAAATTAACTTAGATGTAAAATCATTGTAACAAAGTTCGAGTTACTAACTAGAATTCTCGACACAATAAACGTACTACCCAACGTTGAAAAGACTACCGTGCTCTTCGAAAGTCCGAACACCAGTCACTCTATGCAACAGCAAAAAAAAAAAAAAAAAAAAAAAACTTTAAGCGTCATCGCAATGAAGTTCCATTTGGTATTTCTTTTTTTCAGTTTTTTTAAGTATATTTTTTGTCACAATATCTCATTTAAAATAAAATATCTCAGTAAATATTTATTAATTTTTAATAGAATTTGGAGTTCCTTAAAAACGCAGCATTTAGGGGCGTTTCACACGCAATCGCTCAAAAAAAATATCCGCATAAGGTTGTGTAAAATCTGCATTGATATAACATTGCCACTGAAGATTATGCTTCGTTATGACGGCAAATAACTTTAAAAAAACGGAGGCAGTGCGTGTGGAACCGGATAAGAGTAAATGCATTATTAATTTTTGTTATAACTGGGCACATCCGAATACGTTCGCAAATGATCACTGCATTACTAATATTTACTTTTAGTTCCTTGGGTAACCAGATTCACAGAAATAACGTATACTGGTGTGTAAGGGTCACGCTCAGATTAAATAAAGAATTGATAAATAATTAAATACGTGCAGACAATTGTGTATAAGCTTTTGTGCGGTGGCATCAGTTTTGTTGTGGAAGAAATGGAAAATGATTTGTTTTTGGAATTTGTGTGTTTTTGAAAATCGTTGAAAATCGTTTCTCTTTCGTTTTCTCGAGAATCGTTTGTTCTTTCAAATAAAGTAGTTAAGTTAGGTTTGAATTATCGTCGCACTAGAGCTACACGAGGGCGTATTTTAGAACCACAGTCAAGTGACGAGCCAACACCTGAATAGGCAGCCAACGCAGCCGTTAAGGGCGACATCGTACGCAGCGTTAGGACTTTGGAGGGTATTTAACGTGCACTCCCTTACACGGGGTATTATTCGTCGGACATTTTTGGCTGCACGGGCCGTTTATAGGTTATAGGTCGGCAGCTATTTTGGCGATGCCCGGACCCGAAACTGGGACTTTCCGCATGCTAAGCGAGTGCTTAACCGACTGGGCTCCCCAGCCCTAAAGTAGTTAAGAAAAGAAATAAGTTGTTTTAAAAGTTTATTGAATAACATCACCAGGTCACTACATTGTGTTTTGTTGGTTGGTGTCGTTTTCGCAATTGAATAATATCTGTGTGCTCCTAGCTACTGAGTTTTTTGAGTCACATCAAAATGAACACTAAAAAATAAATTACCTTTTCTATTACTTACAAATAACATTCGAAGTTAAAGTTACAAAGATACTATACATCTAAAAATTTATCTGAAATTCACGAAGTTAAATATGTAATAAAATCATTGCAATTTATTTTAATAACATATATGTGATAGATGAAGCAGTTATTGCAATTATATAACACACAGTTTTATTTTTTAGTCGACTTTATAGTCTTAATAATATAAATTTAATTTTTTGTTATTAAAATACTCAATAGATACGTCAATGTCACTATAACTGTACATTGTACAGAGAGTAATATGTCGCATAAATTTATTTTAATAAAATATTAATTTAACAATTTTACTCGAAACAGTTAGTGTCCAAAAGCTGACATGCCACTTATGTATTGACTGCCGTGGGCGGGAAAACTGCAATTACCACAACAATCAGTTGGACTGTTTTTGTACCTTGTTTAACCCTCTAATGCATACTGTTACCGTTTGGTAATAAGTAACATAATCCACTTTATTCTTTTAAATTAGAGCTCCTCCTAAACAAATATGTGTTTTTTCATCTATTACATTTCAATTTAAAGTTTTAGTTACTAATAATCCTCATAGATGACAGTAGTAAATGTGTATTCAAAATTAAAGAGAGAGGTTATTAACTTTTGTGAAATTACGTTTTTGGCAGTATTCAAAGAATAATAATATTAGTACTAAATACTAATAAATTGTTTTGAAAAATTAATCATAGTTAAAAAGGGTTATTTTGAAATATTTTTAGTAGTTTTCTAGTCATTATTATCAAAATTGGAATTTTGGAGTTGGTTTTTGTCATGTGGAAAAAATTTTAAAAATTGAAATTATTTAAATTCCAATGCAGTTAATTTTTTTTTTGTATTTTTCCCATAAAGTGTGAGTATTAAAGATACATATATATATATTTTTGGGATGAAAATAGAAATTCATGCATTAGAGGGTTAATGTTATCTAAATATCATCCCCTCATTCAAACGCTTTTAGATTGCTTGTTTTCTAAATCTCAGTTTCTAAGAACACTTTTTGGGGCTGTTTAAACTTTCAAAAGAAATAACAATTATTACCAAATGATGCATTCTCTTCACATTTGCTTTATTATGCACTTATAAACGCTTCTCTAATGTATTAAAGAAATATTATTATGACAAATAAGTACTGTTGAACAAGCTAAGATTTACAAATACGCATTAGCTATATAAGAGTTTGACCATTATTCTTAAACATAAAGTCAGAAAAACACTATTTTGGTACATTAGTTTAATTGCAAATCAATGCTTCCAAAATGTTTCTTACAAACTTAATTTTAAAAGAATCTTGTTTTTTCTAGTGTTTTATATTTAAAAAAATATATTTTAAGTGAATCAGTGAAAAAATAACTTAAAAGCAAATAGTTAGTGAGTATAAAGAAATTCGTGTTATGATTAAAAAAAGCACAGTCATACCTTTCAAACTGGTTTATTTCATATGCCCGTACGTGATAAAATGTCTATGCTAACACAAATACAATTAAGTTACAGCTTATGATTAATGCAGTATCTAATTAGAAATGGGTAGTTGCGATCCTTACAATTGCAACAAACCAGTAAAACCTTGGCAAGATTCAACAAATACCTCAATTTTCTTTGATAAAGAAGTGGAAAAATTGAAAAAGTTATACCAAGAGTGCAATTATATCAAATGAATTATAAAATTGTGTACGCTTGAAGTTTGGAAAGTTAATTGTACATATTGGTAAATAAGTAGGAAAAGTTGCAAAAAGCTATACCAACGAGTGCAGTTATTATAATAAGTATAAAAATATATTTACTTGATGTTTGAAAACTTAGATGTACTAAACATTAGATTATTTAAAATTTATATTTAAGCATACTAATAATGATGGTTAAGGGACATAATTAAGAACATTTGCAATGATATACGTTTTCTGAAATGCTCGAAATACAATAAGCCGAAAATGATTCTTTAAAACTAGCTTACTGTTTCATAAGGTGAAAGTGCTGAAAAATCGTCAAATTCACGTGATTAAAGGACTGGGCGTCAAGATTAATTTACTAAACTGTATAGTGGCACGTGGCTTTCCTTCTTGCTCAGCTTAGGAAGTCGGTAAAGTTTTTGCTCATCCGGCTGCAGGGTTTTCATGATCAAAGGCCCTCGCCAGATAAGACGGTGAAAAATGCCCCCATTCCAATCGGGCTAATTTTTTTTCTGAAAATACCTCATAGTATGGAAAACTTCTCAGCCAAGTTTCAGCTCAAAAATATGACGCATTTTTGAGTAAAAAATTAAAGTTTTTTTTCTTTTTAAATTGATTATTCCCTGAATATATTTGATAAATCCAAAAAACTACTCATGAGTTTTTAGATATCATTGAGTAGTATTCTCAGAAAAATCCGCTCATAAATCTGATCGAGCAATCATTCTTAAAAATACAATTTTATTTTTCAAAAAAAAATTTCATGCCAAAATCGTTTGGTCACAACTTAGGATTTTGTCTCTACATATTCCTCTATTATCAATCTATAATATATATTTTTTTCAGATTTTTAAAATTATTGGACGATAGTTTAAAAAAATAATTCTTAAAGCCTGATTTTTTTGTTCTAAAATCCATAGATTTAGAAATAGCATGCCCACCGATTGCGCAATCCCGTACAACGCAATGATGCGTGATGAATCCACATTTCGCCGTTTTTGCAATGCATCACGGGATACTAATTCACAAAAATGGTTTTTCTGAAGAGTTACATACAATAAAAACTGCATTTTTAACTTGCTTCTTTTGCGAATATATACCTCATGCCTTACAGAAATTATCAATACGCATGCAGCTATAAAATTATGCTAGCGAAACTTGTAAAAAGTTTTAATTAGTTAATATTGAATATATATCTTTTATTAGTCGAATTATCTCATGGTGCCATCTGGTGGCGTATGGCATGCCATGTGCAAGAGCTTGCGAACTGCCTTATGGGATAATGGTTAACAAATGGCTTCACCTTTCCCCCTAGAGGCAGATCTGCTACTTTCTAAATCTATGCTAAATTCTTTAGTCCGAAAGAAATTCTCCCAGATTGAATTTCCCCGCCTTTGTTAGGAGTGCCATCTGCCGAGTAAGTAGTGCGAAAAGTCAGGTTTTAAGAATATTTTATTTTTTTTAAACTATCGTCCAATAATTTTAAAAATCTGAAAAAAATATATATTATAGATTGATAATAGAGGAATATGTAGAGACAAAATCCTAAGTTGTGACCAAACGATTTTGGCATGAATTTTTTTTTTTTGAAAAATAAAAATGCATTTTTAAGAATGATCGCTCGATCAGATTTTTGAGCGGATTTTTCTGAGAATACTACTCAATGATATCTAAAAACTCATGAGTAGTTTTTTGGATTTATCAAATATATTCAGGGAATAATCAATTTAAAAAGAAAAAAAACTTTAATTTTTTACTCAAAAATGCGTCAAATTTTTGAGCTGAAACTTGGCTGAGAAGTTGTCCATACTATGAGGTATTTTCAGAAAAAAAATTAGCCCGATTGGAATGGGGGCATTTTTCACCGTCTTATCTGGCGAGGGCCTTTAGCAGATCTCAGACACAAATCTGTACCAGTAGTTGGACTTCTGTTTTTTCAGTTTGTTGAAAACAATCATTTCAAAACATCAGTCCAGTGTTGAAAATCCAGTGCTAAAGGCTTTTTGATGCTACTTAATTGAAATCGTGAAGTAATAAAGCTAAGTGCATCATTAAATTATTGAGTTAAATACATTGAATTTAAAAAGTGTAATTGAGTAAAATAACGAAAAAATATTATCAGGCAAGTTGATTGGATTAAATTATACATAACATTAGGTTCTGAAACAACAACAGTTATTAAACTGTATGTGTTAAATTGACAGGCCAAAATTTTTAAAAAATACTGCAATACAGAGTGACCGTATAAGAATGTCCAAGTTTCAAATTGTTATAGTATCAGCTGTAATCGTTTGACAGTTGTGGTTGAAAGTGGCGAATAAAGAATAACTCCAATTGTTTCAGATAAGCGCATTTGCTTGTACCGCTACATCGTTTTCACAGTTTCAGTATCATCTGTTCCATTACTCCGGACTTGCTGCAGACAGTAAGGAAAGAATTGCATTTTCGTCTGGATGTGCGCCGTATCACTAAAGACGCACACATTGAGCACTTATAGGAAAAACTAAGTGAGTTCTTCTTTAATTTCATATTGATTTTTGTTATATTTTGCTTAAAATAAACTACCATAATATACCTTTGAAACTCGGACATTCTTTTACGAACACCCAGTATTATAACATTGGAAAATATTTTAAACGTCATGCAGAAATTGCATTACTGCTGTTTTTGAACAATTAACGAAATTTCTCGTACAAGTGTAACGGTGAGGCCATGCAGAATATAATGAAAATATTTCAAAATTTCGTTTTAAATGCTCGATTTTTTTTTTAAATATTACTTTCATATAAAAGTTTCAATAAGTATTTATTTTCCTTCTTTTATCTACTGCCATCTTTTTTTAATTCCACTTTACATTTAACAAAATAATTGTTCTTAAAATGCAGTGGCTTAAATCTTAGTTTCGTAATTATTTCTGAATCATATATACTTGCCTTGTCACTAATATAGTTCAGGAATCTATAATATATATTTCCTAAAAAAAAAAATAATATTAGGTAATTAAGGAAATATTTTTAGGTTTATATAATTGCTTGGATGTAACACATGAGTTTATATTATAAATGTACAGGGTATCCGTTAGAGAATGTCCGAGTTTTAATGGTATATTACAGAAGCTTATTTTATGCAAAATATAACAAATCACACATGAAATTGAAGGAAAACTAACCAAATTTTTCCTATAAGTTCTCAATGTGTGCGCCTTTAGTGATACGGCACACATCCAAGCGAAAATACAATTCTCCCCATACTGTCCGCAGCAAGTCCGGAGTCGTAGAAGCAACAGCCTGTGCAACTAAGAAAACGATGTAGCAGTACAAGCGCATGCGCATATATGAAACTTTTGGAGTTATTCCTTATTCTTCACCTTCAACCACAACTGTCGAACGATTATAGCTGATACTATAACAATTTGAAACTAGGATATTATTTAACGGAAACTCTGTATATATATAAAAAAACTAAATAGAATTTAGTCCTTTGTTTTCGGATTTAGCTGTACAAGAATTAGGCCATAAGTCACCAAAGTTCCAAGGAGCGCCAGCAAATTTCCCTTCGTGAAGTTCAGCAGTCCGCAGCCGGACAGCACGCAATCCGGTACATCGACAATCTGCTGTACGATCGAGAACTTGGCGCAATCTGAGTCAGACATTCCTGTCTACACCACGCTGCCATACTTGTTATAGACATTCAGCTTCAGGTTCTTCATCTGTCTCGGCACAGAGTCGGCGAAGTGAAACAGTAAATACAGGGACAGAGACGTGAATATAATTAGATAAAGGCAGTGGAAAATGAATGCGACACTGAAATCTTCTGTAGGGTATAAAAGAAAATTTGATACCAAGGAAAAGTCATACATCAGGTAATAAACACACAGGCAGAAAGAAGTGCCGGAAAATGAATTTTGCAAATCGGAGGCTGCGTCGAGAATTCGAAAGAACTTGCTTAAAAAGTTTGCACGATTCTTCAGGATTGCACTTTTTGACTCAGCGTTGATTTCTTTCGAGAATTCGTTTATGAGCATCGACATTTTGTAACACAGAAACGAATGTAGCATGTGCGTAAGTGATGTTGATAGAATTGGTAAACAATCAAAGACAACGATTTTCAGAAAGAACAATGCATTTCTAACCGAATTTGGTTCAAATTTGCTGCTGTAAAGATGATATTCCAACTCGCCTTCGTTTTTAGTGTCAACTGCGAATACTACGATCGAACAAAATGCCACAGAATAGGCAAGCAAAAGCAGTATCAGGACAATAACGGCAGAACTCCAATACACATTTCTTGATGGTTTCGAGGACAAACTTCTAATTTTCCGCATTGTGTCAATTAAATTTTTGGATTTCCGTCGCATGGTGTGCCAAACTAGTAACCTCACAGCCAAACTTATAATAGTAGCCAGCTCAATTTTCCACATGAACCATTCTTCGTGGACATAATACAACATTAATGCCCAGTTTTCTATAAATCGTAAATGTAGAACTGCAGGAACCGTCATCGTCAAAAGGCGTTGGAACATTTTCTGTCCTTCTAAACGGAGTATTCCAAAGTATTTGACGAGAGCGAAAAGGAGGCCGTAATCTCTACTGAAGTCGACAACAGATCTATTTTTAACGAATAGTTGAACTTCGTTCATATTTTTATCGCAATATATTTGTATTAATATATTCAAAATTACTTAACTTTCAATAGAAATGATAAACTTTAAATCAATTTTAGCAAGCTGTATATTATAAAACACAACACTTTCTCACTGCGAAAGAAATTAGATGAAAAATTATTGTAACTAAGTTCTGGTTAATAATTAAAATTCTCGAAACAATAAACGTACTATCCAACGTTGAAAAGACCACAGTGCTCTTCGAAAGTCCAAACACCCGTCACTTTATGAAAAAACAACAGGAAAAAAACTTTAAACGTCGTCGCAACGAAGTTCTATTTGTTTTGTGTTTTTTTCAGTTTTGCTAAATACATTTTTTTCACAATTTCTCATTTAAAATACAATATCTCATTAAATATTTGTTTACTTTTAATACAATTTGGAGTTTCTCAAAAACGCTGCATTTAGGGGCGTTTCACACGCAATCGCTCAAAAATATTTCCGCACAAGGTTGTGCAAAATCTGTATTGATATAACATTGCCCCTGAGGATTGTGCTTCGTTATGCCGGCAAAAAACGGAAGCAATGCATGTGGAACCGGATAAGAACAAATGCATTATTAATTTTTGTTTTAACTGGGCACATCCAAATACGTTCACAAATGATCACTGCCTACTAATATTTACTTTTAGTTTCTTGGGTAACCATATTCACAGAACTAACCCTGAATTGTGTGTAAGGGTCACGCTCAGATTAACCCGGCAGCACTCGCGCTAACTTAGCATCGACTAAGAACCTTCTAGATCGGGAACTCTATCTGATGCCTAGCGCCTCCAAAGTGTCGAACGGAACTAATACACTATTAACGATTGATTTGTGATTGACATTATTAAACTTTCCAATTGCAGCTCTGTTTCTTCGAAATGTACTGTAATACGTCAGATATTCATGGATAATTAAAATTTTCGATATTAGCGCTAACGTCGCTAACTCAGCTGTCACCACGACAGCTAGTCTTAAAAGTACAGGAACTGTTCATGGCCTTTTCCGATCGGATAACTCATCAACTGTCACTAATCATTGAATTGAAAGCCAATAAACACATTTGTTTCAGTGATTAACTTTTCGACTATGAAATCATCATTAAATATTCATAATTCATTTTTTTTTTTGGGGGGGGGGTGTGGGGGGGGGTGGGGGTTTTGTGTTGAAAAAACTACAAAAAAATGAAACATAGATCATTTGAAATTTTTTATAGCTAGGTAGTTAAATAACAAACTAAACCGCAACTGTGCTAAAGCTCCGAAAGGAGGCTAGAAAAAGGAAGTCGTAAACCATTACATTAGTACCCTTAGACACAATTGGGGGAGTTAGTGTCCATATCAATTTCAATATAGAAAATCCTTAAAATGGTAATCCAATCAGAGTTTCAGATCTTAGAGTGTATTTAATCTATTTGGGGTCCATTAGACCCCAGGCGAGTGCTGCCGGGTTAAATAAAAAAAATGATAAATAATTAAATACGTGCAGACGATGGTGTATAAGCTTTTGTGCGGTGGCATCAGTTTTGTTGTGGAAAAAATGGAAAATGATTTGTTTTTGGAATTTGTGTGTTTTTGAAAATCGAAGTTTGTTCTTTGATATAAAGTAGTTAAGTTAGGTTAGGTTTGAATTATCGTCACACTAGAGCTACACGAGGGCTATTGGCGACTGGCGTCGCATTTTAGAACCACAGTCCGGTGACGAGCCAACACCTGAATAGGCACCCAACCAACGCAACTTTAGGGCGACATCGTACGCAGCGTTAGGACTTTGAAGGACATATAACGTGCAACTCCCTTACAACGGGGTACACGGGGTATTATTCGTCTACAACCATTTTTGGCTCACGAACGGGCCGTTCATAGGTCGGCAGCTATTTTGGCGATGCCCGGACCCGAAGCTGGGACCATCCGCATATCTAAGCGAGTTTCGTTAGTGCTTAACCGGACTGGGCTCCCCCATACCCTCAAGCTATTTAAGAAAAGAAATAACGTTGTTTTTTAAAAGTGTATTTGAAAAACCTAACATCACCACCAGTCACGTCACTCACTACCAATTGTGTTTAGTTGGTTGGTTGTCGTTTTCGCAAATCTTGAATAATATCCCATGTGTGCTCTCCGTGCTACTTGAGTTTGTTAGTTGGTTGGGTCTCATCAAAAGGTTAACTAAAAAAATAAATATTACTTTTTCTACTAACTTACAAATACACATTCGAAGTTTAACGTTTCCGCAGATGATACCTAACATACATTAAAAATTCTTTCATCTGAAATTCAAAGAAGTCACAAATATGTAATAAAATTCATTACAATTTATATTTTAATAATAACATATACGTCGGTTTATGTTATGAAACCAGTATTAATTGTATCTATATATACACAACACCCAGTGGTTACTTTTTTTTAGTCGACTTTTCATCGTCTTACATAATATAATTTAATTTTAATTTTTGGTTTATTGAAAAACGAAATAAATTCGTCGTTCAGATGCTTCTACTCCTCAAAAAATGAATGCTCATAAAAACGACGACGAAATTTTCCTTAATTTTGACGATTCCGTTTACTGGCAAATGCTCCGAGTTCGTTTCGTTTCCTCAAATGTTGGTTGTTGTAGTGAGGAAATTTGAATCATCATTTTTATAAGGAGGATTTGAATGTGTTCGTCTAAGCTCTAGAGGAATATTTCGTCATCTTTATGAGCATTTGTGAGCACACAACAATGAATTCATTCAGTTCCTCAAAATTAAGATACAAAATCGTCCAAAAAACGATCGCAAAATTGAGGCTTAATCGCGTTTACTCAAAAGTCACGTGATAGTTTGACGTAACGATACAGTGCGCTGATGAAAATTAACGAAATGACGCTTGAGTATTCATGAATTGTCAAAAATGAAAGTGTTATTTCTGAGAATAGTGTATTACTACATTAAACAGAGAGTAATATGTCGCATAAATTTATTTTAATATAATATTAATTTAACAATTTTACTCCAAAAGTTATTGTCCAAAAGCTGACATGCCACTTATGTATTGACTGCCGTGGGCGGTTAAACTGCAATTACCACAACAATCAGTTGGACTGTTTTTGCAACTTGTTTAATGTAATGTAATTAGCAACCCCTCATTCAAAAGCTTTTAGATTGCTTGTTTTCTAAATCTCAGTTTCTAAAAACACTTTTTGGGGCTGTTTAACCCTCTAATGCATGAATGCATGAATTTTTTTTTGTTATCCCAAATATATATATTTATATATATATAAATATATATATATTTATATATATGCTATTATATATATATATATATATATATATATATATATCTATATAGATATAATATATATATAATTATATATATATCATATATATATATATATATATACTATATTTATATACTATATATAATATATATATATATATATATATATATATATATGTACTGTATATTCAACTCATACTCACACATCTTGAGAAAAATACTAAAAAAATTTAACTGCATTAGAATTTTATACACTACCACATACTGAAATTATTCAAATTTTTTCCACATTTTACCCACATGATACTAAAAAATTTAAATGCATTAGATCCATTTTCAATTTTTTAAATTTTTTCCACATGATAAAAACCAACTGCAAAATTCCAATTTAAATAATAATGGCTAGAAAACTACTAAAAATATTTCAAAATAACCCTTTTTAACTATGATTAATTTTTCAAAACAATTTATTAGTATATTTATTTTTACAATTTATTAGTATTTAGTAATAATATTATTATACTTTGAATACTGCTAAAAACGTAATTTCACAAAAGTTAAAAACCTCACTCATTAATTTTGAATACACTTTTACTATCGTCATCTATGAGGATTATTAGCAACTAAAACTTTAAAATGAAATGTAATAGATGAAAAAAACAAAGATTTGTCTAGGAGGAGCTCTAATTTAATAGAATAAAGTGGATTATGTTACTTGTTACCAAACGGTACACATTTGCTGTATTATGCACTTATAAACGCTTCTCTAATGCATTAAAGAAATATTATTATGACAAATAAGTATTGTTGAACAAGCTAAGACTTACATATATGCATTAGCTATATGAATATTCTCTAAGAGTTTGACCATCATTCTTAAACATAAAGTCAGAAAAACACTATTTTGGTACATTAGTTTAACTGCAAATCAATGTTTATTACAAATTTAATTTTAAATGGATCATGTTTTTTCTTGTGTTTATATTTAAAAAAATATATTTTAAGTGAAACAGTGAACAAATTACTTAAGGGGGTTCGGTATGTTGTATATCGGTAATGTTAAATTGGCCAATTGCAATGTACCTTTTCACAATAAGTACTGATCAGATCATCTTAAAATTTTCGGTGTGTGTTATACCAACCTTATATATTAATCTGTGGTTAAAAGCTTTTTTAAATAACTGTTAGATTTTTTTAAATAAAATAAGTTTTAAAGTACCCAAAAAATCATGAAATTTTTCACTTTTTCCCCCCATTATTTTTCATTTTAGTTTTATTAAAATTTATAAACTCAGATTAATCTATACTATGTATGACATGATATAAAAAAAGTTAACGAGAAAACATAGCATAGTTTTTGAGAAAAGGTACATCGAAGTTTGAAAAATCAAGTTCTGAGAAAAACGCGTTTAAAGTTTTTATTGTTAACCCATTTCCTTACGAAGCCATGACATTAAAATGGCTTTTAATGTCAAAAATATTTTTCCAATCGTCTTGATATTTTGTGACATTATTAATAAAGATTTTAATACTATTTTAAGCCAATATTTTTTTATTTTTTTTTTCACCGATTTTGGGGTACTGAACCCCCTTAAAGGCAAATAGTTAATGAGTATATAGATATTCGTGTTACGATTTAAAAAACAGTCATATCTTTCAAACAGGTTTGTTTCATATAAAGATAAACAGTAAAATCGCTACACTCTGGCACAATTACAATGAAGTTAAATCCAATTACAATGAATCCATACAAATACAATGAAATTACATAATGAATGCAACATCTAAAAAGGAATGTATAGGCTTGATTCTTATTGTTGTATTATACTTATAAAACCTTGGCAAGATTCGGCAAATACCTCAATTTTCTTCGATAAAGAAGTGTAAAAAATGAAAAGTTTAACCAAGAGTGCAATTATATCAAATGAATTATAAAATTGTATACGCTTGAAGTTTGGAAAGTTAATTGTACATATTGGTAAATAAGTGGGAAAAGTTGCAAAAAGCTATACCAACGAGTGCAATTATTATAATAATTATAAAAATATATTTACTTGATGTTTGAAAACTTAGATGTATCCCACATTAGATTATTCAAAATTTATATTTCAGCATACTAATAATAATGGTTAAAGTACATAATTGAGAACAACTGTAATGAGATACGTTTTCTGAAATGCTCAAAATAAAATCTGCGGGAAATGATTCTTTAAAACTAGCTTATTGTTTCATAAGGTGAAAGTGTTGAAAAATCGTAAAAATCACGTGACTAAAGGGCTGGACATCTAGATTAATGGACAAAACTGTCAAGTTCACGTGGCTTTCCTTCTTGCTCATCTTAGAAAGTCGGTAAGTCAGTTTTAGCTCATCTGCAGCGTTTTTCATGATCAAATTTAGCAGATCTCAGACAAAGATCTGTACCGGTAGTTGGACTTCTGTTTTTTTCAGTTTGTTGAAAACAATCAGGTCAAAACATCAGTCTAGTGTTGAAAATCATGTTTATTGAACAGTATCAAAGAGTCACTTTTAAAAAAATGCAGAATTTAGATCTTAAGCTGATCTTACGGTCATAAACGCCGCCCCAGTGGCACACTCGTTAGGATTCTAGCCTTTGGAGCTGCTGGGGTCAGGTTCGAATCCCGGTCAGGCATGGATGTTTTGACTGTCAATAAATGTTGTTATTTGTCTATGTGTTTGTGTCGTCTCTTTCTTTGTGTGTCTCTTGTGCTTGTGTCATTTCTGGGGCTTAGTACAATAGACTTAAAGTCGCAATGCTTGGCGATCTTGCCCCTCACCAAGAAAGTCATAAGTCATAAGTCCCATACGGTCATAAACTCTTACTCATTTCGCAGCAGAATTCTGTGGCAGTGGATTTAGCTGTACAAGAATCAGTCCATAAGTCACCAAAGTTCCAATAACTGCCATCAAATTCCTCTTTGTGAAGTTCAGAAGTCCACCACCGGACAGCACACAATCCGGTACATCAACAATCTGCTGAACTATACAGAAGTTCGCTCGATCGTTTGCAGACATGCCTGATTTTGCCACGTTACCGAATTTCTTATAAATACTTTGCTTCAGGTTTTTCATCTGTGATGGTACACGGTCAGCAAAATGAAACAGTGAATACATTGAAACAGATATGAATGTAATTTGATATAGGGAATGAAAAATCATTGTAGGTAAAAAAAGTTTCCAGGGGTACATAAGAAATTTTGATATCAAACTGAAAGTATACACCAGGTAATAAACACACAGGCATAACAACGTGCTAGAAAATGAATTTTGTAATCCTTCGACGGCATCCAGAATGCTGAAGAACTTACAATAAAACATTTTAGGGTTATTCAGAATTCCATTTTCATTCATTGCATCAATTTTTTTTATAAATTCATTTATGATCATCGACATTTTGTAACATAAATTCGAATGAAGACATTGTATTAGTGCAACTTCTAATATTGGTAAACAGTAAAATAAAAGCAATTTCAGAAATAAAAATAAATTTCTGACCAATTTTAGTTCAATTTTGGCATTATGGAATTGTCTTTGGTAAACATAATAAATTGCACAATAATCAACAATCAACGTGTATAAAACAGAATATACAAACAATAATATTATTTTAACGATAATTGTAGAATTCAAAAACCTGTTTTTTGATTGTTTCGAGGATAAAATTTTTATCTTTTCCATTGTGTCAATTACATTTTTAGATTGTCGTCTCAAAGTATGCCAAATTATTAACCTCAGAGCATAACTTATTGTAATAACAAGATCAATCTTCCACACAAACCGATACCGCAACAAAAATAAAAAAATTGTTCTATAAATTGTAAATGTAAGAGTGCTGGAACTATGAATAACAAAATGCGTTTATACAATTTCTCTCCCTTTAAATGAAGTAATCCAAAGTATTTGATAAATACAAATATAATGCCGTATTCTTTGCTAAAATCGAACAAAGAGCTAGTTTTAATAAATATGCGAACTTCATTCATTGTTATTTTTTCTAATATTTTAAAAATCTTTGGCATCTAAAGGTAGATTTTGGTAATTACAAGAAGTACACACAGATTTTTCAGCTGCTATCGAAATCAACAATAATAAGTTGTTTGACTAGATCCTGTTGTATTTCCAGATTTCTTGAAAACAACCAAACTATCCAACGTTGGAGAAACATCTAAACTCTATGAGAAGCAAAAACGATCAAACCGTAATATATATGAAAAAAATAACAAACGTCATGACAACACAATTGCATTAATATTAACTTTTCAATATATATAAGCGGCTCTCTGAGCAAGCACACAAGCCTGAAAATATATGTTTATCAACCAATCAATATATATTAGTTGCATATTAATTTAGAATTAAATGATTCGGTACCTTCATTACAATATAAATTATTATTATAAATAAAACCTTGCACGCAATAATTAAATTGCTTCTTTTGGAGTACAGTAAGATGACATATTGTCACGTGAAATGGGCAAATTAATATATTGTTATAAATGCACGAATTGGGTCAAGAAAACCCGGCTTGGCGTCATAAGCCAATGTAAGAGAGTAATTTTTAATTAGAGTGACTTTTCGCTTACTTCAAAGTCAATTACACATATTAATTTAATAAATTTATGCCAGTGTGAGCGATACCATTCGACGTATTTTTGGAAATAGACAAAAATATTGTTTGTAGATGAATTTGAAATTCATGCAACTGCCTCATTATCATTGTTTGTTTTGTTCATTTTAGATAAACGGTGATTGGCAAGTTCCATAAATGATTAAAGCAGAAAGCCTTAAAGGTTACTAGTGGAGCAGTTTTGTGGATTTAGCTGTACAATGATCAGAGAGAGAGAGAGAGAGAGTCCTGTACAATTATATTGTCAAGTTAACCTAGTAATGCGTATTTTTTTTTTCACTCCGAAAAATATATTTGTATCTTTAAAACTCATACATTATGGGGAAAATACTTAGTTTCTTTTATTAATATCGACTACTTGGATCTTTTTTTTTTCACTCTAATTTGAAGCATTTTGATCGTATCTGTATGCCAGCTGAATGCCACATCACATTATGTTCGATCTTATTTGTTTCTGCGCTTTTGTTTGTGTTCAATTATAACTGTATACGTTTTGTTCGAATGTACGGGAAATTTTCCCTCTTGGCGTGTTTATTGCTTATTTGTTGTTTTTTTGTTTTTGTAAAAATGAAGATTATTATTATTATTTTCATCATCATTACCATTACTACTACATTATTACTACTACCACTACTACCCCTACTAATACTACTTCTAAAACTACCACCACTACTACTACTACCACCACTACTACTACCACCACTACTACTACCACCACCACTACTACTACTACTACTTCTACTACCACTACCACTAACGCTACTACTACTACTACTACTAACTTCCACTACTACTACTACTACTACAACCTTTTACTATCACTTACTACTACTACCACCACTACTACTACTTTTACTACTGCTTATACTACCACCACTACCACTACCACCACTACTGCTACTACATAACTAACTTTACGTAGAGTTTATTATTTTGTCGTTGTTGTTAAAACTGCCTCATCCAACACAGTGGAAGTGTCGGTTCCCTGTTTGTTTAACTGTACAAGAATAAGTCCGTAAGTCACCAAACATCCGAAAACAGTCAGAAAATGTTTTTTTGTGAAGTACAGTACTCCGCAGCCGGACAGCACACAATCCGGTACATCAACTATCTGCTGGACGAACAAGAAAGTCACGCGATTCCCGAAAGACGAATCATTCGCCGCCAATGTGCCGAAATTGGCGTGCACGATTGACTTCAGATTGTTCATTTGTGTTGGTATCGAGTCAGAAATGTAGTACATTAAAAAGAGGGATAGAAAATCAAGTACAATGCTGAATATGTAATCAAAAACCATTGACGAGTTTTGGTCATCTTCTTCGTACAGAAGGAAACCCGACAGTAAGCTGAATAAATGGGATAGGTAGAAAATGCCCAGGCAGAATGCAGTGTTGGAAAATGTACTTTGCAGGGCTTTCATTACGCCCAGGATTCCGAAAAACTTGTTTAAAAATTGTCGAGAATTTTTAAGATCTGAATGAGAGGGTTGCGTATTGATTTCTCGACAGAAACCTTTAATGACAGTTGAAAGTTTGTGGCACAAGACTAAATATATGCCGAGTATCAGCGTGACTGTCGCTTCAGGTAAAATGAAAGTAAACATTGTTTTAAGAAAGTGGCAGAGATTTCTTAGCCACTTTTGGTGGAATTTTGCACTGTAAAGCTGACTCTCGAACTGGTAATCAATTTCATAATAATCCGCTATCCAGGTAAACATAATGCCATGCACCAGCATTACTCCAGCTATTACCACGACAGTACTATTTAATCGTTGAATGTTTAAAGGTTTTGAAGATATATTTTTAATTTTTATCATAGTTTTAATGACATTTTTTGAGTTTAGCCGCATCGAATGCCATGCAAATAATCGCATAGTGGCGCTTATTAAATAGAAAGCTTCATCTTTCCACGAAAACCAATCAGCATTGACGTACCTTAAAATCCACGCAATTTCATCTCCGTATTCCAAGTGCAAGAGTGCAGGAATTAGTAACGTTAGCATGTACCTGCACGTTTTCGGTCCTTGTAAGTTTAGAATTCCAAAATATTTCAAAAATATAAAAAGAAATCCAGAGTCATCGATGGTATGTTGGTAAGAGTGAAGTGGATTAACTTTACGAGTCATACTCATCTTTAAGACTGCAATTGATTTTTTTTTAATTTGAGCTTTATCTTTAATTCTAGACACAGTAAAAATTCCAATTTAAAGCAATATTCGTTTATGTCAACTCCGGCTCATGGCTATAGAACAACATTAGGTCTTTTCCAACATTGTCTCTATTATTAGCATTTAAGACTTAATTTATTAAATGATACGAGGCAAAAAATTTCGAAACTTCAGGTACGTACAAGAACCAAAAGAGCCAGTCACATTGTCTTCCAGAAACATTCAAACATCTCATGGCTGTAGTACAACATTAAGTCTTTTCCAACATTGTCTCCATTATTAGCATCTAAGACTTATAATGATACGAAGCAAAAAATTTCGTAACTTCAACAACGTACAAGAACTAAAAGAGCCAGTCACATTGTCTTCAAGAAACATTCAAACATCTCATATCTGTAGTACAACATTAAGTCTTTTCCAACATTATCTCTATTATTAGCATTTAAGACTTAAAATTATACTAGGAAAAAATTTTCGTAACTTCACCAACGTACAAGAACCAAAAGAGTCAGTCACATTGTCTTCAAGAAATATTCAAACATCTCATTGCTGTAGTACAACATTGAGTCTTTTCCAACATTGTCTCTATTATTAGCATTTGAGACTTATAATGATACGATGCAAAAATATTCGTAACTTCACCAACGTACTAGAACCAAAAAGAGCCAGTCACATTTACTTCAAGAAACATTCGCACATCTCATGGCTGTAGTACAACATTTAGTCCTTTCCTACAATGCCTCTATTATAAGCATTTAAGACTTATAATGATACGAAGCAAAAATATTCATAACTTCACCAACGTACAAGAACCAAAAGAGCCAGTCACATTGTCTTCAAGAAACATTCAAACATCTCATGGCTGTAGTACAACATTAAGTCTTTTCCAATATTGTCTCTATTATTAGCATTTAAGACTTATAATGATGCGAAGCAAAAAATTTCGTAACTTCAATAACGTATAAGAATTCAAAAGAGCCAGTCACATTGTCTTCCAGAAACATTCAAACATCTCATGGCTGTAGTACAACATTAAGTCTTTTCCAACATTGTCTCAATTATAAGCATTAAAGACTTATAATGATGCGAAGCAAAAAATTTCGTAACTTCAACAACGTATAAGAATTCAAAAGAGCCAGTCACATTGTCTTCCAGAAACATTCAAACATCTCATGGCTGTAGTACAACATTTAGTCTTTTCCAACATTGTCTCTATTATTAGCATTTAAGACTTATAATGATACGAAGCAAAAAATTTCATAACTTTACCAACGTACAAGAACAAAACGATCCAGTCACATTGTCTTCCAGAAACATTCAATCATCTCATGACTTTAGTACAACATTAAGTCTTTTCCAACATTGTCTCCATTATTAGCATTTAAGACTTATAATGATACGAGGCAAAAATTTTCGTAACTTCAACAACGTACAAGAACCAAAAAGAGCCAGTCACATTGTCTTCCAGAAAATTCAAACATCTCATGGCTGTAGTACAACATTAAGTCTTTTCCAACATTGTCTCTAATATAAGCATTTAAGACTTATAATGATACGAAGCAAAAAGTTTCGTAACTTCAACAACGTAGAAGAACCAAAAGAGCCAGTCACATTGTATTCCAGAAACAATCAAACATTTCATGGCTGTAGTACAACATTAAGTCTTTTTCAACATTGTCTTTATTATAAGCATTTAAGACTTAAAATGATACGAGGCAAAAAATTTCGTAGCTTCACCTACGTACAATAACCAGAAAGAGCCAGTCACATTGTCTTCAAGAAGCATTCAAACATCTCATGGCTGTAGTACAACATTAAGTCTTTTTCAACATTGTCTTTATTATAAGCATTTAAGACTTAAAATGATACGAGGCAAAAAAAATTCGTAGCTTCAACAACGTACAAGAACCAGAAAGTGCCAGTAACAAATTGTCTTCCAGAAACATTCAAACCTCTCGTAGCTGTAGTATAACATTAAGTCTTTTCCAACATTGTCTCCAGCATTTAAGACTTATAATGATACGAAGCAAAAAATTTCGTAACTTCACCAACGTACAAGAACCAAAAAGAGCCAGTCACATTGTCTTCAAGAAATATTCAAACATCTCATGGCTGTAGTACAACATTAAGTCTTTTCCAACATTGTCTCAATTATAAGAATTTAAGACTTAATTTATAAAATTATACGAGGCAAAAAAAAAATTTGAATCTTCAGCAACGTACAAGAATCAAAAGAGCCAGTCACAATGTCTTTAAAAAACATTCAAACATCTAATCAATACAAGCAAAATGTATATTTTAAGAAACTCAACGCGCAACTCTTTGCTGTACTCACCGGTTTCCAAGACCGGCCTCATGAAAAAATCGGTTTCTCGGTCCAAAATCGAGGACGAAAAACCGGTTTTGGTTTTCCATCCCTAAAGTGGGACATAAAAGCGTGGCGGGATCTATACACTCTTAAAACAAACACTACGAATTTAACTCAGTCTGAGTGGATTTCACTCCTCCAGACTGGAAAATGCACTTCTCCTTTTGGAGTGGATCCTTTGTGTGTTAAACCTCCGACAGGATCACTCCAAACGAGTGATTTTAACTCAGGCTGAGAAAATATGCATGCCTTTAGGGTGTCGAAAAGGCACTTCTCCAACTGGAGTGGATTTCACTCTTTGGTTTTAAGAGTGTAGTTTGCTGTAACATTTAATTCTATCGCGACCATAAATCAAAGTTTCATGAACCCATTATATGCCGTTAAAATATTAATGTCCTTAATGCAAGTTTAATTGATTATTTTAGTGTATATTTTCACATTTACTTTGCTAATGGATATTTTATTTCAAGAAAAATTGTTAACTGCTCTGTGACAGCACTTACTTATATAAACAATTATACAAGAATAAACAAATGAATGATGGCAGTTTCGATAGAAACTAAAAAATTGGGCGTGTTTGATTAATAAGGTTTTTAATAGAAATTTTAATGTTCTAAGGTTTAATAGATATCAGTTTACAAAATTATGCATAAGATATTAATAGGATAAAATAACAGATCAAGACAAAACAATAGGTATAAGCGTCAATCATAGTTTTCGTTTTAAAGATAAACGTTTCTTTAACCAAGAAAAGGAAATATTTCAATACTATTGATAAAACTTTATTGGAAAATAATATGAATAAGATGTTAAGGGAAAAATTTGAGATATTTTTATCAGTGACGAAATAAAACAATAAATACCAAGAATTATAGGTTGCTATTAAAAATATTTAAAATTATTGCATCGACTTTAATTATACAATGGTCAAAAATATTTTTCAAGTTTCACATAGTTCAAGCAATAAGCTCATTTTTTTCAATGCAAATTTTTCAAACTTATTAATTTATTATTTTGCACTTAAGAGGTATTACTTTAAATTTATTATTGACCAGCAAATAAAAACATGTAACTCGCACGGACTAAAAAAATGTAATTGATCCAAGTATATGCACAGTTTAAGGGGTCTAAGGAGTCTTAAAAATGTGCAAAGAAGGAACTACAAAGTATAGTTTGATCTGTCATGTAATTTTTTAACTACTCAATATATAAGTATAATTTTTTTATATGTAATTCTACAAGATTTATTTATTATAAAACAAATTTTAAAATTTATGAAACTTTAGCCAAAACTAAAATAAATGATATTAAATATAAAGCTATTTTTACACATTGTGATTAGGCTTGCGCGGCAAATTTTGAGGTCAAAATTGAAAAAATAACCAAGAAAATGACTTTATATTGTACAAATATGTACAAACTAGGACTTATACCTAAATTCTCAGCTCAATTTTAATTAGAAATTATTTAAAAATAAATTTAAAATCAAAATTTAAAAATTTTTATAAATTTTTTTAGAAAAAAGTTCTTAAAATAATTTCTAATTAAAATTGAGCTGAGAATTTAGGTATAAGTCCTAGTTTGTACATATTTGTACAATATAAAGTCATTTTCTGGGTCATTTTTTCAATTTTGACCTCAAAATTTGCCGCGCAAGCCTAATCACAATGTGTTAAAATAGCTTTATGTTTAATATCATTTTTTTAAGTTTTGGCTAAAGTTTCATAAATTTTAAAATTTGTTTTATAATAAATAAATCTTGTAGAATTACATATAAAAAAATTATACTTGTATATTGAGTAGTTAAAAAATTACATGACAGATCAAACTAAACTTTGTAGTTCCTTCTTTGCACATTTTTAAGACTCCTTAGACCCCTTAATCCATAATAGGATAATAAAATTATGTTATTATTCACGCTCGTTATATCTCTTTATAATATAAAATTGTAATTGTCGGACGCTTGAAAGCCACGTGACATACGCGGCTTCAGCCAATCAGAAACTTCAAACGCTGAAAGTAAGTCTGGCGGTGTGCTTGTTTTGTGCAGGGGCTGTTTCAGGTTGCGTACCGAGGCTTTGGTAGAGATCTTTGCTTAGCGCTAGAGCTACGCGATGCCCTGGAGCAGTCCCACGGAAACTGGTTATTTTTCAACTGTTGGCATCGGTCTTGAGTTTCCGGCCACGCAACGGAAAAACAACGGAAAAACAACCGAAGCCGATGCATCTTCCCTTTTTCGTCTTGCGCACTCTCCCGCTGGTCGGGATCTTTCAACGAAAATATCTTAGTCTTGCATGTTTGTCTGCGGAGCAAAAAAAGAGGAATTGCGTAGCAATTCTCGGGGGGTTATGGCGAGCAGGAGCGAGCAGGAGGCTTTTGCCCCCTAGTAAAGTATAAAATACAATTACTTATATCACCTAAAAAATTCATAATAAAAACATACGCTAAAAAGTGTAAGCATAATAGTTAGTATAATTTCAATTCGTGCTTGCTTGCTCGTGGTTGTTGTCACGTAAAGTTGTCACCAAGTGACCCAAAAATAGTCCCCACTAGCATTTCATGGGATGCTCCTTCCAGAGTTTCAGTTCAGTTCAGTGCCCTAAACTCCTACTCATTTCGCAGCAGACTGCGGCAATGGATTTAGCTGTACAAGAATCAGTCCATAAGTCACCAAAGTTCCAAGAACTGCCACCAAATTCCTCTTTGTGAAGTACAGCAGTCCACCACCGGACAGCACACAATCCGGTACATCAACCATCTGCTGAACTATTGAAAAGTTCACACGATCATCAACAAACATGCCCGTTTTGGCCACGTTAGCGAACTTCTTGAAAATACTTAGCTTCTGGTTTTTCATTTGTGTTGGTACACCGTCAGCAAAGTGAAAGAGTAAATACAAGGATAGAGATATGAATGTAAAGTTACATAGAAGCTCAAAATTAATTGCAGGATTAAATTTTTCTAGAGGGTACATAAAGAAATTTGATATCATACTGAAACAATTCAGCAGGTAATAAGCACACAGACATAGCAACGTGCCAGAAAACGAGTTTTGCAAATCTTCGACAGCTTCAAAAATTTCAAAGAACTTACAAAAAAATATTTCAGGGTTATTTAGAATCACGTTTTGATTCTTCGAGTTTATGTTTTTTGTAAATTCATTTTTGGCCATCGACATTTTGTAACAAATAGTCGAAAGCAGGCATGGCATTAGTGTTACTAACAATGATGGTAAACAGTAAAAGAAAAACAGTTTCAAAAATAAAAATAATTTTTTGACCCAATTTTGTTGAAACTTTACGTTGTAAAGTTGTCTTTGGTACGCAAAATCAAATGCATAATAATTAACGATCAAGGTGTATAAAACAGAGTATACAAGCAGTAAGATTATTATAACGATAATTGTCGAATTCAAAAATAAATTTTTTGATTGCTTTGAGGATAACATTTGAATCTTTTCCATTGTGACAATAACATTTTTGGATTTTCGTCGCAAGATATGTCAAGCTAGTAAGATCAGAGCATTACTGATTATCACAGCCAGATCTCTCTTCCAAATAAATCGATGTTGGTTAACATACAGAAAGAACAATACCAAGTCTATAAAATGTAAATGTAGAAGGGCAGGAACTGTGAATGACAGAATGCGTTCGTACAATTTCTGTCCCTTTACATGAAGTATTCCAAAGTATTTTATAAATATGAATATAATGCCGTAACCTTTACTAAAATCAACCCCAGGGCGAGTTTCAATAAATACGTGAACTTCATTCATATTTCTCTTTTTTTATATGTTTATATTTTAAAACTAGTTGACATGCAATGTTAGATTTTAATAATTATAAGAAGTAAGCACACAAAAATATCTCAGCTGCAATCTAATTTACTTAATATACCTTGTGTGACTATTTCCTGTCATAATTCGAGCTCTCTTGAAAATAACCAAACCTTCCAAATTCGGAGAAACGTCAGAACTCTATGAGAGTAAAAAAACGATTGAAGCTTTCTAAACTGCAGAAAAACAAATGTATGGACAACACAATTTCATAAATATTTAATTTTTCAATACATTCAGTTAAATATAAAGTTTGTAATGAAGGTTTGAGTAACATTAATTCAATTTAAAGTGTAGTTTGATAATAACTCAAGTCTTTCAGTTATTTTACACGCAATAGTTCTATTGCATTTTAAAAGTAATACATCTTGTCAATAGTAATAAACAATAAATCTTTTAAGATTACAACAAATTTGTAATTTAAACTGATATTGGAAAAGAGTGATGTAAATAAAGATCATTTTGATATCAAATACCCTTTGTCTGAGTGTCATTTATTTATTTTTGTTCGGTTTGATCAAAAATTCTTAACATAGACGATATAAAAAGAATAATTTAACATAGTAATTTATTTAATAATATAGTTAATGAACGCGCGAAACAGTTATTGTTAATATATTAATGCATTTATTGTACCACTTCAATTCTTTATCAATATAAATTACATTTGTCCTTATTAAAATATGTTTTACATTCATTGATTAGTTCAGCGAAGAAATATTACTATATTATATAAATTTATTTTAATAATTTATATTAAGCAAGATTAATATATAAGAAACAAGTAAGATTAAAAACTATCAAACTATTACAGTTTATACTTTTCTGCAGATTTTAATTTAAATTTCTCAATAAGAAATATACGGTAATGACTTAAAGTATTGCGATGGGGCCAAAACTTCTTGTTTTTCTACACGTTCTATAACAACAGTAATAAGAACTATAGTACACACAGTTTTATTTAGCAAACTACTTCATCTTCTTATTAATTTATTACATTTTTCGTTATTATAATACGAAATAAATTGTTCGACGTCAACTAAAATTGCAGGGAAATGAAAGTAATACGTCCCCTAAATTGATTTAATCTATAATAATAAAGGAAAGAGTCTGTGTGTCTGTGGGTTAACCCTGTCTGTGTGTGTGTGTATGTCTGTGGATCGCAAAAGACCTACTTAGACTGCTCTAAAAAATTCGAAATTTTTAATATAGATTCCTTTTAATACCTACGTGTGCACCTGAGGCTTAGTTTTTTCATATTTGATTGTGATTTTTTAATTAATATAATTAGTTTAAAAAAAAACGTCATCCACGCGGGATTGCGGGACCATAACAGGGCTTGAAAATAAATGGACCGGGCCGAAACGGGGGCTTGACGCCCTCCTTTATTAGTTTGATTGTTTGAGTTTGGTTGAGATATGCGCTCGCCCTAAGGCTGCTTCATCCTCTATTAGTTTTTGCTTTTTTAGGTGTGCATGCGCCAACACGAATTTATTTATTTATTTATTTATTCATTTATTCATTTATTCATTTATTCATTTATTCATTTATTCATTTATTCATTTATTCATTTATTCATTTATTCATTTATTTATTTTGAGTGTATTTTCACAAGTAAGCATGTCTCTAAAAGGAAGCAATGCGAAATTAACGGGTTCCCAGTTAGGCGGGACCATACTGCTAGTTTAAATATAAATTTAACTCGGAAGTTATTGTCAATAAACATTCACTATTTTTTTTGCCCTGAATTCTGTACAAATTTAGCTTTAAAAGGATCGGGTTTTTCTTTTGTTTGAAATTTAAAAAAAAAAAATAAACGGAACATTTACTTAAGGTCTAGGAGTTAATATGCATAAAAAATAATGTAACAAAAATTGTGTTGATATTCAGAAGAAAAAAAACTGTTATATATTTCAAACAGGTTTATATCATGTGCCCATACTGACACAATTACAGTTAAGTTGCAACTAATTATTAATGCAACATCTGAATAGGAATTGATAGTGAGATTCTTATAATTGTAGTATACACGTAAAACTTTGACAGGATTCTGCAAATACTTCAATTTTCCTTAATAAAGAAGTAGAAAAGTTGTGTGAAAAGCTATACCACAAGTGCAATTCTTAAAAGAATTATAGCATTTTATTTGCTTGAAGTTTGGAAAATAAATTGTACACCACATTAGGTTTCTTAACATATATATTTTAGGAAATTAATAATGAAGTTAAGGGGGTCCGATACCTCAAAAAATTTCCTTTTTATTTGTGTACTTACACATTCCAAATTTTGTACACTTGTTAAGGTAGGCGAATACCCAAAATTTCGGAAAATTCTAAAATTTTTACTATTGCTTTATTCTTTTCCAAATTTGGCTTAGTGATTTCAATTATGATGAATAACAAGTCTACCACATTGAATTTTCATCCTATGAACATTTATTATGTGTTAAATTCTTCATTTTGAACTGATACATGCAATGACCTTCTAGAGCTACATACAAATTACAAGAAAAAAAGTTATTACGAAAAATTTTATAAATTAACCACACAAAAAAAAGGATTTTTTTCCGATTAACTTAGACATGGACGTTTTTTTAAAAAAAACTTGTATACTTTCACCAGATGTTAGAGGTTCATGGCACATATATATATTGAAATAGCATCTGTGAAAAATTTCAGGTAAATAAATGTAAAACTTTTTATGCTAGAAGGTGCTGGCGTAACCCCCTTTTTTTGTTGAAAAACACCGTTTAAAATAAATCAATTATATTTAAATAAAAAAAAATTGCCCAAAAAGCATTGTTCATTATATTTGAAATCATTATGCCAAATTTGGAAAAGATTAAAGCAATAGTAAAAAATTTAGACTTTTGGGTATTCGCCTACCTTAAGCGTGTATTAAAAACACAATTCAGCTATTAAAATTTTATGTAACTATGTTGGGTATTTAAAAAAATTAAATTTTGTTAATATTTAAACAATTTTCAAATCCCTACTCCTTCTTTTATTTTTCAATATTTTTAAACACAAACTTTTATACACTATTTGGAAGATAATTCAACCAAAGTATGCATTTATATTTAGATTAAAATGAACAACTTTTTATGAAAAGTATTTGCAGCAGTTTTGCCTAAAAAAATGCAGATAAAAAAGGAAATTTCATCCTTAAGAATTTTTTTAAAAAATTTTGTGACAGATGTAAAAAATCTAAATACTTCTGTTTAAAATATATTCAATTGTCTATGAAAGAAAAAAATACTAATATACTTATAATATTAAAAAAGCCTTAGCATTTTTAATAATCTTAAAATTGAAAAAACACGAACAGAGATATGGGCGTTTAGAGTTTACATTTAGTAGTAAAACAATGTTCGTGGGTCTTATTCAAATATTCGTAACTCAAAAACTAATGCTTATTTTTTTAAAGCAGTTTCTTCTAAAATGTTAAAAATATTCATACTTTACTAAAATTAAACAAAAATGAATTTTTCTCAATATTGAGGTATCAACCCCCCTAAGTGACATATTTGAGATCAATTGCAAATGAGATGCGTCATCTAAAGTGTGCAAAATATAAAATCTGCGGAAAGCGATCATTTAACACTAGTTGCGTCAATAAAAGGAAAGTACCCAAAAAATCGTCAAAATCGCATCAGTAGATTAATAGATGAGGAGTACACAGGAATAACCGATTGATTTATTAGGCGGACGCCCGCAATTGTCTTGCTTGGCGGCAGAAAACCGGTTTCTCTCTTTCTTCTTCGCTTGGCCCAGGCGTTGGGATCGCCAATCGCCTGAATCTTGGTAGCTAGGAACCACAGAGACAGTAGTTGAAGTATTAGCGTGACATATCACGTGACCTACAACATTGACTTCATTGGGGCTCTTCTGGGAACTCATTGCGCGTCCCGTTGTTAGCATTGGAGGTCACGTAATCTGCCACTCTATTACTTTAACTATGATCTCTGTGGTAGGAACTGGTTTCCTTACACAAGTTTAGGTGATCACTCGCTATCATCGCCAAAGTGGCCTACGAAACTTCTCTGCAAAATCAATCGGTTTTTTCCGTGTACTCTTCAGATAGGATACCATCTAAACTGTCCAGTGCAGTTAATTTTCTTTCTAGCTCATCGAAGATACTAGTCGGAAAATTCGTTTTGGCCCGTCCGGCCACTGTCGTTCTCCATGACCAAACGTACCAGATCTCTGACAAAAATCTTCATCAGTAATTCGATTTCAGTTTTTGCAGTTTGTTCAAAACAATCAGGTCAAAGTTTCAGTCCTGTGTTCAAATTGCAATTACAAAATATCCCGCTGATTTTACCATCAAATGTTTGAAGGTTCGTTCATGCATTCTTCATCTGCATGGTACTGATTCAAAAAGATTGATTCAATTAACCAACCTTGTTTATTGAACAGTATAAAATAAGCAACTAAAAAACTAGCATTCTCCATGACCAAATGTACAAGATCTCTGACAAAAATCTGCATCAGTATTTCGATTTCAGTTTTTGCAGTTTGTTCAAAACAATCAGGTCAAAGTTTCAGTCCAGTGTTCAAAATGCAATTGAATCGGTGAAGTGCAGAAACCGCTTCAGTCAAAAAAAAATCCGAAAACTCGTTTTCAATGAAAATAAGCGTAGAAAAGCAAGATGGGTGTTGGGTGCAAAAACTACGTTAGTCTGTTGAGTAGTTCCGTTAATACAGGATGTTTGTTTCGAGTGTTGAGTGCAGAAATAGAGGAGGAGTTATTACGTTTTTTCTCCCTCCTGAAAAATTTGAAATTTGTGACTGACGTTGTTCCTGCACTCACAGATTCAATTACACAATAGCCCACAGGGTTTAAAATCATTTGTTTGAAGGTTCGCTCATGCAGGCTGCATCTGCATGGTGCTGATGAGGGTAGTATGGATTGGAATAAGATTTGATCAAATAACCTTGTTTATCCCTTTATGAGGCTGTGGGAAGTATACTTCCCAGCAACTTCATCAATTTTGATTAGTGCTGCCATCTCCTGATAACTTCAGAAAACACAAACAAAATTACTAATGCAGGATTCCTATGGACGATACGTTTGAATAGCTCCCAGCGGGTGATGGGAAACATACTTCCAATCCTAATAATCAAAATTAATTTTTGACTCTTAAAAAGAACGAGCGATTTTAACTCAGTCTGAGTTCATTTCACTCCTCCAGTCTGGAAAATGCACTTACCCGGAACGAGTGGATTCCTTGTGTGTTAAGCCTCCGACAGGATCACTCCAAACGAGTGATTTTAACTCAGTCTGAGTTAATATTCAATCCTTTCCAGTGTCGAAACTGCACTACTCCAACTGGAGTGGATTTCACTCTTTTGTTTTAAGAGTGTAGGTAATGAGCAAAATGAATTTCTTTTTATAAATCAATCTCAATCCCAGAAATACTTCAACGTAACATTACTAGAAATAAATGGCCTTATAAAGGGTTGATGAACAGTTTCAAAGAAATAGCTACACTCTAAAAAAAAATCTGTAAGGTTACTAAGAATTCTCTAGGAAACTCAGCTTCCATAAGTTTTTTTAGTAATGTTACATGAGAAATATGTGTATATATTACTAATTAAAGCTTAGTATCCAATACAATCATTTAAATTGCGAGCATACTATAAAAACTTCAGTAAACGTTACAAGATATATTCTAGTAATCAATACATCCACTTATGTAGTATCTTTACTAGGAAAAAGTTAGTAACTAGCAGTTTCAAAAATGTTAAACAAGAGGGCGCCACTAATTTTCTTTCAGTCAAGTATTATTTCGACTTTTCCGGAGCAGGTCGCAGGATTTGAACTCGCAACCTCAAGATTAGCTCGCTCATGTTTCAACGAGAAGTAGCACGTAATGCCACGCGGTCATCGAGACATGCAGATCCTTTGCGTGTAAATAATGAGGTTGAAATCTTGATCGATATAAAGGTTTCGGATTTGAAGTTTTAGAAATAATTTAACGCAATTTGTATGTATGTGCTAAAATAAAAAAAAAAACACGTTTTTCGGTTTCTCATCGTTGTGATATCGATTAGTCCTAATTTTTCGATGAAACGTACATTGATTGAATTTTCACCTTTGACCGATATCGAATCAGACTTTTATCTCTTAGTCTCGTACATTTTCAATTTACGTACGCGATCACCGGTTAGTTTTTGCTGAATCCGATGGCCGATCGAACAAATTTCGAGAAACAAAACAATCCAACAAGGGAAACTACGCATATCTCAAAAAGATAGCCAGGTGGCGCTGTAAGCGTTACATCAATTTACTTAGTATTTCTTAGTATTGTTACAGTAGTTTCTTTAGGTTACAGATGATTTTCTAGTAAATGGTGTTTTCCTGTAAAGTTACTAAGTAATCGTTAGTAAATTCAAGCCAAATTTTTTACAGTGTAGAAAATATTGGCAAAATTCTGATTTTAAGCTGATTTGAAAGCAACGCCTCTTAAAAGAAATAAATTCTCTCTCATTTAGCAGCAGACTTCGGCAGTGGATTCAGCTGAACAAGAATCAGTCCATAAGTCACCAAAGTTCCAAGAGCTGCCATCAAATTCCTCTTTGTGAAGTACAGCAGTCCACCACCGGACAGCACACAATCCGGTACATCAACCATCTGCTGAACTATTGAAAAGTTCACACGATCGTCCGTAGACATGCCCGTTTTGGCCACGTTACCGAACTTCTTATAAATACTTAGCTTCAGGTTTTTCATTTGTGTTGGTACACAGTCAGCAAAGTGAAACAGACAATACAAGGATAACGACATGATTGTAATGAGATATGAGTGATATAAAATATCTGCAGCATCCGCATCTGCTAGAGGGAACATAAGCAATTGTGATATCAAACTGAAAAAAAACACCAGGTAATAAACACACAGACATAACAACGTACTAGAAAAGGAATTTTGTAAGTCTTCGTGTGCATCCAGAATGTTAAAGAACTTACCAAAAAACAAATTAGGGTTAATAAGAATTAAATTTTCGGCCGTTGCTTCAATTTCTTTTGTAAATTCATTTATTATCATCGACATTTTGAAACATAAATTCGAGTGCAGACATTGCGTTAATGCTACTACTAATATTGGTAAACCTAAAGTGAACAATTTCAATAATAATAATAAATTTTTGACCGAGTTAAGTTCTAACTTTTCATTGTAAAATTGACTTTGGTACACGTTATTACTTGCATAATAATTAACAAGCAAGGTGTATAAAAAAGGAAACATAAACCATAATATTAGTAAAGCGATAACAGTAGAATTCAAAAAAATATTTTTCGATTGCTTGGGGGATAAAATTTTAATCTTTTCCATTGTGACAATTACGTTTTTGGACTTTCGTCGCAAGAAATGCCAAGCTAGTAACCTCAGAACATAAATTATTGCAAAGGCAAGCTCTATCTGCCATCTAAACTGATGTTTGTTAAGATACTGCAACAACGCTGCAAATCGTTCGATAAATTGCAAATGCAAAAGTGCAGGAAGTACGAACAACAGAATGCGTTTATACAATTTATCTCCCTTTAAATGAAGTATTCCAAAGTATTTGATAAATGCAAATAGAATGCCGTATTCTTTGCTAAAATCGAACAAAGAGCTAGTTTCAATAAAAATGCGAACTTCATTCATGGTGATTTTGTTTTAATATTTTAAAACTATTTGGCATCTAAAGGTAGATTTCAGTCAGTACAAGAAGTATTTACACACAAATATCTGGGCACCAATCGAGATTACTTTAAACAACTGTGTGATTGCACACTGTAATAATTCGAGTTTCCTTTAAAATTTTCAAACTACCTAACTTTGGCCAAGCATCTGAACTCTATGAGAAACAAAAACGATTTAATCTTTATCAACTAAAAAAATCACAAACGTCATGACAACAAAATTGCAAAATTATTTAGTTTTTCAATATATAATTATTACATTTTAATTTAACATTAGATGTTTGAGTACCTTTAGGACAAATTAAAATTTCATTATAACTCAACTCTTGCACGCAATAATATATATTTTTTTGGCGTACAGTATAATGACATATTGTCGTGTGAAATGCACAATTAATCTTTATTAAAATTGTGGTTCAATTACACAGTAAATTAAAAAAAAAACCATCGCGTGCGAATTATTAATTACATTTATAGTATAATTACAACCATTTTATTAAGAAACTATTTAACCTGTCATTTAAGTGTCATTTCCGCAACAATTTATGAATGAATATGATATATAAAAAAGTGAACTTTTTTTGCACGTTGTTATAAAAATAAATTTATAGGTGTCAATATTACATTATTACATTATACGTGTCACGTGTATGGCACGTGGCGTAACTGTAACGTTGACCTGTGCTCGTTGTCATGGATACGTCGTTGTGCAATGGCTGCTGTTCTTTACTTAAGGGAGGCGAGTACCTAAAATTCTAAAATTTTTACTATTACTTTAATCTTTTCCAAATTTGGCATAGTGATTTCAAATATAATGAACAATGCTTTATGGGCCTTTTTTTAAAATTAAATATAATTGATTTATTTTAAACAATGTTTTTCAACTAAAAAAGGGGTGTACGCTAACACTTCGAGCATAAAAAGTTTTTCATTAATTTACCTGAAAATTTTTACAGATGCTATTTCAATATATATCTGTGCCATGAACCTCTAACATCTGGTGTAAAAACATAAGTTTTTTTTTTCTGCTGGATTTGAATCTGCTGGACAATCGAGAAATTAACACGATAGTCACCAGACGTGCCCGTTTTAGCTACCTTACCAAACTTCTTACATAAGTATAAATACTTTGCTCCAGGTTTTTCATTTGAGTTGGTACACAGTCGGCAAAGTGAAACAGCAAATACAGGGATATAGTTGTGTATGAGTTGTAATACAGATGCGATGTAATGTTTATTTTAGACCAATCCAGGCAGCAGCCTAATCGGCGAATGGTTGGCCAATCATCGTCGGCAAGTGATCGAAGTTTTTTTTACTTAATCGGGAAAACGTCGCGCCAACTTGTCACTCCGACGTCTATAAAAACCGGTCAATTCGTGAGATTAAATCGATTGATAACCGACTATTGGGGTCCCAAAAGGGGCGGTAACTAGTCGCCAACGATTGGCAAAAGGTCGTGTTTGTGCATCGGCCCCATGTGCTGCCGACTGCCATTTTCGATCTCTTGCCGACTTCCAAAATGCTTCGGTAAGTGGTCGCACAGGATTGGCAAATAGTCGCTTGCCAAGGACGAAAAGCAGCCGCTGCGATGGACATCGCCAATCCTTTTCCGACGCGTCGGCTGGATGTCGCAGTACTTATTTGCGACGTTTGGCCGATGCTCGATGGTTAATCAACCACCACTATTACCATTTTTGTACCTAGTACCATTTTTGTATTTGCTGCTAGGGAACCTTGCAGGGATTCTGGCCAGTTGTTGGTCGACCATTTTTGTATTTGTATATGCATAAAAGATACTAGTTCTTTGTCTGTGGATTTAGCTGAACAAGGAGCAGACCATAAGTTACCAAAGTTCCCACAACGGAGAGTAAATTTCCCTTTGTGAAGTGCAGCAGTCCGCAACCGGACAGCACACAATCCGGTACATCAACAATCTGCTGGATTTGAATCTGCTGGACAATCGAGAAGTTAACATGATCGTCACCAAAAATGCCTCTTTTTGCTACTTTACCAAACTTCTTAAAAACAGTTAGCTTCAGGTTTTTCATTTCTGTTGGCACGCAGTCAGCAAAGTGAAACAGTAAATACAGGGAAAGAGACATATATGAAATGAAATACAGGTAATGAAAAAGCTTTGAGGGGTTTACTTCTTCCAGAGGGAACAAAAGAAATATTGATATCCTGCTGAAAACTAGCAGCAAGTAATAAACACACAGGCAAAACAGCGTGCTAGAAAACGAAGTTTGCAAGTCTTCGACAGCATCAAGGATTTTGAAGAACTTTTTGAAAAATATTTTAGGATTTTTGAGAATATAGTGTTCATTCTCCTCTTTGATTTCTTTTGTAAATTCATTTATGTGCGTCGAAATTTTGTAGCACAAAATCGAATGAAAAACTTGCGTTAGTGCTACTGACAAATCTGGTAAACTTTGGAGGGAAATACTTTTCATTAGCAAGAAAACATTTCTGACCCATTTTAGTTCAAACTTGATGTTGAAAAGTTGCCTTTGGTACATATCATCACGTGCATAATAATTCATAAGTAAATTATAAAAAACAGGATATGCAAACAAAAATATTATTAAAACGATAACTGAATAATTGAAACACTTATTCTTTGAAGGTCCCGAAGCTAAATCTCTAACTTTTTTCATCGTATCAATAACATTTTTGGATTTCCGTCGCAAGGTATGCCAAACTAGTAATTTCAAAGCCAAACTAACTATTATGGCCAGTTCTATCTTCCACTGAAACCAATCTTTGTTGACAGACCGCAACAAATATGACGCGCGCTCTATAAATTGTAAATGCAGAAGTGCTGGAACTGTGAATGACAAAAATAGTTCGTGCAATTTCAGCCCATCGAAATGAAGTATTCCGAAGTATTTAACGAGAACAAAAATGACGCCGTAGTCTTTTCTAAAATCAAACGGAGAGCGAGATTGATTGAATAGGTGAACTTTCATTTTTTTTAATAATATTAAACTAATCTTCAAGTAATGGTGTATTTTGTAGTGATTACAACAAGCATACACATGAAACATGTATCCACTATAATTTCAATTACTTTAAATATTTTGAGTACAATATATTATAATTTGAGCTTTCTTGGAAAATAATTAAACTATCAAACGTTGGAGAAACATCTGATGTCAATGAAAGTCAAAAACGCTAGACGCTATTTAACATAGAACATAACAAAAGCCATGACAACAGGATCTATAATGTGCGTACACTCTACATAAATATTTAATTTTCCCAATGCGTTTTGTAACACTTTAACTTAGTACTAAATGTTGAGTTTCTTTAGTGCAAGTTAAGGTCCCTAAATAACTCAACACTTTTACACGCAATTTTTCAATTACTTTTTTCGGATGTTCAGTATAATTACAGTGACGGGCAAAAGACACTACTTATCTACCATTGTCAATTTTGGTCATTTAACTTGTAAGTTCCACAAAAAAATCGAATCATTACGTGCGAATCGTGAATTACAATAATTGTATCAGTTTACAAAGGACCTTTGGTTATTTCTGTTTTTTTTTTTAAATGTTCAGTTAGAATAACAATGTCAGATAACACCAATTATTATTAATATTTTCTCGTAATTTTATCGGAAACCAATATTTTCAAAATTTATAATGGGGAAAAAGAGTGTATTATTTGGAGAAGCCGGAGAATGTGGATATTTTAGGTTTCAAAAATGTTCGGTAAAAATAAAAAATATCAGGAAGATAATAAAAATAATTATAAATATTTTAGTAATAATATATATTAATTTATATTGAATATATAATAATAAATAATAATTTATATAGAAAAGCCGAAGAATATGAATAGTTTAGGTTTCAAAAGTGCTCCGTAAAATTAAAAATATCAGGTAGATAATACCAGTAATTATAAATATTTTAGTAGTTTCTTCGAAAACCGAATTCTACAATACATATAATAAATTAGAGGGGGTATTATATAATAGGCGGAGATTAAGGAATGCAGAAGTAACAGTCCGCTCTTGTGCTGTCACTGTGTGTATCGGTCTACAGACTGTACCATCCCCCGGTTGTGTCATACACTCTTAAAACAAAAGAGTGAAATCCACTCCAGTTGGAGAAGTGCATTTTTGACACCCCAAAGGGATGCATATTTTCTCAGACTGAGTTAAAATCACTCGTTTGGAGTGATCCTGTCGGAGGTTTAACACACAAAGGATCCACTCCAAAAGGAGAAGTGCATTTTCCAGTCTGGAGGAGTGAAATCCACTCAGACTGAGGTAAATTGGGAGTGTTTGTTTTATGAGTGTAGACAGTCCGATTGTACAAAATCCACCCAGATTACGTACTGCCCACATAAAAAGCTTAATGTTCAACCATAGAGTAAAAGACTTATTTAACTTGACCGTGATCCAGTCCTGCTTAACCTGCATTCGTCTTAGGCTGTATCGGTCTGTAGACTGTATCTTCCCCTGCTTGTGTCGTACACGGTTGCGTAGTGGCCTTCTAAAAAGCTTAATATTTATCCATAGAATAAAAACTTATTTATCTTGCCCTTGCTTCTGTCCTGCTTATGTCTTAGACTGTAGACTGTATCTTCAACTGCTTGTGTCATAGACAGTTGCGTAGTGGCCTCATAAAAAGCTTAATATTTTTTTAAATAGGGTAAAAACTTAGTTATCTTGCTCTTGCTTCTGTCCTGCTTCAATGCTTATGTCTTAAACTGTAGAAGACTGTATCTTCAACTGTTTTTGTTACAGACAGCCCGATTGTACAAGATCCACCCAGATTGCGTAGGGCCCACATAAAAAGCTTAATGTTTATCCATAGAGTAAAAGACTTATTTAACTTGTCCATGATCCTGTCCTGCTTCCCCTGCTTATGGCTTAGACTGTATTGGTCTGTAGACTGTATTTCCCCCTGTTTGTGTCATAGACAATTGCGTAGTGGCCCCATACGAAGATTAATGTTTATCCATAGAGTAAAAACTTAGTTATCTTGCCCTTGCTTCAGTCCTACTTCCCCTGCTTATGTCTTAGACTGTATCTTCAACTGCTTGTGTCATAGACAGTCCTATTGTACAAGATCCACACAGATTGCGAAGTGGCCACATAAAAAGTTTAACGACGATCATAGAGTTGTTTCTGTTTCGTATCCTCTTTAATAGATCTAACATATGTCAGATCAACTCCAGAAGGTTGTTGACAGACAGAAAATCGAATACAAGAAGGTTATATCATGTTAAGCACTACTTGGTAAGCTCGACGCAACTCAGTATGGGCCCTTGGGAGGCTTATTGGTCACAGTACTTTCTGCAACTAGGATATATATTTCTGCCACTTTCAAAAGAAAGACACTTAAGATGAGAATACATTTTTCTGCCACTTTCAAAAAGGAGACAAGATAAGGATAGAATTTTCTGCCACTTTCAAAAGTGTGACACTTCAGATGAAGATAGATTTTTCTGCCACTTTCAAAAGTGAGACACTTAAGATTAGGATAGATTATTCTGCCACTTTCAGAAGAAAGACACTTAAGATGAGGATAGCTTTTTCTGCCACTTTCAAAAGAATGGCACATAAGATGGCCACTTTTAAGTATGTCGTGTGCACTTAGCGAGCGAATATCATATTTAACTTCCAGGAGACTTCCAGGGGATGTTCCGCAGTACGATTGATGAGCAGAGTAAAAGACTTATTTTAGTTGTCCAAGATTTTGCCTTGCTTCCCCTGCTCATGCCCGGTCGCCACTGAAGACCTACCGTGTATGTGCGGAGTACGTGCTCATAAAATCTGTTGGGTCCGAAAGTCCTGTGGTCGGTCATTGCGCAGTTTACCATGGGTACAGGTTCCTGGAGAAAATTTCCCTCCCCTTCAGGGACATGTCTAAATTGTGGAGGTGGCGCGTGATAGATGGCAGCATCTGTCACGTATATGTGTGCATGTGAGTGTGTGTGTGTGTTGTGACTGTCTTACTTGACGAAGGTTTATAAGCGGCTCTCTGAGCAAGCACACAAACCTGAAAATATATGTATATCAACCAACCAACCCTGCTCATGTCAGAGAAATCAATGGTGCCTCTGTGAAGGTACGAAGTGAGGTTGAAAATGGATTTGTAGCTTAATTAAAGTGGCATGATGTTATGGAACTGGTCAAAGTAACTGGACAAAAAATTATTGCAACAGATTCGATAACAAGTCTAGTTCTTTGACTGTGGATTTAACTGCACAAGGATAAGTCCATACGTCATCAAAGTTCCAAGAACCAACAGCAGATTCTTCTTTGTAAAGTACAACAGCCCGCAACCGGACAAAACACAATCCGGTACATCGATAATCTGCTGGAGAGTCAAAATGTTCATGCGATCGTCACCAGACATGCCTGTTTTTGCTACGTTACCGAACTTTTTGTAAATACTCAGCTTCAGGTTTTTCATTTGCGTCGGTACACAGTCAGCGAAGTGAAACAGTAAATACAGGTGCCGAAAAAGCCTTGCAGGATTTTGTGTTTCCAGAGGGAACAAAAGAAATGCTGATATCAAACTGAAATTAATCAGGAGGTAATAAACAGACAGGCAAAACAACGTGCTGGAAAATGAATTTTGCAAGTCTTCGACAGCATCAAGAATTTTAAAGAATTTTTTGAAAAATCTTGTATGGTTTTTGAGAATTAACTGTTCATTCTCCTCGTTAATTTCTTTCACAAATTCATTTATGCGTATCGAAATTTCGTAACACAAAACCGAATGCAAAACTTGAATTAGCGCCACTGGCATTGCTGGTAAACAGTCAATGAGAACAAGTTTCAGAAATAAAAATGAATTCTTGACCCATTTTTGGTTAAATTTTACATTGTAAAACTTTTTTTGGTACGCATAATCAAGTCCGTAGTTATCCACAATCAAAGTACATAATACAGGATACATAAATAATAATAATATTAAAATGATGACTGAACTATTCAAACACTTATTCTGTGACGATTTCGAGGATAATTTTTTTACTTTTTCCATTGTGTCAAGTACAGTTTTGGATTGTTGTCGCAAGGTATGCCAAACTAGTAACTTAAAAGCCATGCCTATTATTATGGCCAGTTCTATCTTCCATCTGAAATAATCTTCGTTGGCAAAGTACACCATAAATGAAACTTGTTCCATAAATTGTATATGTAGAAATGCAGGAATTATGAATGACAAAAAGCGTTTATATAATTTTAGTCCCTCTAAATGAAGTATTCCAAAGTATTTGATGAGTACGAAAATGATGCCATAATGCTTTCTGAAATCGAACAAAGATTGACTAAATATGTGAACTTCACTCATATTTCTATTATAATTTTTTTACAATAGTAAATGACTCGTCAATTAATGATAGATATTTGGTTGTTACAATTGCAAATGATTCGTTAATAAATGATAGATATTTGGTTGTTACAATAGTAAGATTCTTCAAGTAGTGATATTTGGTTGTTTCAATAGTGAATGATTCGTCAAGTAGTAATAGATATTTGGTTGTTACAATAGCAAACGATTGGACCATGTAAAGATGGATATTTGGTTGTTACAAGAAGTACATGCACAAAGCATCTGTCAATAACAGTCTAAATTGCTTTAATTTTTTACAAAGAAATATTCTTATATAATTGATATTTTCTTGAAAATAACCTTACTATCCGATTTTGGAAAATCATCTGAGCTTTATGAGATCCAAAAACGTTCTTTGCATTTAAAAATAAGATAAAAAATTTCCATGGCAACACAATTTCATAAATATTTAATTTTTTCAATATATTGAAAACATATTTAATATTAAATGCTTAGGTACCATTCGTTCAAGTAAACTTTCGTTTCATTATAACTCAACCCCTAGCTTTGTTTTACACGCAATAAATCCTTTAGCTTTTAGTAATAATAAAGATTGTGGAATTAGTAAGTAACAAAGATTTTTATAATGCCCTACATTCGTACTTTAAACTGATATTGGAAGATTTGTTTTTAAATTTACGTAAAATAAATTATAAATAATGTAAAGCTTCCAAATTCGATATTGAAGATTAATCCTCATTCATTATTATTATTGAAGCTACTTTCCCCACTTACAACAACAACTGATGTATTAGTTATAAATATATAGTTATCTATAATTTAAAGTAATGACAAAAAAAAAGACACAGGTTTACATATCCAATTCAATTTAATAATATATTAATGGAACACGCTACTTTAAATTCATATAAATTTAAATTAAATTTTTATTTATTAAAAAACGACATATAGGGGAGACCGGGGCACAATGGACCACTTTTTCATTTTTTGCGCTATAAGTACGAAAATATTCATCCCACTTGTTTAGAAAAAGGTGTATATATTACATATATATCCTGGTTTAAAAATACATTACCTAAAAACTATACTTTAAAATACTTTTTTCTGAATTCAATTTTTTGTTACAAGTGAGAAAGTGGTCCATTGTACCCCAGGTTCGGGGTACAATGGACCACATCACGGGGTACAATGGACCATGTTATTTTTTGCTGAAAAAAATTTATCTACTCTTTTTGAAGATTAAAATACATGTAAAATAAGTATTTTATTTGAATTTTAAGTATCCAATTGCATTAAAATTTCTTTTAGTGAGAAAATATACTATCAGTCAATATTGAAAAGATGAGGAAAACAAAAAAGTATTATCGAACATTAATATTTGCAAATGAAAAATTAGTAAAAGCATTAAATTTTATCTTCAAAATTATAAGATCTCTTTAAAGTTAAAACACTTTTTTATTACTATACACAACAACACCAAAATTGTAGGGCCAAACTGTGGATCGAAGAATCTTCGTTTTTATGCGAGATAAATTTTTTAACCTTTTTAAAGTCTTCCCTTAATCAATGTGGTTGAAAATTTTACTAAAAAAATTAATTGTGGTTGAAAACTTTACTAACAAAACTTCAATTTTGTGCATTTTACCAATTCTGAGAAAATTTGTTACTTAATTATTTATAACTACTACAAATAACTCAAATTTTTGTTAGTAAGAAAATCAACAGTAATCAAATATTAATTTAAAAATTTAGGATATTGTACTTCTGTTATGTAAATGTTGAAATTTATTTTACAACCAACTCAAATTTCTAAACTTCTTGTTTTAAATAATTTAACACTCTAGTATCAAATTCGATTTTAAAAATACATTTCTCATTCAAAGCACTTATGTATTGTTTGAAGTCATAATACATGAACTAAAACATCTGTTCACCAATAATTTGTCACTTCTGGTTAAAAAAAAAAAGGCACTACCTATTAGTAGATGGGGGAAAATCTATTACATTCAGAAGTGAATGTTAGGATATATATTAAAATATTTTACTATTATAGCAAATTTAACTTTTAATAATTAGGAAGGACTTGCATCAATATTTTTTTTATTTTTTTTTTGAAACTAAAAGTATTTCTAAAGTTGCATGGGGTACAATGGACCATGGTCCACTGTACCCCAGATTTTGTGGTCCATAGTGCCCCATATTGTAGTTGAACGAAAAACAAAATTAAAATATGCTATATTATAATTTCAGAAATTTATTTATAGATTATAAAGAAAGACAAACATCTTGTCTTTCAACTAAGCTAAGCCACTTTGTCCAACTAATGTTACTTTAACGATGAGAAGATAATTTCTAGGAGCGAGTTTTTTTACTTTTACCTGGTTAATACACATCAGTGATAAAAAATGGCAAATGTGTGAGCTAACAACATGCTTTTTCTTAATAACTAGATCAAGACTGTTATGTCATCTTTTATTTATAATAAGAGCTAATTTGGAAAATATACAAAATAAATAATAAGGGGTGGTTCATTGTGCCCCTAGGTCCATTGTGCCCCGGTCTCCCCTATCCCCGGATTTCGAATAATATTTCAGCGAAGAAGAAAATAATATACGATATGAATTTTTTTCAACAACATATGTTAAGCAATACAAATACATTGGTTACAGTTATTACTTTAGCATTTTTTTATTACTACTTTAGTGTTTTTTGTGTTTTAAATTAAGAAAGAAAAGATTTTCAGTGAACAATTGAAAAAAATAGAGAGGTAAACAGTTAATGAGCATAAAAAAATATAATTGAATTTGTGTGGAGATTCGAGATAAAAAAAAACAGTCGTGCCTTTCATACAGGTTTATTTCATATGTCCGTACACAGTAAAATGTCTATACCAACACAAATACATATAAGTTACAGCTTATAATAATGCAACATCTAATTAGGAATTAAAAGGTGCGATTCTTATAATTGTAATAAACCAGCAAAACCTTGGCAAGATTCAACAAATGCATCAATTTTCCTTGATAAAGAAGTGGAAAAGTTGAAAAATCTCTTTCAAGAATACAATTATCAAAAGAATTATAAAATTGTTTCACCTTAAAGTTTAGAAAGGTAATTTTATACACCACATTACATTACTTAAAATGCATATTTTAGCATACAAATAATGAAGGTTAAGTGACATAATTGAGGTCAATTGCAAATGAGATACGTTTTCCAAAGTATGCAAAATAAAATCTATGGGAAGGGATTCTTAAAAATTAACTAACTGTGTCAATAAGCGGAGAGTGTTCAAACATAGAAATTGATAGGGTATGGGGATAGTGCTGCCAGCACATTAAGGAAAAGAATACTACGCAAAAGTGCAATTTAATTCTAAGCTTACGAAAAAACAACTATAAAAATACTACAATAAGCGCGCTTCACGTTTTTTAACGTTTCTTCAAGTCACTACAAATATTCCAAAATGAATCTAGTATTTTTATCGTATTTTTTTTTTAAATTTTAGAATTAAATATCATTTTTTGGTAGCACTTTTCTCCTTAAACTGATGGCAACACTCTCCCCATATCCTTCCGATTTTGCTCTACATGCGCGTCCCGTCGTTAGCATTGGAGGTCACGTGATTCGCCACTCTAATACTTTAAGGTATACATACACACTTGTAAAGGCCAAAAATAACCAAATTAGGCATTTTTTGTGTTTTAAATCCATTGGAATCTCCAATTCTGAATCTTTAAAATGATTATAAGTTTGTACTGGTATTTTTTTTAATGTTGCTTAATATAAAAAACTATAATTTAAAAACTAAAAAAAGCCACAAACTTAGTTTGAGGTTCATGCCCTTTAGAATGAATTGGTGATTAATTTGCATGGTAGGTTTATAGGTCTAAGTTAATTAGTTATTGAGTTATGAGTGTTTAAAAAAGCATGCTAATTAATGTATAAAATGATAATTAATTAACATTTAAAAAAATTAACATTTTTTTGCACGTACCCTCATACACTTATGAATTATGTCAAATATAAAAAGATGGATTTTAAGGTTAACTATTTTTTAAAGATTTCAAGTGTTATGCGTACATCTTGACTATGATCCCTATGGTTCAAATAGTCGTCGAAATAACATCACATGATTAATAGACTCTACGCCACCTCCTACTGTCCTGCGCAGGTTGCTTTCCTTCCAGCTCATCGTAGATAATCTGTAAAAGCTCTTTGGCCTTTCCGCTCACTGTGTTCTTCATGGCTGAATTTGTCAGATCTCTGACAAAAATCTGCATCAGTAGTTCGATTTCAGTTTTCCAGTTTGTTCAAAACAATAAGGTCGAAGTTTCAGAGTGTTCCAAATTCAATTACGCAATGTCCCGCTGAGTGTAACAATGCTAGGAAATCCGTTCATGCGAGCTGCATCTGCATGGTGCTGGGTTTACTTTGGATTAAGAAGAATCGATCTACAAAATCATAGATTTTTTATTAACCCTCTAATGCATAAATTTTTTCGCCCCGAAAAATATATTTATGTATCTTTGGGGAAAAATACTGAAAAAAAATAGATCTGCGTGAAAATTTAAATAATTTCAATATTAAATATTTTCCATATGATAAAAACCCAACTACAAAATTCCAATTTTGATAATAATGACTAGAAAACTACTAAATATGTTTCAAAATAACCCTCTTTAACTATGATTAATTATTCAAAACAATTTATTTGTATTTAGTACTAATATTATTATGCTTTGAATACAAGAACGTGATTTCACTACATTTAATAACCTCACACTTTCATTTTAAATACAGTTTTACTACTGTCATCTATGAGGATTATTAGTAACTAAAACTTCAAAGTGGAATGTAATAGATAAAAAAATCACAAATTTGTTGAGAGGGAGCTCAACTTTAATAGAATAAAGTGGATTATGTTACTTGTTGCCAAACGAAAACAGTATGCATAAGAGGGTTACACAGCTGTTTATTAAAAAGCAAGAATTCAGAAGCAATTAATTAAAAATTATACGAAATCCGGTTCTTAAGCTAATCTGAAAACAGCAACTCTTGCGGTCATAAACTCTTAGCTCGCGGCAGACTGCAGCACTGGATTTAGAGTTGTAAAAGAATCAGTCCATAAGTCACCAAGGTTCCAAGAACTGCCACCAAATTCCTCTTTGTGAAGTACAGCAGACCGCCACCGGACAGCACACAATCTGGTACATTAAACAACTGCTGGATTTGGATATGCTGAACTATTGAGAAATTCACACAACCGTTTCCAGGCACGCCTTTTTGTGCTACTTTACCAAACTTTTTATAAATACTTTGTTTCAAGTTTTGCATTTGCGTTGGTACACGGTCAGCAAAGTGAAACAGTAAATAAAGGGAAAGAGATATGAATGAAATTCGAAAAAAGAATTGAAAAAGCCATGTAGGTGTAAATTGTTCGGACGGATACATAAGATATTTTGATATCAAAATGAAATTATACACCAGGTAATAAACACAAAGACATAACAACGTGCTAGAAAATGAATTTTGCAAGTCTTCGACAGCTTCCAAAATGTGGAAGAACTTACAAAACAATTTTGTAGGGTTATTCAGGATTAAATTTTCATTCGTGGATTCGATTTCTTCCGTGAATTCATTTATGATCATCGACATTTTGTAACATAAATTCGAATGCAGACATTGTATTAGTGCTAGTGTTAATATAGGCAAACATTTAAAGACAAAAAATTTCAAAAATAAAAATACGTTTCTGAACCAATTTAATTTAAACTTAGCATTGTTAAACGGACTAAAGTACGCATAATCAAGCGCATAGTAACTAACATTTAAGGTTTCTAAAACAGAATATACAAACAAAAATAATATTAAAATGATAATTGTAGAATTCAAAGCAATAGGTTTCGATTTTTTAGAGGACAAAATTTGAATCTTTTCCATTGCGACAATTACGTTTTTGGATTTTCGGCGCAAGTTATGCCAAACTATTAACCTCAGAGCATAATTTATTGTAATGAAAAAATCTATCTTCCATTTAAACAGATTTTTGCTAATATACTGCAACAAAATTACCAAGCGTTCGATATACTGTAAATGTAAAAGAGCAGGAACTATGAATGACAGAATTCGTTTATACAATTTATCTCCCTTTAAATGAAGTATTCCAAAGTATTTTAGAAATACAAATATAATGCCGTAATCTTTACCAAAATCGACCAACGAGTGAGTTTCAATAAATACGTGAACTTCATTCATATTTCTCCTTTTTTAATATATTTTTTAAACCATTTGACATGCGATGGTAGATTTCAGTAATTTGAAGAAGTACACAAATATCTCAACGGCAATCTGAATTACTTAAAATACCTTGTGCTACTATATCCTGTTATAATTCGAGTTTTCTTGCAAATAACTTAGCTACCCAACGTTGGAGAAACATCTGAACACTTTAAGAGTCAGAAACGATCGCAGCTTTTTAATATAAAAAAATTATATTACAAATGTCGTGACAACACATTTGTATATGTATTTAATTTTTCAATACACTTAGTTAAATATACATCAAGAAATAAATTTAAAAAAAATTTGAATACCGTTTATTCAAATAAAACTTCTGTTCCATTATAAGTCAACCTCTAAAGTAGTTTTACACGCAATATTTCTATTACATTTTAAATGAAACGAATCTTGTAAATAGTAGAAGAGTATCAAATCTTTTAAGAACACCATACATTAATACTTTTAACCAATTTTGAAAACTTGTGTTATTTAAGATCAATTTGATGGCAAATATCCGATTTTCAGCTGTCATTTACTTTCTTTGTTCGTTTTGAATTTTGTCAAATATATTTAAAATTTCTTATTCATAGCGTGAAGTTTCTTAACTCAGTATCGATAATTAACTATCATTTAGTATTGTACAATAAACGTCTATTACTTATAGACAGCAATTGATGTTTTATTTTGAAGGATAAATTCACCTAAAATTCATAACAAATACGATAAAAAATACCTTATTTCACATTGTAAAAAAAATTAATAATATATTAGTGGAACTCGAAACAGTTATTGTCAATAAGTTAAAACATTTTTATTCTGCTACTCTAAAAAGTACATTTTTGATTATTAAAATACGACATTCATTTTTCAATCTCATTTAGAATTCAGGAAAGAAGAAAACTATAATATTTTTTGCAAGTATGCTTTCAAAATACATGTTTAGCAATAGTCATATTTAAACATAAATGTTTCACATATATCTACCAATTATTTCAGTTATACCTGCCTATCGTCTATCTAAAACCAAGCTACATCTCGAACTAAAAGAGCCATAGATTTTAAATTCGGTACGCGTGTTGGCAGAACATATGTGATTTTCAAGAAATCGCGGCTGCTCCACAAAAGGTTAATAACTTTCAAAAAAAAAAGTTTTCAAAATCAATAATTTCTTAAATGTCTCTAAGAATATATGCGAATCAATTTTAAAAGCTTATACCTTCATCTGTGGATTTAGCTGCACGAGGATCAGTCCATAAGTCACCAAAGTTCCAACAACTGACAGCAAATTCTTCATTGTGAAATGCAACAGACCACAACCAGACAAAATGCAATCCGGAACATCAACAATCTGCTGGATTTGAATCTGCTGGACAATCGAGAAGTTGACACGATCGTCACCAGATATTCCTCTATTTGCTACCTTGCCAAACTTCTTATAAATACTTAGCTTCAGGTTTTTCATTTGTGTTGGAACACGGTCAGCAAAGTGAAACAGCAAATACAGGGATATAGATGTGTATGCAATGTTATACAGGTGCCGAAAAAGCTTTCCAGGATTTAGTGTTTCTAGAGGGTGCAAAAGAAACATTGATATCATACTGAAATTTATCAGCAAATAATATACACACAGGCAAAACAACGTGCGAGAAAATGCATTTTGCAAGTCTTCGACAGCATCAAGAATTTTAAAGAATTTTTTAAAAAATCTTGTCGGGTTTTTCGGCATCAAATGTTCATTCTCGTCGTTAATTTCTTTCACAAATTCATTGATGTGAATCGACATTTTGTAACACAAAACCGAATGCAAAACTTGTATTAGTGCCACTGGCAATGCTGGTAAAAAGTGAAAGAAAGCAAGTTTAAGAAATAAAAATAAATTTCTGACCCATTTTAGCTTAAATTTCATATTGTAAAAATGGATTTGGTACACAAAATCAAGTTTATAGTAATCCACACACAAGGTACATGCTACAGGATATATAAACAATAATATTATCGAAACGATAACTGAATTATTCAAACACTTAGTCTTCGAAGGTTTGGAGGATAATTTGTTTACTTTTTCATTGTGACCATTACAGTTTTTGATTGTCGTCGCAAGGTATACCAAACTAGCAATTTCAAAGCAAAGCTTATTATTGAGACCAGTTCTATCTTCCATCTAAACCAATCTTCGCTTGAAAAGTATACCATTAATGCCACCTGATCCATAAATTGTAAATGAAGAAGTGCGGGAATTATGAATGACAAAAAGCGTTCATATAATTTCAATCCCTCAAAATGAAGTAATCCAAAGTATTTGGTGAGTACGTAAATGATGCCGTAATGTTTTCTGAAATCGAACGAAGATTTACTAAACATGTGAACTTCACTCATATTTCTATTATTATTTTTACAATAGTTATGTCTTCGTCAATTAATTATAGATATTTAGTAATTACAATAGTAAATGATTCGTCAAGTAATGATAAATATTTGGTTGTTACAATTGTAAATGATTCTTTAAGTAATGATAGATATTTGGTTATTACAAGAAGCAAATACACAAACCATCTGTCAATAACAATCTAAATTACTTTAGTTGCCTTACAAAGAAATATTCACTTATAATTCAAATATTCTTGAATATAACCAAAGTATCCAACTTTAGAAACACATCTGAGCTCAATGATAGTCCAAAACGTTCGTTGATTTTTTTAAAAAAAAATAGCAATAAATTGTAAGGGAAACAGAATTTAATAAATATTTAATTTTTCGAGATATTTAGTTAAATATAAAATTAATATAAAATGCTTGAGTACCATTCGTGCAAGTTAACTTTTCGTTTTATTACAACTCTACCCCTAGAGTCATTTAACACTCAATAAATCCATTACTTCTTAATAATAATAAAAGTTTGTGGCATTAATAAGTAACAAAGAGTTTAATAATACCCTACATTCGTACTTTAAACCTGATATTGGAAGACTTTTGTAATGAAAAATCACTTTGATTTCGAATATCCGATTTTTTTTAAATTTTCTTAAAACATATTATTTATAATGTAAAGTTTTCAAATTCGATATTAAAGATTATTTCTCATTTATTATTATTGAATCAACTTCTCCCACTTATGAACAACTACTGATGTTTTAGTTATAAATATTTAATTACCTAAAATTTATAACAATGACGAAAAAACACAACTTTACAACGTAATTTAATTTAATTATATATTAATGGAACACGTAACAATTATTTTTGTTTAGTTTATACTTTTTTTTTAAATTACTTCTTTAAAAACTTATGAATATAAATTACAAATTTAGTTATTAAAAAACGGCATTCATTTCCATTTCGTATGAAATTTCAGCGAAGAGGAAAATAATATATTATATAAATTTATTTCTATAATATTTGTTAATATGTTATGTAATATATGTTAATACTAATACGTCGGCTACCGTTATGGTTAGATTCCTACTAATTATTTCAGTTTCTGCTTTTCTGCTGTTTTTACTTACAATTTCCATATGTGAAATGTATGAAAATGAATTAAAGTATTGCAATTGAGTGATAAATTAGGTATAGATATTTTGTGTATTTAACACTTATTAGTGTGTTAAAGTTTATAAAAAGTTTTTTTTGTGTGTGTTATTCGCCTGTAATTCAATTTCGTCGGTCCGTTTGAAACCATTCTACAGCTCCAACTAAAAAATCTATAGGTTTTAACTTATTGAAAAGTGAGGAAATATTGTTGAAGTATTCGTGTTGTGTTGAAACTTGGAGATAAAATATTTCAAAAAGTATTTATTTTATCACACCATAAGAAGTTAAATGACTTAAATCACCTAATTTTTATCACAATATATTCTTGCAATATTTAAATAGGTATGGAAAGTACTTATACTAAAATACTATAATTAATAAAAATTAGCGAATAATTGAAAAAATAAATATAGAGGGTAAGAAATTGATAGTTAATGCGCTAAAAAAAAATAATAAAGTGGAATTTGTGTTGAGATTGAAAAAAAAACAGTTATAAGTTTCAAAAAAGTTTATTTCATATGACAAAATAAAACGTCTATACTAACACAAATACAATTTTGTTATGATTAATGCCACATCTAATTAGGAATAAGAAAGTGCGATTCTTACAATTGTAATAAAGCAGTAAAAAAATGGCAAGGTTCAACACATATTTTATTCTTCCTTGATAAGGAAGTGGAAAAATTGAAAAGTCTATACCATGAATACAATTATCAAAAAAATTGTAAAACTGTTTTACCTTGAAGTTTAGAAAGTTAAGTTTATACACCACATTACATTACTTAAAATATATATTTTAGCATACCAATCATGAAGTTAAAGACATAATTGACAGCAAAAGCAAATGAGATGCGGTTTCTGAAGTGTTTAAAGTAAAATCATCGTAAACTGATTCTTTAAAATTAGCTTAATGTGTCAAAAAGCGCAAAGTGTTCAATAAATAGTCAAAACCGCTACAAGTTATTAATCGACTACTGGGTTCCCTTCCAGCTCTTCGATGAGAGTCGGTAAATCCGTTTTGTTCTTTCCGGTCACTCCGTTCTTCATTGCAAATTTAGCGTATCTCTGACAAAAGTCTGCACTAGTAGTTTTGTTGATCGCGTTCTTCAGTTTGTTCAAAACAATCAGATCAAAGTTTCAGTTCGATGCTCCAATTTCAATAACACAATGCCCCACTGAGTGTACGATTCCATGTTAGAAGATTCGTTCATGTGGGATGCTTCTGCAAGGTGCAGAGGGTAGTACGGATTGAAAATAATTCGATCAACCAACCATGTTATTTTAACAGTATCAAAGAAGCAATATAAATATACACACAATTCTCATTTTAAGCTGATCTGAAAGCAACCCCTCTTTAAAGCCATAACCTCCTACTCCCTTCGCAGCAAACTGAGGCAGTTATTTCAGTTGAATAAGAATCAGTCCATAAGTCACCAAAGTTCCGAGAACTGCCAGCAAATTCCTCTTTGTGAAGTACAGCAGTCCACCGCCGGACAGCACACAATCCGGTACATCAACAATCTGCTGGATTTGAATCTGTTGAATTATTGAGAAGTTCACACGATCGTTTGCAGACATGCCTGTCTTTGCCACGTTACGAAACTTCTTATAAATTCTTAGCTTCAGGTTTTTCATTTGTGTTGGTACACGGTCAGCAAAGTGAAACAGTAAGTAAAGGGAAAGAGATACGAATGTAATATGGTATAGGGAATGAAAAATCGTTGAAGGTTTCAAATTTTTCAAAGAGTACATAAGAAATTTTGATATCAAACTGAAAGTATACACCAGGTAATAAACACCCAGGCATAACAACGTGCTGGAAAATGAATTTTGTAAATCTTCGACAGCATCCAGAATGTTAAAGAACTTACCAAAAAAAGTTTTAGGGTTATTCAGAATTAAATTTTCATTTGTTGCATCAATTTCTTTTGTAAATTCACTTATAATTATTGACATTCTGTAACATAAATTCGAATGCAGACATTGTATTAATGCGACTTCCAATATTGGCAAGTTGTAAAAGAAAAAACTTCTCAAAAATAAAATTAAATTTCTGACCCAGTTTTTCTCAAACTTGACCTTGTAAAGAGACATTGGTGAAAGTGCATAGTAATTAACAATCACGTTGTACAACACAGAATATACAAACAAGAATATTATTATAACGATAATTGTAGAATTCAAAAATAAATTTTTTAATTGTTTCGAGGATAAAATTTGAATCTTTTCCATTGTGGCGATCACATTTTTGGAATTTCGGCGCAGGGTGTGCCAAGCTATTAACCTAAGAGCATAACTTGTTGTAATGGCGAGATCTATCTTCCAACTAAACCTATTTTTACTCAGATCCAAAAATTCAAAGCGTTCTATAAATTGCAAATGTAGAAGTGCAGGAACTGTGAATGACAGAATGCGCTTGTACAATTTCTCTCCCTTAAAATGAAGTATGCCATAGTATTTCATAAATACGAATATAATGCCGTAATCTTTACTCAAATCGACCAAAGAGCCAGTTTCAATAAATTCGCTAACTTCATTCATATTTCCCTATTTTTTATATTTTAAAACAATTTGACATGTAATGGTAGATTTTAGTAATTACAAGAAGTATAAGCACAACAAAATATCTCAGCAGCTATCTAAATTACTTAAAATACCATAAGTGAATATATCCTGCTATAATTTGAGTTTTCTTGAAAATAACTAAACTACCCAACGTTGGAGAAACATCTTAATTCTAAGAGAGTAAAAAACGATTGAGGAGTTTTTTAATATAAAAAAAAAACAAACAAATGTCATGACAACACAAAGGCTTAAATATTTAATTTTTCAAGACATTTAGTTAAATATAAATTGAGTAATAAATAATAAATTTTGAATACCATTAATTCAAATTAAACTTCAGTTTCATTAACTCAAACCCTAGAGTAATTTTACACGCAATAATTCGATTACATTTTTAAATATTGAAATTATATATTTAAATGTCAAAGAAACAAAAACTTATCGAAATATGAACAGTAAAGGAAATGGGATATTATTGTTAACTTTTGGTTAAATATCTTTACCATAGGTTTATTTTTTTAAGATTTTCATATCTCTATGTATAAAAGAAGGTCGTGTTAGTTCGATTATTTATAACTCAAGAACGGCTGAACTGTTTCGGCTGAAAATTTGTGGGGATAGGTAGCTTATAACCAGGAATGGGCAATAGGATACTTTTTATTTAGAAATTCAAACCCAAACGGGTGTAGAAGTGCAAAACGTGAGCCATAGGAATAGCATTGTAGATTAGAAAATTTTATTTCAATTTAAAAGATTTCAGCGCGTTCATCGTTAACAAAAATTAAATAAAGAAAAAGAGCACATGTGTTTAATTTGCTGGATTGATGTTTGAATATCAGTAGTTTATTCTATTTACTTATTTTAAATCTTTTTTATTTTTAAGGCGGATCAGAAGTCCTCAGCTAGATTTTAATAATGTTTCCAAATTAAATTTAATTGATGTTCACAAATGAAGAGTACACGGGAAAAACCGATTGATTTTTCAGAGAAGTTTCCCTAGCAGGCCACTTTGGCGATGATAGCCAGTGATCGCCTAAACTTGTGTAAGGAAACCAGTTCATACCGTAGATATCATAGTTAAAGTAATATAGTGGCAGATCACGTGACCTCCAATGCTATCAACGGGACGCTCAAGCAATGAAGTCAGTGTTGTAGGTCACGTGATATGCCAGTGTAGTACTATCTCTGTGGTTCCTAGCTACCAAGTTCAGGCGATTGGCGATCCCGACGCTTGGACCACTGAACTGAACTGAAACTCTGGAAGGAGTATCGAAACACTCGTCAAACGGGTCGGTGAAGCCCGGCAACCCTGTAAGAGTAACCCAACTTTTGCCGCCAATCCTATACTTTACCTGTTAAAATAGACATTTTAAACCAACTTTTTCAAGAATTTTTTAAGCAGAAAATTGATAGGTTATTCCTTTAGGAGGTTCTTTACGTAATGAAGTTTCGGAAACATGTACTTTTAAAAAAATAAAATTGCGGCACCAATCTTTAAAACTTAAATTCCTTGGAGTACTATTCTTGGCGAGCGATTGGCGACATCCAATGCAAACTGCAAGTCAAGTGTCCATTTTTGATCGGCGAGGTTATGCCAAGTATGGCACATATTCTCCCTAAAGCTGTCGCCAAGTGACCCAAAAAAAAGCTTCACCAGCTTATCATGGGATGATTCTTCCAGAGTTTCAGTTCAGTTCAGTGGCTTGGACCAAGCGAAGAAGAAGGAGAAAAACCGGTTTTATGTCGCCAAGCAGGCAGTTGCGGCCGTCCGCCTAATAAATGAATCGCTTCTTCCCGTGTACTCTTCAATAGGTAAAAAAATTTTAGACATTTCTTTTAGAGTACTCATTACTTTATTTTTATAAATATCTGGTTATTTTACTTTGCTATTTAGGACAAGGTTAGAAAGCCAGTTTGCGCAAAAAAATCACCACTTTTTTTGCATATGAGGTTATTGGAAAAACTGTTTGTAGTTTCAATAAAGTAATCGCACATAAGTTTGCGTGCAAAACTTCAACTAGAATAATAGCATCATTGTTGTTTTTTATATTAAAGGTATATTTAGCCTAGTAATTATTTTGTTATTATATTAGTGGAACACGAAATAGTTATTGCTATTATATTTTAAAAAATATATATCGTACTATTTACAATGCTTACCAATATAAATGACATTTAATTTATAAAAATACGAAATTCATTATATGATTTCATCGAAAAATTCATCTTGAGGCATCTGCGGAATGCTATTTAAGCGGCAATTGCAATAACACATGATAACAATTTAAATTAAGTAGAGTTTTCAAATTACAAATGATGTAGACTTTGACAGCGACAGATACATTTGTTGCCATACAAAGTCACTTACCTGAACAAACATTTGTGATATATAACTCGTCACTAGTAAGCGCTACGAAGAACGGAATTTTTTTAGAGATTCCATTTTGTGTGAAAAAGATTAAAGTACTTAAAATTCACACGGTGATTGAATGAACGCTGATAATTCTGCATCGTACACAACAAAGTAGTTCCTGTTTCAGATAACTATACCATTTCTAGCCAGAATGTAAGCTTCAAAAAATGAATCTCTTCCCCCATCCCTTTACAGGGTTTTCTAGGAAAAGGGGGGAACTTCGCTTATCAAATCCCAGCGCGCTTGAGGTTTACAATCAAAACAGTTAGTATTTTCCCATGTTGGGTGGGGGGAAGACACTCTTCCGTCGTTTCGAAGAAAACCGCATGCGGAGATGGGGAGAAAAATGTTTTCAAAGCTTGCATTCTAGATAAACATACTATAACCAGCGTAGAACATATGTGATAAACATAGCCAAGAAAGTCAAGAGAGTTGAAATCATGATTTCATTAGGCAGGGACGAAGAGCCCGAAAAGTGCGAACTCTTTTTCAGGATGGCAGATTCACAACTACGCAGAAGAACTCTTTGAGACTATTGTTAAAGTGGGAGGTCACGTGATTGGAATGTTCGAGAAAGATCCGATGATTCAGATGGGCTCGGGAAGTTGTGATATAATTGTACAGGCTAAAATGATGCAATCATAGAGAGTTCAAGGATTATGCGTGGGATCGGAGCGCGGAAAAACTTATGAGACAAAGTTGTATCGGGGATTAAGGAAAGATGGGACATTTAAATAGTGGAAAATAGTTAATAGGACTTCTAATTATTGGGTTTGGGAATTTGGTCTCGTATATTCTTTTGCTGCAGTTACTGTTTCTTCATCAGTCACACTTTCGATCCCGCCACCCTTGTTTGAAACACCTTAGGGATGGAAAACCGAAACCGGTTGTTTTTTTTGCCCTCGGTTTTAACCGGAAAAAAACGGTTTTTTCTTGAGGCCGGTCTAAACCGTAAACTATTTTTCTGCGTTAAAAACCGTCCAAAAACCGGAAATCGTTTTTTTTTTTCTCAAAAACCGCCTTCGGCCTTTTTATTAATATTTTTAAATTATATATGTTTTTTGTTAAAAAAAAATATTAGTTTTGCAATTTGCGAACGGCATATAGAGATGAAGTAATGCAAAGCTTAATAAAAATACTCAAAACGATTGGAAAAACCGGAATAAGAAAAGGAACATTTTAAATTATAAGAAAGTAAGAATTAGGAAGAAACCTTGAACTTAGTTTCCAGCAAAGCGCTTTAAACATTTAAAATTGACTCTGTAATATGTCTTTTTTTTATTCGAAAGTAAAGTTTAAAAATTGATTTTTTTAATTAACTAAAAACTGAAGATACTTCTTTTTAATAAACTGAAACACCGGTTTTTTAAACACCGGTAGGCGAATACCCAAAATTGTAAAATTTTTACTATTACTTTAATCTTTTCCAAATTTGGCATAGTGATGTCAAATATAATGAATAATACTATTTAGACATTTTTTTTATTTAAATATAATTTATTTATTTCAAACGGTGTTTTTCTACTAAAAAAAAAGAGGTTTACGCTAACAAGTCTACCACATTGAATTTTCATCCTAAAAACATTAATTATGTGCAAAATTCTTCGTTTTAAAATGATGCATGCAAGGACAATTTAGGGTTACATACAAATTACAATAAAAGAAGTTATTAAGAAAAATGTTATAAATGAACCACAAAAAAAGATTTTTTTCGATTAACTTACACTTGGACATTTTAAAAAAAATTGTATATTTACACCAAATGTTAGATTTACATGGCACAGATATATATCGAAATAGCATCTGTAAAAAATTGTAAAAGATTAAACAACATTCAAATCCTCATAAAAATGACGATTCAAATTTCATCACTTTGCGGAAACGAAAACTCGGAGCATTTGCCAGTAGAGGAATCGTCAAAATTAAGGAAAATTTCGTTGTTTTTGAGCATTCCTTTGTAGAGTGTACCATTACATGTTAGAAGGTTCATTCATACGGGCTTCATCAACATGAATCTTGGGGAAGTTTTGACTAAAGAAAATTCGGTCAACCGACCATAGATGTTTATTGAATAGCATCAATGAAGAAGAGGGGAAAAAATAATTCAAAATTCTTCTTTTACGCTAATTTGAAAGCAGTAGTACTTAAAAGCCATAAACCACTGAACTGAACTGAAACTCTGGAAGGAGCATAACATGAAAAGCTGGTGAAGTCTATTTTTGGGTCACTTGGCGGAAGCTTTGAGAGAATATGTGGCTAGTAATTAGGCTTGTGCCGACAACATCCAATGCAAACTGTTAAGTCAAGTGTCAATTGTGATCGGTGAATTCATGCCAAATGTAGCACATTTTCTCCCTAAAGCTGTCGCCAAGTGACCCAAAAATAGGCTTCACCAGCTGGGATGCTCCTTTCATATGATGCTCCTTCAAGAGTTTTAGTTCAGTTCAGTGCCATAAACTTCTACTCATTTCGCAGCAGACTGTGGCAGTGGATTTAGCTGTACAAGAATCAGTCCATAAGTCACCAAAGTTCCAAGGAGCGCCAGCAAATTTCTTTTTGTGAAGTACAGCAGCCCGCAACCAGACAAAACACAATCCAGTACATCAACAATCTGCTGAACTATTGAAAAGTTCACACAATCATTTGCAGACATGCTCGTTTGTGCTACGTTACCGAACTTTTTATAAATATTTAGCTTCAGGTTTTTCATTTCTGTTGGTACACAGTCAGCAAAGTGAAACAGTAAATACAAAGATAAAGATATGAATGTAAAGAAATAAGCGTGATGAAAAATATCTACAGGATTAAATTTTTCTAAAGGAAACATAAGGAAAGTCGATATCATACTGAAACTCATCAGTAGGTAAAAAACGCACAGACATAACAACGTGCTAGAAAATGAATTTTGCAGGTCTTCGACAGCATCAAGAATCTTAAAAAACTTACCAAAAAATATCTTGGGGTTACTTAGAATCAAATTTTCATTCTTCCTTCGAAGTTAATTTCTTTTTTGAATTCGTTTATGATCATCTACATTTTGTAACACAAAATCGAATGCAGACATTGTATAAGCGATACTGCTAATAATGGTAAACAGTGAGCGAAAGCTATTTTCAAAAATAAAAATAAATTTATGACCCATTTTTTTTCAAACTTGACATTGTAAAGATTACTTTGGTACGAATAATCAAGTGCATAATAATCAACAATTACGGTGTATAAAACAGAATATACAAAAAATATTATCATTATAGTGATAACTGTGAAATTCAAAAGCATATTTTTGGATTCTTTCGAGGATAAAATTTGAATTTTTTCCATTGTGGCAATTACATTTTCGGATTTTCGACGAAAGATATGCCAAACTATTAACCTCAGAGAATAACTTACTGTAATTACAAGATGCAACTTCCATACAAACCTATTTTTGTTAAGATACTGAGAAAAAAATACAATGCTTTCCACAAATTGTAAATGTAAAAGTGCAGGAACTTTGAGTGACAGTATGCGTTTATACAATTTCTCTCCCTTTAAAGGAAGTAGTCCAAAGTATTTCATAACTACAAATATAACGCCGTAATCTTTACTAAAATCGACCAAGGAGCGATCTTCAATAAATACTTGAACTTCATTCATGATTATCTATGTTTTTATATTTTTAAACAATTTGACATTAATGGTAGATTTTAGTAATTTCGAAGAAGTAATTACACACAAATATCTGAGCAGCAATCTAAATTACTTAAAATAACTGTGGTATTGCACACTGTAATAATTCAAGTTTTCTTGAAAATTTTCAAACTCATCTCAGCTGCAATTTAAAATACCTTGTGTGATTAAATCCTGTTATAATCCGAATTTTCTTGAAAAATAACTAAACTACCCAACAATGGAGAAACGTCTAAGCACTTTGAGATTTAGAGGCGAATGAAGCTTTTTAAACTAAAAAATAACAAATGTCATTAAAACGAATTGGTCTAAATATTTAATTTTTCAATACATTTAGTTTTAAATATAAATTTAGTGATAAATAATAAATTTTGAGCACCATTCATTGAAATTAAACTTCAGTTTCCCCTATGAATCCCTAAAATAGTTTACACGCAATAATTCTATTAATTTTTAAATGTAATAAAACTTGTAAATAGTAATTTTTTTTTAATTTACGTTAAATAAATTATTAATAATGTAAAGTTTCCAAATTCGACATTAAAGATTAATCCTCATTTATTATTATTAAATCTACTTCTCCCATTTATGGACAACAACTGATGCTTTAGTTATAAATATATATATTTATCAAAAATTTATTTCAATGACGAAAAAGATACAGCTTTACATGGTAATTTATAATTTAATCATATATTAATGGAATACGAAACATTTATTTTTGTTTCATTAATTATTTTTTAAATTACTTCTCTGATTACGTATAAATATAAATTACATTTTTAGTTATTAAAATATGACATTCAACAATCGATTTCATATAAAATCTCAGCGAAGAAGAAATTAATATAATATATAAATTTATTTCAATAATATATATGTTAAACAACAGTAATACGTTGATTACAGTTATGGTTAAATTTCAACCAAATAATTCAGTTTATGCTTTTCTTCTGTTTTTACTTACTATTTCTTTATATGAAATATTAGGTAATGGATAAAAGGTTTGCAATTGCGTGAAAAATTAGTCACCATTATTCTGTGTATTTAACACGCATTGGAATGTTCAAATTCAGAAAGAGTGTTTCTTTTTTCAATTTTTCCGCCTGTAATTTCGTCTGTCTGTTTGAAATCACTCTACAGCTCAAACTAAAAAGTCGGTCGATTTCAAACTATTGAAAAATAATTCAATATTGTTGAAGCATTCGTGTTGTGTTGAAATTAGGAAAAAGTCATTTAGACTCTTTTGAAATATTTTTAAAATCATTTATTTCATCAGATTGTAAGAATTTACTTTACTGAATTCAAATAATTAGTACTATTACAATACATTCCTGCAATATTTAAATGGTATAGAAAAATACTGTTGGTAAGTTGTAATATAGTGTAAAATTTAAGCTACAATAGAAGCTTACTTTCTTTCCGGTTGCTTAGTTGAAAATAGTACGCCTTAAAAAGTGCGAGCCGTACACTCTTAAAACAAACACTCCTAATTTAACTCAGTCTGAGTGGACTTCACTCCTCCCGACTGGAAAATGCACTTCTCCTTTTGGAGTGGATCCTTTGTGTGTTAAACCTCCGACAGGATCACTCCAAACGAGTGGTTTTAACTCAGTCTGAGTAAATATGCATGCCTTTACGGTGTCGAAAATGCACTTCTCCAACTGGAGTGGATTTCACTCTTTTGTTTTAAGAGTGTAGATGTTTAAGACTTACAAGAGAAAACTGCAAACTTTAAAGAAATACCGACTGGAACTTATAGAATACCTGTTTGCGCAAAAAAAAGACCGCTTTTTTGCATCTGAAAATTGTAGGAATAACGACATGAGTCCGTAGGATCAGTGTTAGTAACGGAGTGGCTATATTCAGAGATAGCTTGTGTTACAATGAGTTGGAAAGGACATACAGGGTGAGGCAAATAAAAGCGTCCCAGACGTGGAAATAGGAATGCGACAGAAATGCTGCCAAGTCAAAAACAGGTTTGTTAGCTGAAACTATTGATTACTTCAATATTAAACCCATAGTCCACAGCAGTCCGCCACCAGCCAGCACACAATCCGGTACATCAACAATCTGCTGGACTATCAAGAAGTTCACACGGTCTTCACCTGACATGCAAGTTCATGCATGTGACATCCGTGCAAGTGAATGGCAAGTTCCATAAATGATGAATGCAGAAAGAGTCACCGAATACAGTTTTATCCGTTTTGGGGATTTATCTTAACAATAATAAGTCCATAGGTCACCAAAGATCCAAGAACAGTCAGCAAATTCCTCTTTGTGAAGTACAGCAGTCCGCAACCGGACAGCACACAATCCGGAATATCAACAATCTGCTGGACTATAAAGAAGTAGTTCACACGTTCTTCACCTGACATGCAAGTTCATACATGTGACATCCGTGCAAGACATGCAAGTGAATGGCAAGTTCCATAAATGATGAATGCAGAAAGAGTCACCGAATAATATTTTATCCTTTTTGGGGATTTATCTGTACAATAATAAGTCCATAGGTCACCAAAGATCCAAGAACAGTCAGCAAATTCCTCTTTGTGAAGTACAGCAGTCCGCAACCGGACAGCACACAATCCGGTACATCAACAATCTGCTGGACTATCGAGAAGTTCCCACGGTCCTCACCTGACATGCAAGTTCATCCATGTGACATGCGTGCAAGACCAGCAAGTGAATGACAAGTTCCATAAATCATGAATGAAGAGAGAGTCACCGAATACAGTTTTATCCGTTTTGGGGGTTTATCTGAACAATAATAAGTCCATAGGTCACCAAAGATCCAAGAACAGTCAACAAATTCCTCTTTGTGAAGTACAGCAGTCCGCAACCGGACAGCACACAATCCGGTACATCAACCATCTGCTGGACTATCGAGAAGTTCACACGTTCTTCACCTGACATGCAAGTTCATGCATGTGACATCCGTGCAAGACATGCAAGTGAATGGCAAGTTCCATAAATGATGAATGCAGAAAGAGTCACCGAATACAGTTTTATCCGTTTTGGGGATTTATCTGAACAATAATAAGTCCATAGGTCACCAAAGATCCAAGAACAGTCAGCAAATTCCTCTTTGTGAAGTACAGCAGTCCGCAACCAGACAGCACACAATCTGGTACATCAACAATCTGTTGGACTACCAAGAATTTCACACGTTCTTCACCAGACATGCCTGTTTTTGCTCCCTTAACAAACTTCTTATAAATACTTAGCTTCAGGTTTTTCATTTCTGTTGGTACACAGTCGGCAAAGTGAAACAGTAAGCATAGGGACACAGTTATGTATGTAATGATGTATGTGTAATGAAGAATAGATGCAGGATCAAATTTTTCTAGTGGGAGCATAAGGAAATTTGATATCATGCTAAAATTAATCAGCAGGTAATAAACACACAACCAAAATAGAGTGCTAGAAAATGAGTTTTGTAAGTCTTCGACAGCGTCAAGAATTTTGGAAAACTTGCTAAAGAATAGTGTAGCGTTTTCCAGAATGAAATTGTCATTACCCGCATTGATTTCTTTTGCGAATTCATTTATATGCATCGAAATTTTGTAGCACAAAATCGAATGCAAACATTGTATTAGTGTCACTGCTAATGCTGGTAAAAATTGAAAGAAAACAGCTCTTACTAAGAAACAAACGTTTCTAACCCACGTTCCTTGAAACTTGACGTGGACTAGTTGTCGTTGGTAAAAATATCTAATGTCATAGTAATCAGCAAGAAAGGTCAACACAACATAATAAGCAAGCAATAATATTGTTATGAAAATTACTCCACAATTCAAATAAATACTGTTTGTGGGTTTTGAGGACAAACTTTTAATATTTTTCATTGTGCAAATTACTCTTTGGGATTTCCATCGCAAGGTATACCAAACAAGTAACCTCACTGACAAGCTTATTATCAAAGAAAGTTCTATCTTCCACAAAAACCATTCTCCGTGTCCGTAGTGAACAATAAATACCAAACGTTCTATTAAATGCAAATGTAGAAGAGCAGGAACTATGGATGCCAAAATGCGTTCATACAATTTCTGTCCCTTAAAAGGAAGTATTCCAAAATATTTGATAAATGCAAATATAATTCCGTAATATTTACTAAAATCGACCAAATAGACAGTTTTAATAAATATGCGAACTTCGTTCATATTTTTTTTTCTATTTTAAAACTATTTGCCATCTATTAGTTGACTTTATTTATTGTAAAAAGTATATACGCAAAGCGAAGAATATCTAGTAGAGTGACTATTTTCTTTTATATATACAGTTTTCTTGAAACTAACCAACTTTGGAAAATCTACAATAAACTGTCCAACGTAGGAGACACATATGAACTCTATGTGAGTCACAAAAAATCGACGTTTTAAATAACAAATGTCATGACAACGCAATTGCATGAATATTTAATTTTTCAATATACTTTAATCACATTTTAATTTAGTATTAAATTTTCAAGTACCTTTATTATAAATTAAAGTTTCATTATAATTAAACCTTTGCACGCAATAGTTAAATTACTTCTTTTGACGTACAGCATGATGTGACATTGGAGTTTAAAATCTACAATTCGACATAAAATACATTTTCTTTACAAAATTACGAAATTTGGGCCACCCTGTATTACCTACACAAATAACAGTTCTTTGATACACTGCTATCCAAAAGTATAGACAATGACGTTTTTTAGCTGTAAAATTTAGAATTGTGATAGTAGAATTACAAAACACCTCTAAATATATTCAAAAAATATTTTGAAATGCTATAACTGAAACATAATTGTTTATTTGCCATGAAAAAAATCTTTTGAATTGTATATGCACAAGTTTAGACACAAATACTAGATATGCTAATTTAAATTAGATAATGGCATAATTTCAAATTTTTATTGATTAATTATACATTTTTTATATGATAAATAAAAAAACGATATCCGGTGAACAAAACAGATTTAATAACGATATATTGGTTCAATCAATTTTACACCAAACAGACAATATAGCCATTTTTAATATTTATTCAAATCATAGTTCCTTCAAATGTACAATTTTAACAGCTCTAAATATGAACCGAATGCCTACCAGCAGATCACCTTAAAGTTTTGCCACGAATTAATAGATTTAGAGACATGCATTGATCTATTTTATTGATGAAAAGTGCAAAGTCTTTTAAATATAAAATCACAAAATAGCAAAATATTATTTTTTGCACTTTAGTACAATGCAGAGATAGCCACCTTTTCGGTCATTTCAAAGTAAATTCACTCCACAGCGCTAAAACCTTCCACCTTGATGCTGGAGTTTTTAAGGGGAAAAACCGGTGTTTTTAAAAACTCAATTTTCAATATTCAGTTTAACCGAGCGTGTTTAAATAGCACTAAAGAGACCGGTTATATAGTAACCTGTTCAAAGAAATCGGTTTTTCTCAAGAAACTAAAAACTTCAGTACAAAGAAACTTTCGTAGTGGTGTGAAGTGAATTTACATTTAAATTTCCTTTTTTTTTTTTTTTTTGTCGTTTATGAAGAGGTGACTATCTCTGCATTGTACTTAAGTGCAAAATAGAACAATATGTCGATATTTTGTGATTATATAAGGGAAAGAGACTGCACTTTTCATTAAGAAAATTGGTCAATGCATGTCTCCAAATCCACGAATTCGTTCCAAAACTTTAAGGTGATGGAATGGTAGGCCTTCGGTTCGTATTTAGAGATGTTAAATTGTACATTTGAAGCAAATATGATTGGAATTCAGATTTAAAATGGCTATACTGTCTGCTTGGCGTAAAACTGAACCAATATCGTTAATAGATCTGTTTAGTTCACCGGATAACGTTTTTTTTTAAATTTATCATATAAAAATATAGTTCATGAATAAAATGCAAAACTATGCCATCATCTACCTTAAATTAGCATATTTTCGTATTTGTGTCTAAACTTTTGAATCATACAAAATTTTATTCTATGAAAAAAAATTTATTATATAAAATCAAGCATTATATTTCAATTCGGGCGTTTCAAAATATTTATTTAATATATTTAGGAGTGTTTTGTAATTCCACTATCACAATTCTAAATTTTACAACTAAAAAACGTCATTGTCTGAACTTTTGGATCGCAGCGTAATAGTTTATTTAAGTAATAAAATTACAATACATTTCATAGTATTTTACAAAAATAAAAGTAAACCTATCGAGCATTATATAACAAACTATTTTATTATACTAAATGGATTCTTAACCTTACATACTAATAAAATCCCAATTTTATTACAGTTTTAAGTTATACATGGACAGTAAAATATAATATTCCTTTAAAGATTTTTTTTTTGGCTGTAATTTTCAGTTAATAATTTTTTACAATCTCAAGGTCAAATAAAAATTGCAACAAAAAAATAACTTTTTCAACGCAATCAAGTTGCAAGAATTTTTTAAGGCTAAATTTCACTGAATTAATTATCTCTTAAAATAATTTTAAAACAGCATGACATCTACATATACAAAACATCAATATGTACAAATAATAATAATAATAATAAGGAACAAAAATGTTTCTTACTCTACCCACTTCATCCGCCATGTTCAATTAATTTGCTAAAATAATGGTATTATGTATTTTTAAAGGGTAAAGCGACATTAAAAAATCTTATCACTTTAATAAATTTGCTAATGCCTCAGAGAGTTAAAAATGAAATATTACAATTTATAAATAAATATTATAATGTTGAATATGAAATTACAACTTTGCAAAGAATTATATCTTGATTCTAGCAGTCCCAGTTTTATTCTGTATTTTGTTTCTTCCTACTTCAGTACTGTTTAAAAATAGAAATGGAGTGTTATCCTTTTGTCAAAATATTTTTTTAAAAAAAATTTAAACATTTTATAAAATATGATTTTGTAAAAACTATGGCAAAAGGAATACTATGCTGTGGGCTTAAATTAGGGTCGTTTTTCCTTTAATTTTTGTGTGTGTGTGTGTGTGCATTACTTGAGATTTTAGAATAGTAGTTTAAACAGAGTACCAAATAAATATACAAGAGGTTTTATTTTATTAAATGTATTTATAAAAAAAAGAATATTTTTATCACCCCAAGCTACCCTTTACTAGAAAAATCATGCAGCTACTAATCAGAAAAATTTGCTTATCTTAAATCTTCTTAACACATTTTTGGAGGACAGTAGACACCGAATTTTTCTTAAAGTTTTTTCGTTTATTTAAAAAAGAAGTAAACATTTCATAAAATACGCTTCGGGATAAAATTATTGCAGATCGAATACTATGCTGTGGGCTTAAATTAGGGTTGTTCTTCCTTAGATTTTTTGTGCATCCTTTTAGATTTTAGAATATTAGTTTAACTGTAAAGCACCAAATAAAGATACGAGGGGGATTTTTTTTTTAATTTTTAAAATGTATTTTTATTTAAAAAAAAATATATATTTATTATCCCAAGAACCAAGTGTCTATCAATCACCCTAACCTACCCTATACTGGTAAATCATGCAGTTACTAATCAGAAAGATGATTTCACCTCTAATCCCCCAAACACATTTTTGGGAGAGAAATCCCATGCCGACAAAAATGCCAAAGCAGCAACTACGTGGTTTCTCTAATGTGTGTGTTAGACGATGTAATCGAAGGCTACACTTACGACTAAATTGCTTGTCACATACTTCACAACAATGTGGCTTCTCTCCTGTGTGTGTAAGATGATGTCTTCGAATGACAGACAAATCACTAAATTGCTAGTTACACACTTCACAGCTATATGGCTTCTCTCCTGTGTGTATGAGACAATGGTCTTGAAGGTGTGCCTTTCGACTAAATTGTTTGTTACACACTTCACAGCTATGTGGCCTTTCTCCTGTGTGTGAGAGACGGTGGACTTGAAGGTGTGCCTTTTGACTAAATTGCTTGTTACACAATTCACAACAATGTGGCTTCTCTCCTGTGTGTGTTAGGTGATGTTTTCGAAGGTTGGACAGAAGACTAAATTGCTTGTTACACACTTCACAGCTATGTGGCTTTTCTCCTGTGTGTGTGAGTAGATGTCTTTGAAGGGCAGAATTATCACAAAATTGCTTGTTACACAATTCACAACTATATGGTTTCTCTCCTGTGTGTGTGAGACGATGTTTTTGAAGAGAAAACTTTACACTAAATTGCTTGTTGCACACTTCACAACAATGTGGCTTTTCTCCTGTGTGTGTGAGTAGATGTCTTCGAAGGGCAGAATTATCAATAAATTGTTTGTCACACAATTCACAACTATATGGTTTCTCTCCTGTGTGTGTGAGACGATGTTTTCGAAGAGAAGACTTTACACTAAATTGCTTGTTACACAATTCACAACAATGTGGCTTTTCTCCTGTGTGCATGAGACGATGTTCTTGAAGGTGTGACTTGTGCCGAAATTGCTTGTTACACAATTCACAATTATATGGCTTCTCTCCTGCATGTATGAGATGATGTCTTTGAAGGAGGGACTTTTGATTAAATCGCTTGCCACACATTTCACATGCATGAGGCTTTTCACCTGTGTGTGTTAGAAGATGCATTTGAAGTCTAGATTTATTTTCAAAACTCTTAGAACATACTTCACATGTGTGTTTCACTTTACCAGTGCTGGATAAAATGTTTTTCACAAACGACATTTTGATAAAATTTCAGTGAAATGCAAGAATAATTAGATTTTTTTGATAACCTACTTCAAGTTATTTTCAGTTGGAGTGGAGATACCAATCACTTTGATTTGGTTTCATATTGAAGTAGTATGCAAGAAGTAGCTTTCCTGAAAAACCTAAAATATAACAAAATAACAAGTTACAAAAAAACATTTATTACAGTGGTTACCAAAATTGTGGAAATTTTTTGAAAGTTTCATATTAATTTTCAACTTTAGGTACTTATAGAATAATAATTTTCATTTAAATACAAGCATTTATGTTCTAAAGTGAAAGTTATTTAATGTTGAATTTAATAAAAAACATACAAGCATATATTGCAATATCTCTATTACAAAAAAAAAAAAACTAATTAAACTGAAATAGTATGATCTATCATAGTTTTGCAAGTCACTGAACCAACCAACTTGTCTGGCAATTTCAGCAGATGAGCAGCGACAGAGCATAAGCATATGGGGTGTTTCACCTGTTCATGCTCTGTCGAAGTAGTATGAACTGGAACAGAGTGTTGTTGTAGTTTGGGGTGTTTTTTTTTCTTTTTTTTGGGGGGGGGGGTCTTCAATTATATTGCTACATATATTATGTGATTAATAGCTTTAGCAAAATAATTTAATTATACTCTTTAGATTATTTGACTTATTTTCTTTTAGTTTTTTTTATGCATTTGTGTTCATTTCAGAAAGATATTGAGGAGGCCATTACAAGCCACAATAGGCGCGTTCACATGTGCTGGGAAATAGCCGGCGTTTAGCGGGCTATTTTGTGAAGCCTTATAATTCGGTTCACATGAAAACACCGGCGTTCCGGAAGAGAAGTATGTGGGTGCGTCATATCCTTCTAGGGGATTGTTTGTTTGTTTTGGTTTGATACTCGAGATGGTTTCTGTACTGTGTATTCTTTTTTAACGTTACTTTGTTAGTGATGTCGTCGCAAGAATTACTAAAAGCAATTCTTTTGCTGAAAATTCGCTATGCTAATGCTTATTCTTTGCTTTTGTTGGGAGTGATTACACGTTCTTTAATATTGACTTAGAAGATATAAACTTGAAAAAAAAAACGCTAAGTCATAGTTTTCATTGTCAATAATGTTGAAAAATTATTTGAGTGATCCTATGAGAAATAAAACTATTTTACAAAACTAAATAAACACACCAAACAATGAGACAAAAATTCTAAACAATTCAAAACTTTTGTTAAAAATAAGTTGTTTATGAAAAAAATTAAATTTAATCAGTGCCAACATTGCTCTAGATACACATTAAAAAGTAATTTGGGACCTTCTTATACTATTAGTTAAAAACAAAGTTAACAGAAACTGCATCTTCATCGAGCTCTTTGCTTTGTTGCGAGTTATTTCTTCCAGGGTTCGTGATTTTTTTTATTATTTTTTTTAATCAAATTAATCAGATTTTTTTTTATTTAAATCGGATTTATTTGATTTAAATCGGATTTTTTTATTTAAGTCGTATTTTAATCAAATATTTACTTTTTTTTAATGAATTTTGAATACATAGTACCAGGCAATTTGTTTTACTAAAATTACTTAAAAATCAGATGCACAAAATAAGTCACTTATAAAATATTACTAAAAATTTACTTTATTACATTAATAGTAAATACTTGGTTAACAAAAAACTACTAACAATACTTGATAAATTGATAGCCTTGTGTTTGAATGATTAGTCTATTATTTCATTATGTGATCAGTCCAACAGTTGTTAAAATGAAAATTTTGCAGTGGCACTTTGGCAATTTATCAGTGGCATTCTGGCATTGTCATGTTAAAAATTGAATGCATATATGTAAATTTATAAGTTTTTTTTAATCTTAATGTCATTATTAAAATATTAATTTTAAAAATTGGTTTAAATTAAATTTTAAAAAATTCATTGATTTATATCATGATTTTTAAAAAAAAAATCCATTGATTTAAATCACGATTGAAATCATGATTTAAATCAAGTTGATTTAAATCAACGAACCCTGGTTTCTTCTCCAATTCCGAACTGCAAAGCCGAAATGCATCATGGGGTCGGTAGTGAAATCGCTACTACCCAGGGAGAGGGTACATTTTCGCGCCTGCAATTTTCCCTACAGAGGGATTTATTTTCCTGAACGCCGGCGTTTGCTCTGCATGAGAACGAGCCCAATGTTGGCATTATTAGTATCTGATATTTTCCGGACCTCTTCCTAACAGCCTCTACTGAACATCACTGAATTGCGATGGTATCTTGAACAATCAGAGGACAATCAATCATCTGAACGAACATTAAAGGTAACAGAACTAGGCAGATACGATAACACCCAAGATTCATCACACCCAAAAACTTTTTTTTTTTTTTTTTTGCTATGGGGCATCATATGTGCAAATGTGGAGATATCAATCAGAGACATCAATCAGAGGACAAGCAATCAACTGAACGAACATTAAAGGTAACAGAACTAGACAGATATGATAACACCCAAGATTTATCACACCCAAAAACTATTTTTTTTTTGCTATGGGGCATCATATGTGCAAATGTGGAGACATCAATCCGAGACATCAGTGAGACATCAATCAGAGGACAAGCACTCACCTGAACGAACATGAAAGGTAACAGAACTAGACAGATACGATAACACAACAGATTTATCACACCCAAAAACTATTTTTTTTTTGCTATGGGGCATCATATGTGCAAATGTGGAGACATCAGTGATGGCTAGTTAGATTTTTGACGGCGAAAATTTCAATTCCTTTGAACAAATTATTTCACCAAAATAAATTCAATTTTTATTTTACATTCTGAATTCATTTTTTTGAAAATTATGTCATATCTGATTTTATTTCACATTTCAGAAACACTGTGTTGTTGTTCTTGTGTCCGTGGATAGATGATATATGGAGAAACAGTGAAATGCCAAGAGATATCTTTTTAGAGGATTTTTTTTTTAATTTGAAAGGTAAACACAGAATAAAAAATGTCTACGTTTTATGTCTCTTAATACATTAGACTCTTACCAATATAAGAAAAGTTTGCAAAAGCACAGCAGCAATTAATTTTAGGTGGGAGGGGAGCTTGATTAAACATGACTTAGGGGGATGGGGTAGTCGAAAAAGTATAAATGTAACATAATTTAAGTGGTAATTTTTGTTCATCAGCTTAAAAAATCCTTAAGTTATTAATAAGTGATGCACTTTGATTTTTTTTCTGAATTCAAAATGTTCATAAATAATAGGGACACTTTGCATAGGGTTAGGAAGCAACGGTAAAGTTAACTCTAACCACTTAACTAAGCTTCTTTATAGTAGGCTACAAATGGAAGTTGGTTTTCAGAAAATAAAAGTTATCAAACATAGAGGTAAATAAGAACAGAGTTTTAAAGTGTATTTTTAGCAAACTTGACGATAAACGATTTTTATATTACGAGTTTCTTTATTGTAGTTAAAAATATTTTTTTAAAATATGTATTGTTCTGCGGAATAACATTAATTAGTGAAGTTGTTACTGTGTAATAGAATGTGAATGAGAACGAGTAGCTTTGAGAGTGCGCTATAATTTTGACTTTTTCCAATTTGTGCGTTAAAATAAAAAAAAATAAGAATCAAACTAAGGCAGTTATATCTTGGACATTTTCAAATGTGTACAAACTGAATAAAATATATATTTAACATAAATATATATTTTTTGAAATTTAATGCTTACAAACATAATTTTAAATCTTTATTATTCTGTACTTTAAAATTATGAATTTTTGTATGGGACAAGCCTTCCTCTAAGAGGGAAAAAACATAAATTTATTTGTATTATAGGGGAGACCGGGGTTAGTTGGCATAAGGGGTTAGTTGGCATTGTGCCTTTAAAAAAAATCACTGTTTATTAAGAGCGCTACTGAGCCTGTCACATGATCATCATTTAAACGTCCAATTTGCATGAGAACGCCAGTTGGATCCAGCCATTGCCTTTAGAGGAGGGATGGAAAACGTGATTTTCATATAAGAAAGTAAAATTTTGATTATTCAGTATTTGTCGTTTTGTACAGTAGTATAGTCATTCAGGAATAACATTCACAAGTTTTTAGTATCTTTGGGCATTTAGCTACGAGGTTGTAAGTCCATTTCTGCTGAAGTTGATAAACAAAAGTTTAGGTCGCCATGTTTATTTTACTTGCTCTATTGGGGTTAGTTGGCATAGGGACTCGGGGGCTAGTTGACATAAGCTGGCTGGGTATGCCAACTAACCCCGCAACAACGGGAAAGTTGACATAAGTATGCCAACATTCATAGCGACCTAATTTTAGTTAGGTATAGGCTACTTCATAATAATAAATTATTATTATTTTTATATATACATACATAAATGCGGAAGGCGTTTTCTTTTCGCAGTCATAACTCAATAACGGCTGGACAGATATTAACTTTTACTTTAGATACTTTTACGTAGATTTGCCATACTCAGAGTTTTAAAAAATGACATAATTTAAGACTATACAAATTTCAGCTCGATTTCAAGCAAGGTTATCTAGTTATTGTTATGTAATAAACGGAAACTGTAAGTTCACTTTTTCTGCCTTACCTATCTATGATAATGTAAATATTTTTTGTTCAGATTATGAGTACCTATAAACGAAAAACTGAGAGGGCTACAATGACAGCAGATCATCGAAAGAGAGCTGTTGAGGCACACTTAATTGAAAAAAAAAGTTTGAGAAAAGTAGCGGATGCATTTAAGATCCCTGTTAGAAGTCTCGCATTGTATTGTAAGATCGCAAAATTAAAAATGAATTCTCTCTGCCTAAAGGGTAACAGAGGGTATTGGAGGATATGGGATAGTGCGGCAGGTGTTCACTCCTGAACAAGAATTTGCTTTGAGTGAATACCTTGTGAAGGCAAGTGACATATACTTCGGTCTGAGCCCAAAAGAGGCAAGAAAGTTGGCATATCAATATGCAGTTGCTAATGGCACTGCACATCCTAGTAGTTGGGACTCAAAAGAATCAGCAGGTGTTGACTGGTTTTCTTTTTTCCTAAAACGTCACTCACAACTTTCAATACGTACCCCCGTGGCAACGAGTTTGGCTCGAACGTCCAGTTTCAACCCACATAATGTTCCAAGATTTTTCAACCTCCTATAATCAGTAATGAACCAACATTCATTTACCGCCCAGGACATATGGAATGTTTAATTTTAAGCTGATTAACATTCATTATATTTACACCTTACATAAAGACGAGTAAAAACGCTTGCCTCACTTATGCCAACTTACCCCACTACCTATGCCAACTAACTCCGATACCGGGGTAGGTTGGCATAGTTTGACTGGACAAGGAAAAACATTTTTCACACAAAGTGGCAACAATATATTTATTCAATTGTATGTGTGATTTGTAGCCAAAATGTTTACCTACATTACCAACTTTTTACATTTCAAATATCTTCAAACCAAAAAATTAGAAAAATTTTGAAGTGAAAATTGTGCCAACTAACCCCGGTCTCCCCTACCATCATATCCTTGTGGCCAATAAAATTTCCTTTAACATGAGCCAGGCCCGGACTGGCTCGCCGGCCCATCGGCCCTCGGGCCGGTGCGCCTTTCTCGAAAAAAAAAATCTGACTAAAATTTTTTGAACCATAGATTCCTCTTCTCGTAAGTATTCCGAACTTTAATGATGTGCACGGATACTTATTTTCTAAAGGGGATCTGCATATCTTTAGGGAAGGCACGGGAGAACTAAAAATTGCAGCACCGATACCAAGAAAGGCGCCTTCACTCGGAGCCTCTGCTTCACTTCCATACAGGGCGCTGATGAGCCGGTTTAAAAATAACGATTAAATTTTCATATGCATGGAATTACTTTAAGGTGGTATATGTTCGGGTCTTACGTGATCCATTAATTAGATGGTTAGACGAAACAGAACTTTCAAAGGTAACCACCCTGGCTCTTGACGCCTTAACACACTCGACAGAATCAATTGTAACTATAAATTTTAAATGGGACATTTTGATAAATATTTTTAAAAAATCTTAATAAGGCGCCTTCCTTTACATACAAGCGCCAAACGGCCTCCTATAACACGTACACTTCCCAATATATTATTAATCTCGGTGCTGGATATAAAAAAATCCAAACACCCAAGAAGTATTGGGCATTCGTATACCATGGGTGGTTTTAAATTTCTTTTGATACTCTGTGCGGAATCGTATTTATGATGTATCATTCATACACATCCTGTCGTTGGATTTTTTTGAAATGAAGTATCTAAAAAAACATGCGTCAAGGAGTTTTAGGACGCCTTTAATTTCACACACCGTTTTAAACTTTTTGCAAATATTTCTAAATTTTCTGAGTAAAATAGCGCCCTGTATATGAGACTTATGCACGCTAAAGATGATGTGGTCTACAGCCCTGACGCCGTGGACTCTAAGTTTGCGTTGGGTGCCAGGTTAGGTTTCGGCCACGCCACTTGACCGCGTTCCTAAAATGTGAGACTGATTGTCAATAGCACTAGAGTATCTCTAGTGCAATATTCTCAATAAAACTAAATGTTTTTTGTATAAAAAATCAAAAAAGGCATTTTTTTTAAACCTTTTAAATGTGGGTCTTGTTATCAATCTTTAAACCTGGTGCTGAATATAAAAAAAACAAATATTTGAATTGTTTCATTTTAAAAACGCTACAATATCACATAAAGCGCCCTTGCCCTTTGACTTCCGCTGATTAAAATATCAATTCTTGGTGCCGAATATTATTTAATTATTTAAATAATATTTATCGTGGTTAGCGTTCGTTTCTTTCTGTTGTTCTCTTTATTAGTTTCAACTCAGACCTAAGGCTACATGTCAAATGTCAAAATTATTTTTCACAGTCCACAAAGAAAATTTAGACAAAATATATGCATCGTTTTGCGATTTTGAAGTATACTTTCTCACCATATCATATGGTTCAGCTGCTTGTTTTTGAACTAAGTTTGTAGCTGGTTGGACCTCGATTTGTTATGTGTTTTTGAAGTTTCCCGGGTATCAAACTCCAATAAAAATTTTTTTTTGTGTTAGTTATGTGAGATTTTAGTGGCACATCTTTGACATCAGAAACAGTTTACTTTTTTTTTTTGATTGTATACTTTCCGATTATTCTTTTTTTATGTTTTGGAAAGTTACGGATAATCCGAGACATCTTTTTACTTTTTGTCCATTTATGCGTTTAATAGTTGCCAGAGGGTCGCGTCAATGTAACGTTTGAATTTTTGTTTGATTTTTGAGCTCTTAAAAATACGATTTTTTGCTATGAATGATCAAGTTTTCTTGGACAGTTTTTTGTGATTTAAAATCTAGATATCAAAGACAATATCCTTTGTGCTTTTGTATATCCGAATATTTTTTGAGTATTAAAGTAACAATTGCCAAGGCCCTCAGGCTATTTTATATAGTTTAATTCTATTACTTCTTTGTTTTATTTTGTCTGCATGAATTCTTCCTAAAATTGGTATAAATTTATTTTACTTTTGAACAATGAAAAACACTTTATGTGAGGGAGTATTAATTTAGTGGCTAAGAATATGCGGAAGAGGGGGGGGGGGAGCCCTTTGAAGGCGGAAGCGGTAAAACTGCGCCCTTGATTAGGGACCATTTCCGCCCTGACAGAGCTATCAAATTAATTGTTTTATTGTAAAAATATTTTTAATAAAATCAGAACCTCTATGGCCAAGGCTCTCCAGTGCTCCCTTATGGATTTTAATGATAAAATTTAATGACAAAATGAAATGATGATTTTGGCGTGCACATTACAATGTACGAATAAAGATAACGAAAAAATTTGTTCAATTCATAGATCTATATTGCCGTGTTGGAACTACGTTTGATGGTAATAAATGAAATGTTGAGAACGTGGAACCTTTTTCAATAGCTAAGGTTTTACTTTTGGGCCACAAATTTGTGTTCCCTTTTTTTATCAGAGGTTTCAGACAAGCAAGGAAAGCTTACATGCAAAAACAACAGTCCAGATTTTAAACTATAGTATTATATGATCATCAATCTTAAAACAAAAAAAATTAAATAGAAAGTTTAATTTCGAATATTACTAACGTAGTTGAAAATGATTCTTTAGGAAACAACATGCATTAAAGTAATATTTTAAAAACAATTGCGATTTTAGTCAATTCCGTTAGGAAGCACTCAAGAAACAAACCACGCTTATGAGCTTTCTGGTTTTCTAGCAACTGAACTCTTAGGTAGATGGATCGCTGAAAATACTTCTTTTGCCTATGTAGAGTTTTGAAAGTGCCTATTTTCTCGTATGTCAACCCAAATTTACTTCAATGGAATCTATGGAAAATTTGCCTTATATTTGAAAAAAAAATTGATGCGCATCATGTGTTCGTAGTTTGTTGAAACGTTTTGTTTGTAAATGTATCCTGTAAGACTTGTGACATTGTCAACCATTGGTAAAACGGATCAAGGCACAATGCAAAAAAATAATTAGTAAGTCAATCAAATCATTAGTTTTGAACAATTGTAGTCGGTTAATTTAGAAAGACGTTACACCACCTATTTTAATAAATATATCGAATAAATATAATTTTTAATATGTTATTATTCCACTTCAAATCTTACCAATAAAATAACTTTTTAATTAATACAAATAGGTTGTACTTTGATTACATTTAAAATTCCAGCAATGAAAATTATAAAAAAAATATTTATAAAAGACACATGTTTTACAACAAGAATTAATATATTAGTAACATGTATACTTGAATACTAACAAGAATTTTATATACAGTTCAAACGTCTGTTGATTTTACTTTCAATTTCTCAATTAGAAACGTAAAGTAATGATTTAAACTAAAGCCCATTTCACACCTTGTCACAACTACTTGCAACTCCCATACAACACCGTGCATTAAAAAGTTGCACTCAAGTCGTGAGATTTTTTCGTGCGAGCATGAAAAAATCGCAGTTGCATGTACCCTTAGCCAATCAGAACTCAGGATTTCGTTGGCTGCATTGTGGCGAACTAGACTTCGCCAACTAGTTGTTTGTTTACTTTCTACGACGCCAACTTTCCTTGCTTACAAAAATCTGCGCAATTAAAAATGGGTAGTAAATGGATGGCAAAAATGGAAATTGATCTTATTAAAGAAGTTCGGAAACATAAACTTCTGTTTGATGCAAACGTTGCCTTTAGTTTTTGATATTATGTTTGCTTTCAAATGATGAAACTTGCAAATTTTGTGAATAAATAATTTTTTTATTTGAAACGAAAGAAACGAGGTTACCCCAAGTTGCGAGTTGCTGTTACAAGTGCTGTGCCAGGTGTGAAAATGGGCTCTAAAGTCCTTGCGATGTTTTTTTTAGGCATTGCAAGAAGAAGAAAAAGAGCTAGTAACTAAGCGATGTCCGTAGCACTCACTATATCTCGCGACTTTCATATTTGGAAGTCGTGCTTTGTTTCGCACAATCACACCTCTAGTTAACCCTTTCGCCAAGTAAGTAAGCTTTGCAACAAAGAAACCAGGTATTTTTTTCAGAGAGTTCACTTTTTTTCAAAACACATTGAGACTCGTTTTTCTCAATAAAAGAATTTATAATAATATTTAAATGGAACGTTATAAAATATTCTGTTGAATACCCATTTGGTTTCGTTTCTCTCCACAAAATTAAATGTCGGTTACTTTAACAATATATAGAAAATCTTAGATTGATTGTATTAATTTGAGGTCAAAAATTGAGCGAGAGTTACCTAGATGGATGCCACAAAAATTGGTTATCTCAGTTTTTGGGGGATATATTATGATGAAAAACTGTGATAAAAATAAAATTCACTCGGAGGGGAATAACTTTATTAAATAAATTCGGCCCATATATTGTTCATGGCTGCATTTTTTTTTTTTTTTTAAAATTTTGTTTCAATATTTTGAAACAAAATAAAGTTTCGAATTGCCTGCTTTTCACCAATTCATTCTGGATGTGCTAATTAGACTTCCGCAAATTTTATATTTTTAGAAACAGTACATTGGGATTGAGAGAGTCTAATTTATTGTAAAATATTTGGCAAGCACCGGCTAACAATAGAATACCCCCTTCACTCATTATAAATTTTTAGGGTAAAATTGAAAAATAATACGAAAAAGTTAAATTGAAAATATAATGGAAAAATAATTAATGCTTATTGGATCCTTATTTAACTATTTGATCAATGAGAGAAATAAGTCAAATTTACACGTGGCACGACTGGGACTTATTATATATATGTTTATTTGTATTAAGTAAATTACAAATACATTTCATAGTGTTTACAAAGATAAAAAAATTACACCTATTCTGAGCTTATAGAACCAACTTTTTTTTTATTACCAAATGGATTTTGTTCCTTGCATATTATTATAGTTCACATTTTTATTACCGTTTCTGGTATTCATGGACAGTTAAATTTAATATTCCTTTAAAGATTTTTTTTGCATTAAGTTTCAGTTGTTAATAATTCTTCAAACAAGGTCAAATGAACATTGCAACAAAAAAATAATCTTTTTCAACATAATCCTGTAAGTGTGCTAGAACATTTTTTATAGGCTCAAATCCAGGAGTTTCTTAATTATTTCTGAAAATAACTTTTAACTTCATGGACATTTACAAATATGTAGATTAAAATAATGGAACATGAAAACGGTTCTACTCTGACCACTTCATCTGTTTGTTGTTAATGTATCTTGCCAAAATATTGGCATTGTTTTTAAAAAGTAAGTAACATTATGAAAATCCAATCACTTTAAAAATATAAATTTAGTAATTTATCAAATAGTTAAAAATAATATTTTATAACTTATAAATAATTATTTAATGTAGATTATGAAACAACAAACTGTGTCTTGCAAAGACTCATTTGATTCCACCAATCTCAGTTCTATTCTGCATTTGTCATTTAAAAGACATTCTTATCAAATGCGGTAATAATAACTGATACGTTAAAATTAGAATAAATGAAACCATTTTCGATTTTTATTATTTAATGCAAGCATTGAAATTTCAAAAACATCTTTTGCTAGAAAACATCTCAATTTGTTCCATGAAATATTTTTGGCAGCGATTTCAATTACCTGCCCACTTCAGACAAATCTCATGTAGCAAAATTCACAACTATGAGGTTCTGTATTGTGTGTGAGTAAATGTTTTTGGACTTTCAACAAAATATCTTATTACAAAGTTCATAGGAAACAAGGTTTTTTTCTTGTGCGTTGCTGACAATGGACTATAAACCATTAAATGATGCGCTTTTTTCTAGACTTAACATTTACAAGTTTTCTTCTGGCGTGTGTTTGGAGATGTCTTTGATGGGAGACTTGTGACGAAATCGTCAATTAACCACTTCACAATTGTGTGCTTTCTCTCCTGTGTGTGTGTGGACGATGTCTTCGAAGGTGAGTCTTTAGAATAATTTGTTATTACACAATTCACAGGTTTGTGGACTTCTCTCTGTGTGGGTTAAGACGATGTCTTGTGGTGTGATTTAGACCTAATTGCTTATTACACAATTCACAACTTTATGGCTTCTCTCCTGTTGTGTAAGACGATGATCTTAGAAGGGTAGACTTTTGAATAATTGTTGTTACTAGTTCACAACAATGTGGCTTTTCTCCTGTGTGTGTGAGAACGATGTCTTCGAGGGTGTGCCTTTCCACTAAATTGCTTGTTACATCTTAAAAGTATGTCGCTTTTCCCCTTGTGTGTGCGAGACGGTGTCTCTGAAGGTGTGCCATTTCGTCTAAATTGTTTGCTTCTCAACTTCACTGCTATGTGGCTTTTTCCCTGTGTGTTGTAAGTCGATGTCTTCGAATTGGTATCAAATCACTAAATTGCTTGTTTCACAATTCACAACTATTATGCTTTCTCTCCTGTGTGTGTAAGACGATGGTCTTGAAGGGTTAGACTTCTGCCTAAATTTCTTGTTACATAGTTCACAAACAATGTGGCTTTTCTCCTGTGTGTGTGAGAAGATGTCTCCGAAGGTGAGACTTTTGACATAAATTGCTTTATTACACAATTCACAACTTATATGGCTTCTCTCCTGTGTGTGTAAGACGATGGTCTTGAAGGGTAGACTTCTGCCCAAAATTTTCTTGTTGCATAGTTCACAACAATGTGGCTTTTCTCTCTGTGTGTGGTTGAGAAGATTTATTTGTCTTCGAAGGTGTGCCTTTCGACCCTAAATTGCTTGTTACCAAAACACTTCACAGCTTATGTGGGCTTTTTCTCCTGTGTGTGCAAGACGGTTGGATTGAAGGTGTTCCTTTCGACTAAAATTGTTTGTTTACACCAATCTTTCCACAAGGCTATGTGGCTTTTCCCACTGTGTGTGTAAGACGGTGTCTACGAATGGTAGTCAAATCACTAAAATTGCTTGTTACACAATTCACAACTATATGGCTTCTCTCCTGTGTGTGTAAGACAATGGTCTTGAAGGGTAGAACTTTTGCCAAAATTTCTTGTTACATAGTTCCACAACAATGCGACTTTCTCGCTGTGTGTGTGTAGAAGATGTCTTCGAAGGTGTGAGCTTTCGACTAAATTGCTTGTTTCTACACATACACACTTCACAGCTTATGTGGCTTTTCCCCTGTGGGGGGGGGGGGGTGTGCGAGACGGTGGACTTGAACGTGTGCCTTTCGACTAAATTGTTTGTTACACACTTCACAGCTATGTGGCTTTTTCTCCTGTGTGTGCTGAGGACGGTGGACTTGAAGGTGTTGCCTTTCGACTAAATTGCTTGTTACACACTTCACAAAAAATGTGGTTTTTCTCCTGTGTGTATAAGACGATGTTTTTGAAGGGTACACTTCGCACTAAATTGCTTGTTACACAATTCACAATTACTATATGGCTTCTCTCCTGTGTGCCGTAGATGATGGTCTTGAAGGTAGATCTTCTGCCTAAATTTCTTGTTACATAAGTTCACAACAATGTGGCTTTTCTCCTGTGTGTGTGAGAAGATGTCTTCGAAGGTGAGACTTTTGACTAAAATTGCTTATTACACAATTCACAACTATATGCTTTCTCCTCCTGTGTGTGTAAGTTGATGTCTTGAAGGGATAGACTTCTGCCAAAATTTCTTGTTACATAGTTCACAACAATGTGGCTTTTCTCCTGTGTGCATGTGTGAGAAGATGTCTTCGAAGGTGTGCCTTTCGACTAAATTTGCTTGTTACACACTTCACAGCTATGTGGCTTTTCTCCTAGTGTGTGCGAGACGGTGGAACTTGAAGGTGTGCCTTTCGACTAAATTGTTTGTGTACACACTTCACAGCTATGTGGCTTTTCCCTGTGTGTGTAAGACGGTGTCTTCGAATGGTAGTCAAATCACTAAATTGCTTGTCACACAATCACAACTATATGGCTTCTCTCCTGTGTGTGTGAGACGATGTCTTCGAAGATCAGACTTTTACATTAAATTGCTTGTTACATAGTTCACAACTATGTGTGCTTTTCTCCTGTTTGTGTTGGAAGATGCCCTCCGAAGAGCAGATTTCATCTTTCAAAACTCTTTGAACATACTTCACATGTAGTGTGTATTCTCTTTTACAGTGCTTCTCAAAATGTTTTATCACAGAAGATTATTATTTTTATAAATTCTCGAGAGAAATCCAAGAAGAATTAGCTTGTTTTGATAAACTTTCTTCAAGTTATTTTTAGTTGGAGGGGATGTAACGCTCACTTCCTTTTAATTCGGTTTCGTATTGAGTAGTATGCATAGATAGTAGCTTTCCAGAAAAATCTAAAATATAACAAGATTAAAAATAAAACATTTATTTATAGTGTGTGCCAAAATTGTGGACATATTTTGAAAGTTTCCTATTTTCACAACTTTGGGTACTTAGCATCGAATATGGGCCCAATATTGGTTACAATGTACATCCAATATGCTAACCCTTATTGGCCCAGCATTGGAGGAAACATTTTGCCAATATTGGCCATTATTGGCTGCCATTATAGGACCATTATTATCCAAAAACATATAACCAATATTGACTGCCATCATAGGACCAATATTATCCGACGACTTTTTTCGAACGGTTGGGTAGATGGAAAAAATCGACGAAATCGTATCCCATTATTTTTGGTGTGTGACCCCTGGGGGTTAGGGGTCAATTTTAAAAAGGAACCTCCTACTTTACAAATTCGAATTCTATGCTTCGAGCGACATCGTACGCTAACGCCGTCGGGACTTTCGACTCCATAGATTTAACGAGCGCGTAAATATATCGCAGTGTACTCGGGCACTCCGGTGAATTTTAGAGGAATTTTTCTACCAGCACGAATACGTCTATAGTAATGGCTAGGACAAGGACAGAACCAAGAACCTTCTCGGTGTGAGGCTCGTCGCTTACACCTCTCAGCCTAGGGGCCGTTTGATTGTTCCTCTTCTTCTTAATCTCATCAAGGAAAAATATGACAACCGCGAGCGCCCCCTAAGTATATGCCAACCAATATATCCCCAATATTGGTCCTATCTTGGAAAATTTAAACTTTCGAAATATTGGTTTCGTATATTGGGCCAATATTGGCTGAATGTTGTAAAACTTGCTATATTTGCCCAAGATAACCAATATTGGCCAACATCATACCAATATTGGGCCAATATTCAATGCTTCTGGGGTAGAATATATTAATCTTTTCACTTAAATACAAAAATTCATGTTCTAAATTGAAAGTCATGTAGAAGTAGTAGTCATGCATGTAGTTCAAGTTCAATGTAGAATTGAATAAAAACATACAAGTATACATGTATTGCAAGATCTGTATTACAAAAAAAAAAATTATGAAACTAAAGTACTTGTATGATCTACGATCGTGTTTTTTAAGTAAGTACCGTTTTGCCACACAGAGGGCGCGGCGCTGCGATAGGCGTTCTGGGCATGCGCACTGTGTACCTACATCTCTTGTTTACTCACTGACGATATTGCAATCCGATTTGTCATTTGTTTTACGTTTTCTGCTGAGTGTTTAAAATGTCTCCGATAATCGTGAGTCCCGCCGACTGTGAAGTACGGTCTGTTATAAGATTTCTTAGTGCTAAAGGTCTAAAATCAATCGATATTCATTGTGAGATCTGTGCAGTTTACGGACAAGACATTATGAGTGATGGAATGGTAAGAAAGTGGGTGAGATCATTTAAAGAAGGCCGCACGAATGTTCATGATGAACAACGGAGTGGGCGTCCTTCAGTCGTTAATGAAATTTTGGTGCTGCAAGTGGACAATAAGGTGAGAGAAAACAGACGCTTTACCATTCCATCACTCATAATGTCTTGTCCGTAACCTGCACAGATCTCACGATGAATATCGATTGATTTTAGGCCTTTAGCACTAAGAAATCTTATAACAGACCGTACTTCACAGTCGGCGGGACTCACGATTATCGGAGACATTTTAAACACTCAGCAGAAAACGTAAAACAATGACAAATCGGATTGCAATATCGTCAGTGAGTAGACAAGAGATGTAGGTACACAGTGCGCATGCGCAGAACGCCGATCGCAGCGCCGCGCCTTCCGTGTGGCATAACGGTACTTACTTAAAAAACACGCCTCGTATCTTAGTTTTGCAAGTCACTGAAACACTAACTTGTCTGGAAATTTCAGCATAAGAGCAGCGACAGAGCATGAACATTAGGGGTGTTTCACCATTACACCCATTGGGTAATACCCCATGGGGGTATTGGTTTCACCCCCTTGTTCATGCTCTGTCGAAGTATGAGCAGAGTGTTGGTTGTAGTTTGGTGGGGATTTTTTGTGGGGGGCCGGGGGGTTTCTTCTATTGTATTGTCACATATATTATGTGATTTGTAGCTTTAACATAATCATTTAATTATACTCTTTATATTATTTGAGTCATTTTTTTTTGGGGGGGGGGGGGGTTGTGCATTTCATTTGCGTTTATTTCAGAAAGCAGATGAGGAGGCCATTACAAGCCCCAATGATGGCATTCTTAGTCTGATAATTTCCAGACCTCTTCTTAACACCCTCTAGGTACTGAACATTACTGAATTGCGATGCTATCTTTAACAATCAGAGGCAAGCAATCAGCGGAACGTACATTAAAGGACACAGAACTATTTTTTGTGCTATGGGGCATCATATTTGAAAATGTGGAGACCTCAGTGAATGGCTAGTCATTTTTTGGACAGCGCAAATTTCAATTCTTTAAACACAAATTAGTTAGCCAAAATAAATTAAATTTTTTTTTACATTCCGAGTAATTTTTAAAAAACAATTTATGTCAAATCTGATATTTTATTTCACATTTCAGAAACACAGGATTGTTGTTCTTGTGTCCATGGATTGATGATATCCTAATGCAGAAACAGTGAAATGTCAAAAGTAATCCTTTTCTTGGAACGGGGAGAGGGGGGTACAGTAGCAATGCAATATCGTTTTAGGTGGAAGGGGAGCTCAACTAAACATGATTTAGGGGGATGGGGGAGTCAAAATAACAAAATTTAATTGCATAATTTATATATGTCCCTTAAAAAATCCTAAAGTTATTAATAAAATGAAAAGTAATGCACTCAGGAAGGTAAGTGCAAGAAAATGTTTCTATGTGAATCAATCAGAACAACTTGAATATAAATAATATACTTTTTTTGCTTTGTAATAAACTATTTTCATCAAACATATTCTTCCCCTAAATAGACAAGTACAATATCCTTTAGAAACTTGTTTAACATCCAATTTTTTAAAAAAAAAATAGAAAAACGTAACTTTCTTATGTATTTAGATAAACCCTTTTTTTTCTCTTAACTAGTTTTTAATCAAGAGCAGACTATTTCAGTGTTTTGCAACAAAATTTCCAAAGGGATTGGTTCTTCGGAAAATATAGTACCATTCGTGTTCAGTCGAAACCCTGTAAAGACCAACATCAAAACAAAGCTACAATCATGACAGCAGACAGGGTCAAAAGCCTGACACCAGACAAACATACTGTTCTGTCTGTTTCTTCATCCCTCCCCCCCCCCCACACACACCAATTTAAAATGTTTATATTAAATCATAGGGAACGCCGGTCCACTGGCGCAATGGTTAGTGTACTAGCCTTTGGAGCTGCTGGGCTAGGGTTCGAATCCCGGTAAAGGCATGGATATTTGTGTTTGTCAATAAATGTTGTTATTTGTCTACATGTTTGTGTCGTCCTTCTTTGTGTGTCTCTTGTGACTGTCTCTTCTGGCGAGGGGGTAATGGGCTATATAGCCTATGCCCTTCCTTTCTAGAGGGCGCAATCACTGTCATGTCAAATCATAGGGAAACTTTGCATAGGGTTAGGGGAAACGATTACTCTAACCTTATTTTGTGCTTATTACACATACCAGAGATCATTCTAGGCGTTTTTCACGGGGCGCGGCGCCCTGCCCGCCTTTTTTTAATATAAATCCCGCCCTAAATGCCCTTTTTTACAAAATAAATCCCGCCCTCGTTGCCCTTTTTTACAAAATAAATCCCGCCCTCGTTGCCGATTTTCTTTTAAAAATGTCCGCGTTTTTTCAAAAATTCTTCTTATCCAACTTACTTTTTCAAAAGTTTATTTAACCCAGGTTATGTTATATTATACTTTTAAACCCGTTTTTCTAAACTTAATTATTAAAAAATACCTAAGATAATCGATTTTAGAATTAGATAGACGATCGAGAATTTTGAGCAAAAATAATAGGGATAGACCGATGCATCGGTGTCGATTGTTTGAAAATTTTACCATCGGCGGCCGATGGTAAGTTAGTGAGAAAAAATCGGCCATCGGCATAAAAAAACATCGGCAAACCGATGTAAACCGATGTTTTTTTCTTTTTTAAATCCATATCGCCGTAGTTTCGCGATTTTCGGATCCCCGGAGTTTCGAGACTTTCGGATCGCCGGAGTTTTGAAACTTTCGGATCCCCGTAGTTTCGTGACTTTCGAATCGCCGTAGTTCCGCGACTTTCGGATCCCCGGAGTTAAGCGACTTTCGGATCTCCGAAATCTCGGAATTTTGTTTATTTTCCATCGGCCGATGCCGATGGAAGGCGGAAAACATCAGCCCATCGGCCGATGTAATTTTTGAACAATCGGCATCGGCCGAAATTCGCCATCGGTCTATCCTATCCCTAAAAAATAATGCCGTGACAAAGGGTTTCCGCAACACCCCCCAACCTAAAAAAATTCTTTCCTTCATTCTCGGTCTATATCGATGAAAACTAAACTTAAATTTTGATAAATACTAAGTTTAAATAATAGATTTTAATAATAAAAGTAAAAATTTTAATTAAAATTTAATGGATGAATTAGGATTGTATAACAATAAGATGTCTTCAAATATTGACCAACGGGTGCAATCCCCCATTGAAAGAGGATCATCTTCATCCGGACTAAAAATATGCAGTTCATGCTTCCTGATTTGATTATTTGGCGGCCTAGTAATTTTTTAGAAACCTACTGATGACGTCACATTGCCTATACTTAATGATTGACAGTTCGCTGGCTTTGATGCGTTTGCGTGATCGGGAAGAGTGTCGCAATACTTTTGTAGCTCTGGTACAGGACTAATTGGACCAACCAGAATCCTTTCTTCTAATCTATCGTTTGAGTCGTGACCTTGTGATCACAAGAGCAGCTGAAATGTTATTTTTTATTACTTTTGAAACTTGGGCTCTTTTTTTTTATTTTGTCCTATACTGGGGTTTCAGATTGGTTTTAGTTGGTTTTTTTATGGAGTGTTGGCTTATACACGCTATATATAAATAAATTTTTGTTTGTAACTACTAGGTCTTGAATTTTTCTTGAAAAAATTCTTGAAAAGTATGCAGTAGAACTCCAATTATCTAAGCAATTGGAATTGGAACCTAACCACGCTCATATAATTGTAAATTTTGATAATTAGAGTTAATGTGAGAAACGATATATTGTAATCAATTACTCAATGTATTGTTGGGCTGTGAGATAATGAAGTTTCAATTTCGGTTTAACCAAATCCAAATTATGATGCTGTTTGGGTTATAGCTTTTGTTTCAGTTTGAGTTGTATCTTTTTATAAGTTTTTTTTTTCTTTCAACTTATATTAGAATATTGGAAAAAGTGTACTAAATTTTTTTATGGGATTTATAACAAACTCGGCCTATTTTTTTTTGTTTGTCTCTGTTGGATGTCATGCTTAGTAATATTTTTGGTGGGTACAAAAAAAATTACTAGACATGACATTGAATAAAGAGGAACAGTAACAGGTAGGCCAAGTTTAATTTTTCTGGTATTCTTATAGTCAGCACCTCTTTGAATAATTGGAGTTCTGCTAAACTTGGAAAAAAGTGTATGAACCATGCTTTTAATTTTAAATGCTAGAGCTGAATGCAAATAAAATCCATGTTTGTTTGATTAGTAGCATTAATGATTTTCACCACTTCGCTCGAGGAGATCTGTTTGCAGTTCTGGCTCGTTGTTAGGCATAAGTGCCTCATTATGTTCCTTCACTTACTAGAAAAGATGTTTCATAAAATGATGGAGTAGAAAACTAATAAATATTTAATTTGGTATGCAAGTGTATTTTCTATTTTCTAAAAATCCGAAAAAACTATTTTATCCCATTTTAGATGCCCTAAACTTTTTGCAAGTGCCCTTTTTATATTTGAAGCACCCTGCCCTTTTTTAATTCTAGAATGAACTCTGCACATACACAAAGAATAAGGGAAGCCAAGCAAAAACCCTAGTTGAATAATCTAAGGGTTGACATTTAACTAAATTGCTTGTTACACAGTTCACAACAATGTGGCTTCTCTAATCTGCTAGTAAGAATATGTTTTTGAAGATTACACTTCTCACTAAATTGCTTGTATCGACAAATTGTTATCTTGACTTAGAATTAAGGGACAGAATAGTTTTTATTCAAGCTTCTTTAATGCATGCTACAAATGGAAGTTGGTATTCAGAAAATAAAAGGTATCAAGCATAAAAGTAAATAACTACACAGTTTTATTGTACTTTTAGCCAACTTAACGATAAGCTATTTTTATATAAATGGTTTCTTAATGGTAAATTAAAAAAATATTTGTTTAATCTATATTGTTCAGTGGTATAACGTTATTTGGAACAGTTGTTACTGTGTAATAGATAGAGCTCTTTTATATTAAAAAAAAACTTAAACAACTAATTAACTGTAGAACAGTGAGAAATTTCACAAGAAAGAGTAGGTGTCATGGAATGCATGGGATTTAAAAAAAGAAATACAAGTTTTTTATGTGTATTGAAAAAGGAACAAGACCGGCCACCTTAGTTTCATTGAACAACTTCTTAGCGAGAAAATAAAAAAAAAGTTTTTTTTTTTTTCATCCCAAAAAGTAAACATTTTAGAAATAATTTGTAAGACTTCTTTTTAAAAAAAATGCTACGTTTAAGTTTGTGTAATTATAGGAATACTCCTATATTCAGGTTTTATTAAGTTAAAAAAGTTTTTTTAATGAAATCGGCTTCATATCACCATGTGAGATTACTTGCGAAAAGGCTAGGAGGGGAGGGTTGGTCACTGGCCCAAGGAAGTTAACTAGTTAGCCCTAAGTTAACTAGTTATGATAATCTATAAATAATGATTATAATAAGGTACGGTAATAGCTTTGAGAAGGTAATAGATTGATTATCAGTACTTGTTTGTACAACGTACGTTTGTACATACTATATGTACTTATTTATAATGCAACCAAAACCTCAACAAAACTAACTTATGTCGAACTATGGCCAAACAGGGTTGGAAAAAAACCTGTTTTTTCCAGAAAAAAAACAAAATAACAGGTTTTTTTTGTTTAAAAAAGGATTTTTTTGGTTTAAAATGGGTTGTTTTTTTAAAAATAAAGCTAATTTTTTTTAATTATGCATGCTTTATTTTGTTGAAATATTTTAGATTAGGTAAATAACATTAAAATACCAATTATTAAACCCATTATAAAATATTTAAACAAAATAAACACACATTTCAATTGTTGCTAGTTATGAAAAAATTGAAGCATAAGTTTTTTTCTTTTAAACGTAATGTGAGATATGTAGTACATTTACTATATACTTATATGGAAATGTATATTTATTGAATGAATGCATATATATTGTTCATGTTTAAAAAATATCAATAACACTTAATTACAAGTTGCATATCTTTTTTTTCTTTAGATAATAAAAACGTGTTTTTTCTAGCTTAAACGTACATATTTATTTATATTACACCACTTTACTTATTTTTAATTATTTTGAGTTTGGAATCAACATTTTAAACAAAAACACAAGTTTCGATGCTTTTTCTAAGCCCAATTTGTGGCGCAGCTTCGACTGCACAATTCCAAAGGTCGAAAACATTCGTTCAACAGAATAAATAAATAGAAAACAAACTTAAAATATTAGTAAAAAAACAATTGGGTTTTTTTTAGGGGGGGGGGGGGGAACCCACCTGGTTCAAACTATGGTATAAACCATGTCAGCCCAAATATCAAACTTTTCTGCAAACACTATATAAATTTTTAAATTATTAGGTACACTTCAAGTATAATAACACTCCAGATTAATTTAAAGATTATCTGATTTTTCTTCAGTAGTTAAAAAATATTTTTTCAAAATATATATTATTCAGTGGAATAACCTTATTTGCGCAGTTGTTACGAAGTAATAGATAAAAGCTCTTCTGATGTTAATTTGATAAAAATTACTTAAACTATTAATTAACTGTACAATAGTGAGAAATTTCAAGAGAAAGAATAGGTGTCATGGAATGCATGGGATTTAATAAAAATAAAGACAAGTTTTTTCTGTGTATTAGGAAAGGAAATGTAATTAAAATGTTTGTTGTCATGAACAGTGAACCTTAACAAGGTTTGATTTTTTTAATGAAACACCAATCCATACAATCTGCACACTTGTGGTTTTGTCTCTTGACCAACGATATGTGAGGAACTTAATGCTAATGATCCTTCCAGCTTTACAAATTCAGACTTTAGAAATAGGAGGGGGAAGGGGGGGTATGTGGGTGGAACCGTCCTACTGTCTCGTTGATAAACTACAGATCTTTTTTCGATGAAACAGGAATATTATCTTCAGGATCTTATGATTCTTAACTTTAAAAAAAAGGTGTCGCTACAACAATATAGAGTAGACTGACCAGTGAGTGAACAGGCCCCAGTGAATGAACATTTGGTAAATATAATTAAAAAATAAGGATTGAAAATCATTCCACTAGATGGATTGGAAAGACTGACTCCTCCCATGTAGTAGGAAGCTATCTGACACATGGTTGGTTGTCCTGATCATTATATCCTGGTGTTCATTCATTGGCGAAAGCAGCGCCTTAAACGTTCATTCACTGGTTAGTCAACCCTATACATCAATCTTATTTTTATTTTGAACTTAGGTAAGGAAACCCAGGGACCATTTGCCCACCTTTAAAGTTTAATAGGTTAATCTTTAGAATCCGGTGCTTCTGTCGCCAACGGATTTGGCGTTTTTTGTAGGAAGCGATAAACAATTTTATTTGGTGATACGGCGAAAGATCTTTTCATCCAATTGTCGGCGCTGGTAATACTTGCGCGGAATTGTGGGTAAGAAGCCCGGATGATGTGCGCGCACAATGGAATTATTTTGTTCTTAATTTATTTTTTCGTCCAACTAACGACGCTGTTGATACTTGCGAGCGATGAATTGTGGGTAAAGTTGAGCGCGCATCGGAATTCCGGTTACGGTTAACTCCTGAATATCTGGTTTTTGGTTATTATATTTCAGTTATTTTTTTATTCTGAATATTTTGTGGATTCGAAGAGGGCCGGTCTCCTAGCTGCCGGGGGCCCCAAACAAGATTTTATGCTTTCAACAGACTCTTCAATACTGCCTGATGTTGGATACTGATGTTTTTTTTAGAGAAAAAAAATTGCCCGGGGCCCCAAACGGGTATTTAGGCTTTCAATGGGCCCTACAATACTGCCAGATGTTCGATACTGATGTTTTTTTAGAGAAAAAAAAATTGCCCGGGGCCCCAAGCGGGTATTTAGGCTTTCAATGGGCCCTACAATACTGCCCGATGTTCGATACTGATGTTTTTTTAGAGAAAAAAAAATTGCCCGGGGCCCCAAACGGGTATTTAGGCTTTCAATGGGCCCTACAATACTGCCCGATGTTCGATACTGATGTTTTTTTAGAGAAAAAAAATTGCCCGGGGCCCCAAACGGGTGTGTACTGGATTGCCACTCGCGTAGCTCTAAAGCGACGAAAATTAAAACGAAACTAAACTGCGTACTGTATAGCCTCTTGTGTAGCTCTAGTACGGCGTTAATTCAAACCAAAGTGGATTGCCAATCGTGAAAAAAAATGACTTCCAACTCTTCCGAAGCTATCTGCGATCCATTAACCTTAGAAATCAGTGAAAGAAACTAGGGTTGCATTGGCTTGAAAGAATCTGGCAATGATAAAGTACGCGAGTTTCGCCAATTATTTGTTGTTTTTGGACAAGCGCCAAGCAGCACCGGATTCTAAAGATTTACCGCTTAATTTTTAAAAATATTTTAGGATTTTTTCTCAATACTGTAGTAAGCAGATAACCACCTTAGTTTCATTGAGCAACTTCTTAGCATTAAGGAGACAATAAAAAGAGAAAGTTTATTTTATCCCAAAAAGTAAACATTGTAGACATAATTTGTAAGACTTTCAGAAATGCCAATTGTATTACATTTAAGTTTGTAGTATTTTATGAAGACGGAAGGTTTTATTTCAGTTAAACAGTTTTTGCAAAGAAATAGGCAGGCTTCATATCACCATGTGAGATTCTTTACGAAAGGTTTGGCAATTTTAAACTTTTTTATAACTTGATCAATCTCAAAATAAAAAGAAAGTTTCATTACTCACCAATTTTGTTGATAATGATTTTTGGTTAAAAGACAATGCATCGTAGTAATATTTTAATTAATAATTGCGTTAATTCGTTAAAAATCACTACAAACAAACCCTGCTAGTAGTGCTAGTTTGCCTAATGCTTCGCATGTGCTTACTGGTTTTGAGCTACTGAATACTAGGGTTGATGGATCGTTGAAAGCTCCCTTTTGCTAGGGAAGCTTTTGAAGTCCAATTTTTTAAGAAGGTCAACCCAAATTTCCATCTTTTAGTTTGATACTATGGCAATTCACCTTATTTTGAAAAAAAATGATGCTTAAAAAAATTTTTTTTTGTTTTAAAAGTTTTGTTATGTAAAATATGATTTCAAGACTTGTACTTTGTCAACCATTCAAAGCACAATGCAATAAATTATCAATTCTTTAGTTAAAAAAATTGTAGTTGTTTAATAAAATTAAATAATGGAAACGTAATTATTAATCCCTTATTAAACTATTTGTTCAAAGAGAAATATGTCAATATTCATGTGGTACATATTATTATGGAAAAGTTTATTAAAGTAATAAAATTACAATCCATTTTCATAGTCTTTAAAAAAAAATAAAAGTACGCTTTTTGAGCATTATATAACATACTATTTTATTATACTAAATGGATCTTTGACCTTACATACTTAATTTTATTACAGTTCTATGTTATACATAGACCGTTAAATTTATAGTCCTTTAAAGATTTTTCTTGACAGTAATTTTCAATTGTTTATAATTTTTACAATGAATATACAGTGAATATTTTCATTTTCTAACATAATTGCTTTTTTGTCACAATTTTTGAAAAGTTTTTTCGTTCACATAAAAAAATGAACATTTTATAAAACATGCTTCCTGAAAAAATTATCGAATACTATGCTGTGAGCTTAAATTTGGGGTCGTCTATCCTTAAATTTTTTGTGCATCCTTTCAGATTTTAGAATAGTAGTTTCACTGTACAGTACCAAATAAAGATACGAGGGGGATTTTTAAAAAAAAAATAGTATATATTTATTACCCCAAGAACCAAGTGTCTATCAATTAAACCAAGCAAGTATCGTCGCACAAGAGCTACACGAGGGCTATTGACGACGGGCGTCACATTTTAGAATCGCAGTCAAGAAACGAGCTGGCACCTGAATATCCACCCAAGGCAACCATTAAGGCCGACATCGTATGCAGCGTTAGGACTTTGAAGGATATTTAACATGCACTTTCTTAAAGGGGGTATTAATCGTCCAACATTTTTGGCTGCTTATAGGTCGGCAGTTGTTTTTGGCAATGCCATGACCCGTACATGTGACGTTTCTCATGCTAGGCGAGTTGTCTAACCGACTCTGCTCCCCAGCCCCGACATTTTTGAGGGCGAAATTCCATGTTGACATTCATGCCACCCTTTTCTCTACTTACCTCAACATTCCCAAATCAAAATAAAACCAACTACACATAGAATATTTTTTATATCAATCGTTTTTATCCATTAGGTGAATCTATCTGAAGTTAAAAATGAAATATTTTTATATTTTTAAGCTTAACTTAACTAAAAACTGGAATGTGTAGAAATTAAAAAAAAAAAAAAAAGTTTGCTCGAATCTTCAATTTTTCCAAGAGATTTTTGGTTGTTATTGCAGGATACCTGCCCATGTCAGACTGAATCATGTATCAGAATTCACAGCCATAAGGCTTCAATACTGTGTGTTAGTAAATGTTTTAGAACTTTAAAAACAAAATATTTTATTACAAACTTCACAGTTATCAGGTTTTATTCCCTATGTGTGTAAGACAATGGCATAAACATTAGACAGAATTGCTTTTTGAAAGATTCACAGTCTTGTGTTTTCTTCTTTGTGTGTGAAAAGATGTGTTCGAAGGTTAGACTTTTGGCTAAATTGCATGTTACACAATTCACAGCCATACGGCCTCTCTCCTGTGTGTGTAAGACGATAGTCTTGAAGGGTAGACTTAAGACTAAATTGCTTGTTACACACTTCACAACTATAAGGCTTTTCTCGTGTGTGTGTGAGACGATGGTCTTGAAGGGTAGACTTTCGACTAAATTGCTTGTTACAAACCTCACAACTATGTGGCTTCTCTCCTGTGTGTGTTAGACGATGTAATCGAAGAGTAAACTTTTGACTAAATTGCTTGTTACACAATTCACAACTTTATGGCTTTTCCCCTGTGTGTATGCGACAGTGTTTTTGAAGGTAGATTTGCGTCTAAATTCCCTAGAGCACACTTCACAACTATATGGCTTCTCTCCTGTGTGTAAAAGATGGTCTCGAAGGTTTGACTTTTGACTAAATTGCTTGTTACACACATCACAACAGTACGGCTTTTCCCCTGTATGCATGCGACAGTGTTTTTGAAGGGTAGACTTGAGACTAAACCCCCTAAAACACACTTCACAGCTATGTGGCTTTTCTCTTGTGTGTGTGAGACGGTGAGTTTGAAGGGTAGACTTGTGACGAAATTGCTTGTTACACAATTCACAACTATATGGCTTTTCTCCTGTATGTGTGAGACGGTGTTTTTTAAGGTTATACTTGTCCCGAAATCTCATAGAACACACTTCACAACAATATGGCTTTTCCCCTGAGTGTGTTAGAAGATGAATTCGAAGAGCAGATTTCTTTTCAAACTCTTAGAACATACTTTGCATGTGTGTTCTTTTTTAACAGTGCTGGTCAAAATGTTTTTGACAACCGACATTTTGATAAAATCTCAGAGAAATGCAAGAACCATGAGCTTGTTTTGATAACCTACTTTATGTTCATTTTAGTTGCAGTTGATGTACTGATCGCTTTCATTTAGTGTCGTATTAAAGTAGCATACAAGAAGCACTCTGCAGAAAAACCTAAAATATAACAAAAAAAACAACGTTACAAAAAACATTTATAGCAGGGGACACACGTAAATTGTGTCACACATGGAGGGGGGAGGGGTATGCCCAATATGAGTAATGATTTGGAAAATTTCACTTTGAAACATATCTTGGAAAGTTTTGGAGAGAAAAATCTGTACTCTTTTCATCACAGTAAAACACTTCGTTTCAGAAATGACAGAAAAAAAAATGAAAGAAAAACAAAAAATGCCCAACAACCACTCTGCTCATACTACTTGGTTAGGGGGACAGATTAGGTTAGGTTTGAATTATCGTCGTACTAAAGCAATACGAGGGCTATTGCCGAAAGGGCGTTGTATTTTAGAACCACAGTCAAGTGAGGAGCCGTCACCTAAGTAGGCACCCAACGCAACCATTAAGGGCGACATTGTAAGCAGCGTTCGAACTTTGAAGTATATTTAACGTGTACTCCTTTACACGGGGTATTATTCGTCATACATTTTTGGCTGCACGGGTTGTTTATAGGTCGGCAGCTATTTTGACAATGCCCGGACCTGAGACTGGGATCTTTCGCATGCTAGGCGAAAGCCTAACCGACTGGGCTCCCCAACCCCCCAGGGGGAGATAACATGAACATAGTATTTGTTGTAGTTTGTTTTTTATTTGTTTTATATTGTATTGCTACATATTACTTGTGATTTGTAGCTTTAGCATAAACATTGAATTAATGTTTTTTCGATTATTTGACTCATTTTCTTTTGTTTTTTTATGCATTTGTGGGGAGAGATTATGAGGAGACCATTGCAAGCCACAATGTTGGCATTATTACTGTCCTTTATTTGACAGACCTCTACTGAACACAGGGTTTGAAACCCGCCCACCGTCCCAAAAAAACCCGGGCGTTTTTTTTTTTTTTAAACATCCACCCAAAATTTAAAAAAAAAAAACTAAAATATCCACCCAAAATTTAAAAAACAGTGGCTCAAGTGGCGAATATCAGGGCCGATATATCGTGCAGGGGCTTCCAATCGCCCCTTTCCTCAGCTTGGAACCTTTTAATGCTGAAAACTTAAGGTGAGTTTTGGTGTAGTACATTAGACTTTCACTTACATAAGAAAAGGATTGCAATTGTAGTAAAGCACAGCAGCAATGTGACATCATTACAGGTGGGAGGGAAGCTTATTATCAAACGTGACAGAGGGGGATGGGAGAGTCGAAAAAGTCTAAATGCAACGCAAATTAAGCAATGTAATTTATGTGCGTCAAAATATAAAATCCTAAAGTTATTAAGAGATCTAAAAGTAATGCACCTAGGAAGGTTTGTGCACAAATCTGTTTCTATATGTTATCAATCAGAAAACCTTTAATAAATAAGATACTTCTTTGCTTTATAATGAAATATTCTCATCAAACATATTCTTCCACTGATATTTTTTAAAAAAATGTTTCATCTTCTTATGAATTTAGATAACGGAGTGACTATAAATACTTGCCCAAAATTTACAGTCAAACCAGAGGGGTTGCTTTAGTTTTTAAGTCAAATAGGGTAATGGGTAATGGAATCGATTCCGGCTGCCTATTGCTAGCCTCCTTTAAGGAGCTTTAACACAGCCAATTACACTTTGTAATTTAGAACCCTGGTCAAGTGACGAAGTCAACACCTGAGCAGGCACCCAACGGAACTTTGAGCGACATCGTACGCTAACGCCGTCGGGCCTTTTGACTCCATAGATTTAACGAGCACATATATCGCAGAGTACTCGGGCACCCCCGTGAATTTTAGAGGAATTTTTCTACCAGCACGAATACATCTATAGTATGGCTAGGACAAGGACAGAACCAAGAACCTTCTCAGTGTGAGTCTCATCGCTTTCACCTCTTGGCCACCGAGGGGCCGAGCCAAATATAGGAATCATAAAACGCGCCAAAATTGAGAAATGAACGTTTTGTTTTTCTGCTTCATAATGATTCGGCTTCTTGATTCGAAAAATACTTCTGTCTGGGTTTTTCTATATTACATTTTAAGTATAATTATACAATAATGACATAATTTGAAACGTAATTTATCTTTATCCTTGTTCTTACTTGCTTGCGAACCGTACAGAATTGCAGACATTTTAATGGTTTAACGAAAAATTTATTTTTTAAAAACAAAATTGAAAGTTGATTACCCTTGCAAGAGCAATAATATTCAAAATTATCGTATTCTCAATTATAGCAAGCTAGCGATAAATCGCCAATACATGCGGCCTCACTAAATGGGAAAACTTGTCCTGGACGGGTTCTGGACAGGTACATAGATAACCGAGCTTCAGCGTTTAGATAAAATCGTTTTTTTCTTTTGATTAGTTTTTTTTTAAATCAAGAGCAGACTATTTTCAATGTTTTGATAACAAAAATTCTGAAGTGATCATGGTTCTGCGGAACATATAGCGCCATTCGTGTCCAGTCGAAACCCTGTCAGGGCTGACACCAAAACAAAGCCAAAAACCCAACAGGGTCGAAAGCCTGAAACTAGACAAACATATTTTCTGTATATTTCTCTAATTTTTGTCTCGATTTTAAATGTTTATAGCAAATAATAGGGACACTTTGCATACGGTGATAAAGAAACAGTAAAGCTAACTCTAACCTTATTTAGTACTTATTACTCAAGTACAAAAATTGTTGACCAAAACAGGCCAGAGGCCCAGCAAGGTTGGTTTAAGGTCCACTCATGTACAAAGAATTGGGGTATGCCAAGCAAAAATCCTTATTGAATTAGGATAGCGTTTAAAACGAAAACCTTATCCTTACCTCTGCAACAAATTGTTATCTTGACTTAAAATTAAGAGACAGTTGAGGGGTATAGAATCAAAAGTCACTAAATCCAAAAAGTAAAAATATGGGAAATCGCAAAAAAACTGTTTTTAATACCTTACTATAGTATAGAGTAAAGGTGAATACATGTAAATTAGTACAAAAACTACGTGTATTCACCTTTACTCTATACAATAGTAAGGTATTAAAAGCAGTTTTTTGCGATTTTCCATATTTTTACTTTTTGGATTTAGAGACTTTTGATTCTATACCCCTCAATTCCTGTTTTATATTCAAGCTTCTTTAATGCAGGATACAAATGGAAGTAGGTATCCAGAAAATAAAAGGTATCAAACATCATACAGGTAAATAACAGCAAAGTTTTAGTGTAAAGTAGTAAGTGTTGTAGCTTGTAAAGCCAATAAGTTTCAAAAAGTCAATTTTAAACCTTTTCTATATGAAGAACTCAAGTTCAAAACAAGTTAAATCACTTTTTTGCTTATGTCATTTCTCTCTTTATGTCATCACAGATCTAAAATGACCAGTATATGATACAGCCAAAGGCCAGTTACTTTAGAGGGAAAACGGCATAAGCAAAAAAGGGATTTTGCACTTGAGCTCTTCATATATTGATCAATCTTAAAATAAAAATAAAGTTTCTTATATAAATACTTACTAACTTTTCTGAAAATGTTCTTCTGTTTAAGTGCAATGCATTATAGAAATATTTTAATTCACAATTTCGTTAGCAAACACTTAAATATATTAGCAACAAAACATTGTTTTTGTTTCACAACAATAGCACATAGCAGTTTCGTATGTGCTTACTGGTTTTGAGCTATCGAGTTCTACGGTTAATGGATCGCGGAAAACACCATAACTTCTAATAAAAGTTTGAAGTATTTTTTTTTCTCTCTGGTCCACCTCAAATTTACGGTTAACAATATGATACCAGGGCCGGACTGGCTCCCTAACAAGGGCGTAGTTTTACCGGCCCTTCCTGGCTGAAAAGGGCGCCCCCCCCCCTCTCCTCGCATATTCTTAGCCAAACTTAAATTAATCTCGGCTCTCCTACAAAGTGTTTATTACTGTTCAAAAGTAAATACAATTATACCTATTTTAGGAAGCATTTATGCGACAAAATAAAACAAGAAGTAATGAATTAACTATCAAATAGACGAGGGCCTAGGCAATTGTTACTTTAATACTCCAAAAAATTCTGCTCTAGAAAAAAAAGCACAAAGATATGTCTCTGACATCTAGATTTTAAATCGCAAAAAAGACAGAGCTTGATCATTCATAGCAACAAATGTATTTTTAGAGCTCAAAACAACAAATTCAACTACATTGACGCAACCCTCTGCAACTATTAAACGCTATTAAATGGACGAAAAGTACAAAGATGTCTCGGATATCGTACCTTTCAAACAAAAAAAAATCTAATCGGAAAGATACTATCAAGCAAAAAAAAGTAAAAGGTTTCCGATGTCAAATGTGCAACCTACACTTTTTATTTGGACGTACGATACCCGGGAAACTTCAAAACACATAACAAATTAAGGTCCAATCACAATCTTAGCCAAAACAGCAGCTGAATCGTATGATATGGTGAGAAAGTATACTTCAAAATAGCAAACGTTGCATATATTTTGTCTAAATTTTCTTTGTAGTGTGAAAATAATTTTGACATTTGACATGTAGCCTTAGGTCTGAGTTGAAACTAGAAAATAGAACAGAAAGAAGCGAAAGCTAACCACGATAAATATTATTAAGTAAGATTTTGCAAATTTTAGGTACCGAAAAAAATTACTGGAATTTTGCGCCATTTTACGTTGAATTTTTACGGGAAAAAAACTACTTGATATTAGACGAAATTACATTATTTTCTAAGAATAAAACGATTTTATAAGCATTTTAAAAAATCAGGTATACATATTTTTTTATCGTTTTATAGACTTTTCACTCTAAAAATGACCGATATAGATGAAAATAAACCTTTCTTTCTATGCAAGATTTCTTAAACAAAGGTTTTGAACAACACAGCAAAAACCAACAGCACAGCAAGAAGTTAGCATTTTAAAAATTTAAGAAAAAGGAAGTAAAATATTTTTAAAAAACAAATTTTCGAATAACAAAACAAAAGTAAATCCAGACAACACCTGAAAACAAAACTTTGGATCTGTTGCATTCCACGATATAAAAGAAACCCATTAAAATTGTTTTTTTTTTAATATAATGATAAAAACTCAAGGGGTTTTTAAAATAAATTTAATTATGATCCTTAATGGTTTTTATTATACACAACTATTGTGCGAATTATTTAATTGATTATAAATATAAAAAGGAAGTGCAATAAATAGGAAAAAATTGTATCAATTATAGACTAAGAAGCTAATCCTCTTACTCTTAATCCAATCTTGCACGTATTTCATTTGATGGTGTGATATAAGCAAGAATCAAGGAAAAAGAGACATAAAAAAACTCCCATTGAACCATTATCTGCCTACATTTTGTTTTTCTTTACTTTACACTTCTTGTTTGAATACATGCTCATTGGCGCACCGCAAAAAAAGTGACTCAGAAATAAAAACAGAATAAATGAGAAATATCGGAGTTGCATAAATTGGTCAGATTGGGGGAAGTACATAAATTACGTCACGCCCTGAGGGGGGAGGGAGGGGTATGCGCCAACGTGACGGATCGTGACATAGAGGGGGGTAGGGGTAATCACTCGCGTGACGTAACGCTTCGAAAATTTCCAATTCTGTAAGGAAAATAAAATTTACTTTTAAATAAGAGATTTTTGATAAATGTTACTTTTTTTTCTTTCTAAATTCATTTTTTAGCATAAAAATATGCATTTTTTTCCAAATTTTAGAAAAAAAAGGAAATATCAAAATTAACTTTTCCTTAAGATGGAAGGGGGGGGGGTGCAACAACGTGACGTAATTTTAAGGGGAGGGGTTCGATCAAACGTGACGCAGCGTGACATAGGGGGAGGGAGGGGTCAAAAAAGTCAAAATTTTGCGTGACGTAATTTATGTACGTCCCCTTGGTGCCACCGCTCATCATTTGTAGTTTACTTTTTATTTTCTGCAACTTGAAGATTTTGGTTTTCCGCCTCTCTTTTTTTTTATGTATCCTTTGATCAAAATGTAACTTTTAGGCGGTTTTTCTTTTGTGGGCAAGGGGAGAGGGGGTCTGACCCTGGACCCATTTTTAGTAGGAGAAGGGGGGGGGGGGCGGGAATAAATTATTTAGTCAATGAAATACGATAGAGGGTGGGCTGACCCCTTAATCCGCGTCTGAACAATTCAATTAATATTCGGCACCAGGCAATGAAATTGTAAACTAGAAATCCCAACAGAGCCTTATGTAATATCGTACACGCTCTAATGAAAAAATTCAAATAATATTCGTAACCAGGTATTTAAATTGTAAACAACGCGCGCGAAGACCAAGGGCGCCTTATGTGATATCGTAGCGTTAAGATGAAGCAATTCAAATAATAATCAGCAACAGGTTTTCAAGATTGATAAACAAAATCCATATTTAAATAGTTTTAAAAAATGCCTTTTTTACTTACATTTAGTTTTATTGAGAATGTTGCACAAGAGATACTCTAGGGCTATTGGCAATGAGTCTCGCATTTTAGGAACGCTGTCCAGTGGAGTGGCCGAAACCTAACCAGGCACCCAACGCAACCATAGAGCCCACGGCGTCAGTACTGTAGACCGCAGCATCTTTAGCGTGCTTAAGTCTTGTATACAGGGTGCTATTTTACTCAGAAAATTGAGAAATATTTGCAAGAAGTCTAAAAACGGTGTGTAAAGTTAAAGGCGCCCTAATACTCCTTGACGCATGTTATTTTAGATCCCTCATTCAAAAAAAAAAAAAAAAAATCCGACGACAGGATGTGTATGAATGATACGTCATAAATACGATTCCGCACAGAGTATCAAAAGAAGTTTAAAACCACCCATGATATGGGAGTGATATCATATGCATCATAATACTTCTGGGTGTTTGGATTTTTTTATATCCAGCACCCAAGATTAATAATATATTGGGAAACGTACGTGTTATAGGAATTTATTTGGCGCTTGTATGTAAAGGAGAAGGCGCCTTATTAAGATCATTTTTTTTTAAATATTTATCAAAATGTCCCATTTAAAATGTATAGTTACAATTGATTCTGTCGAGTGTGTTTAGGCGTCAAGCCATGGTGGTTACCTTTGAAAGTTCTGTTTCGTCTAACCATCTCCTTAATGGATCACGTAAAACCGAATATATACCACCTTAAAGTAATTCCATGCATATGAAAATGTAATCGTTATTTAACCGGCTCATCAGCGCCAAGTATTAAAGTGAAGCAGAGGCTCAGGGTGAAGGCGCCTTTTTAGGTATCGGCTTAATTCCAAGACAGTACAAAATGACCCACTCCCCTCCTCAAAAGAAAAAAACACCTTACAACTGCTGCAATTTTTAATTCTCCCGTGCCTTCCCTAAAGATATGCAGATTCCTTTTAGAAAATAAGTATCCGTGCACCTCATTAAAGTGCGGAATACGTACGAGAAGATGAATCTAGGGTTCAGAAAATTTTAGTCAGATTATTATTATTTTTTTTTAGAAAGGCGCACCGGCCCCAGGGCCGATGGGCCGGCGGGATTGTATGATACTATTTGAAATTGGAACTAATTTTAAAAGTTTTTCGATTATCGAACTTATGAATGTATCTTTTAAACATAGAGTAAGGAGTCCATCAGTTCTAATGGTTTGAAGCAGGGCAGTCATTTTTTTTTAGAGCAACTGCGCATAACATAATAACCGAAACTGGCACTGAGGTTTCCCAAGATGCACCGATCTAGCTGCTTTTTTTGTGAGCTACTACGCACACACATGGGTCACTATATTCTTCTTCCATACTCTATGCTTTAAACAATCATGCTTAAATTGTAGATTTCAGAATGAAACATGGCTGAGTTCCTTAATACGTTTCTTTTAATCTCCTTTTGCCCTTTACACCCAATAATTCTATTATAATTTAAAATTAAAAAATCTTCTACATAGTATTAAGGTTTTTAAGATTGTCCGGTACCGAATTTTTTTTAATACAATTTTTCTTTTCATATTTTATTCAATAATTCAAACTTTTCTAAAAAAAATGCACCTTTGGCTTTTCCCTACGATGAATAGAACCATAACAAATACTAGTGCTACTTATGCTAGCTAAATCAACACAATACTAAGCTTTAGGCAAATATGGCTCAACCCAATAGAACACCCTACTCATTTAAAAATTCTTTCATTCCAAGGAAGAAATTGAAAAATACGGTAAAAATAAAATTGAAAATAATAATGGAAAAATATTTATTTATTTTTTAATCTCTTATTTAATTATTAGTTCAATGAGAAATAAGTCAATCTTCATGTGATACATCTTATTATGTAATAGTTTATTATATTAACAAACTATCAATACATTTCATAGTCTTTTACAAAAATGAAAACACACCTATCGAGCATTTTGTTGAACAAACTATTTTATTATACTAAATGGATTCTTGACCATACATATTAATTCAGAATTTTATTACAGTTTTATGTTATACCTTGACAGTAAAATATAATATTTCTTTAAAGATTACTTTTTGGCTATAATTTTCAGCTGTTAACAATTTGTATAATCAAGGTCAAATTAACATTGCAATAAAAAATAATTTTTTCAACATAATCCTGTAAGTTGCAAGAAATTATTTTATGGCTCAATTCAGGGAGTTCTTAATTATTTCTAAAAATACTTTTGAAATTTCATGACATTTACAATATGTAAAAAAAATATATAATAGGGAACCTAAACGATTCTTACTCTGACCACATCATCCGTAAGTTAAATCGCAAAAATATTGGCATTGTTTTTAAAAAGAAAAGCAACATGAAGAAAATCTAATCACTATAATAAATTTGCTAATCTCTCAAATAGTTAAATATAAAATAGTATGATTTATAAATAAATATTATAATGTAGATTATGAAATAACAAGTGTGTCTTGCAAAGTCATATTGATTCCACCATTCTCAGTTTTATTCTGCATTTTGTTTCTTCCTACTTCAGTACTGTCTAAATATAGAAATGGAGTGAATATTTTCATTTCCTAACACTAATTATTTTTTTTCACAAGTTCTTTTTGTTTATTTAAAATAATGAGTAAACATTTGAAAAAGTACGTATGCCTCCTGATAAAACTATGGCAGATCGAATACTATGCTTTGGGTTTAAATTTGGGTCATTTTTCCTTAATTTTTCTATATTCCTTTCAGATTACTACGGGGGTCCGACAGTCACGGAACTCCTGCCGTCCGAAAGTCACGAACTACGGGGGTCCGACAGTCGCGGAACTCCGGCCGACCGAAGGTCGCGGAACTGCGGGGGTCCGCCAGTCGTGAAACTCCGTCGGTCCGAATGTCGCGAAACTCCGGCCGTGTTTGTTGTTGAAACTTGTTTTTTTATTTTATATGTATGCGCATATTTATATTTGTGCACCTAAGCCACAAGACTTTGTCCACCTGGCATAAAAAAAACTTAATTTCGACCCCTGGAGTTTTGTAGGATTAAAGCTATCGATACTATCGAATCACGCTGGGGGGGGGGGGGGGTCCATATTTCTTACAGCCAAATTTTCCCCCTAAAATCTCATGCTGCAGCCACATTCAGAAAGTTCTGCTACTGGGCAAAGGTATTAGGTTTAAATCCTGTGTGTGTGTTAGGCAAAGGCTTTAAACATTAGACTGAATTACTTTTTGCTAGATTCACAATCATGTGTTTTCCTCTGTGTGTGTAAGAACATGCCTTTGAAGGTGAAACTTTTGACTAAATCTCCTAAAACACACTTCACAAGTATGTGGCTTTTCTCCTGTGTGTGTTAGACGATGTTTTCGAAGGCTAGACTGAAGACTAAATTGCTTGTTACACACTTCACAGCTATGCGGCTTTTCTCCTGTGTGTGTGAGTAGATGACTTTCAAGGTGTGCCTTTCGACGAAATTGCTTGTTACACACTTCACAGCTATATGGCCTCTCTCCTGTGTGCGTTAGGTGATGTCTTCGAAGAGCAGACTTTCGACTAAATTGCTTGTTACACAGCTCACAACAGTGTGGCTTTTCTCCTGTGTGTGTGAGACGATGTCTTCGAAGAACAGACTCTTGGCTAAATTGCTTGTTACACAGTTCGCAACTATGTGGTTTTTCTCCTGTGTGTATGAGACAATGCTTTTGAAGGTGTGACTTTTGACTAAATTGCTTGTTACACAGTTCACAACTATGTGGCCTTTCTCTTGTGTGTGTAAGACGATGTCTTCGAATGGCAGACAAATCACTAAACTGCTTGTTACACACTTCACAGCTATATGGCCTCTCTCCTGCGTGTGTTAGGTGATGTTTTCGAAGAGCAGACTTTCGACTAAATTGCTTGTTACACAGTTCACAACAGTGTGGCTTTTCTCCTGTGTGTGTGAGACGATGTCTTCGAAGAACAGACTTTTGACTAAATTGCTTGTTACACAGTTCACAACTATGTGGCTTTTCTCCTGTGTGTATGAGACAATGGTCTTGAAGGTGTGACTTTTGACTAAATTGCTTGTTACACAGTTCACAACTATGTGGCCTTTCTCTTGTGTGTGTAAGACGATGTCTTCGAATGGCAGACAAATCACTAAACTGCTTGTTACACACTTCACAGCTATACGGCCTCTCTCCTGTGTGTGTGAGACGATGTCTTCGAAGAGCAGACTTTTGACTATATTGCTTGTTACACAGTTCACAACAGTGTGGCTTTTCTCCTGTGTGTATGAGACGATGGGCTTGAAGGTGTGACTTTTGACTAAATTGCTTGTTACACAGTTCGCAACTATGTGGCTTCTCACCTGTGTGTATGAGACAATGGTCTTGAAGGTGTGACTTTTGACTAAATTGTTTGTTACACAGTTCACAACCATGTGGCTTTTCTCCTGTGTGTATGAGACGATGTAATTGAAGGTTACACTTATGACTAAATTGCTTGTTACAGAGTTCACAACTATGTGGCTTTTCTCCTGTGTGTTTTAGAAGATGCATTCGAAGAGCAGATTTCTTTTCAAAACTCTTAGAACATACTTCACAAGTGTGTTTCTCTTTAACAGTGCTTGTCAAAGTGTTTTTCAGAGACGACATTTTGATAATTTCTCAGAGAAATGCAAGAAGAATTAGCTTGTTTTGATAACCTACTTCAAGTTGTTTTTAGTTGGAGTGGAGGTACGGATCGCTATAATTCGGTTTCGTATTGAAGTAGTATGCAAGTAGTAGCTTACCAGAAAAATCTAAAATATAACAAGTTACAAAAAACACTTATTATAGGGATTGTCAAAATTGTGGAAACTTTTTGAAAGTTTCATATTTTTCAACTTTGGGTACTTAAAGTTTTCATTTACATACAAACATTTCTGTACAAAATTGTAAGTCATTTAATAAAGAATTTAATAAAAAATACACGATTATATTGCAATATCTGTATTAGAAAAAAAATTACGCCACTAATAGTATGTTGTACTATTGATCTTAGTTTTGCAAGTCACAGAACCTCCAACTTGTCTGGCAATTTCAGCGTAAAAGCAAAGACAGAGCATGAAAATCAGAGACACAGCATGAACTCAGTGAGTGTTTCACCCCCTCTGCTCTGTCGAAGTCAGGGCCGTGTGGTGCTATGATGCAAAGAGGCGGCCGCATCAGGAGGCAATTGAGTAGGGGGCGGCAAAATTCGACCTTTTTCGACCGTTTCTAACCTTCATTTTTTTTCAAATACTGCTTCAAAAAATTAACTTGGTATTTGCTTAATCTGTGTAAAATAAATACTTCTAAATCTTCAAATATAGGAAGAAAAAGAGCGGCAATTCTAATGAATATCCGAAATAGTGAGAAGGAAAATAGATATAAACAGAGAGAGGGCGATCTACAAAAAAGCCACTGCAAGGAGACTGCATGTTGTTGTTTTTATTTGGGTTGTCTTGTACAGTTGTACACAACTTGCAACCAGGGCCGTCCCGTTGCGAGCGGGGGGCGAGACGCCCCCTTTGCCCCCCAAGTTTTTTTTTTTTTGAAAAATGGTCATTCGGCAAATTTTCGTAATTTTTATTTTGATACCGAAGTGTAAATTTCAGTGAAATGTGCACACAAATCCGAACACAACGCAAATGCCGACTGACAAAGCAGCTCATTCATCAAACTATGATTATCATTTTTATTTTAATAGCGGACAGTGAAATTATTTAGTGCCCCAGAGCCTTAGGTCAGGAACGATGACATGGACAAAGCAGTCTTTGGTCCACTAATGGGCTGCTGCGCCAACGAGTTTAGTTTAGATTATTTGACTCATTTCGTTTGGTGTTTTATTCTTTGGTGTTCATTTTAGAAAGATGGACCATTACAAGCCACAGTGTTGGCATTATTAGTATCTGATGTTTTCCGGACCTCTTCCTAACACCCTCTACTGAACATCACTGAATTGCGATGGTATCTTGAACAATCAGAGGACAAGCAATCACCTGAATGAACATTAAAGGACACAGACACAGAACTAGACAGATACGATTACACGCCCGTTTTACTTTCATTACACAGAAAAACTTTTTTTTTGTGCTATGGGGCATCATATTTAAAAATGTGGAGACCTCAGTGAATGGCTAGTTAGTTTTTAGACAGCAGAAATTTCAATTCTTTTGAACAAATTATTTAAACAAATTAAAAGTATCTTCTTTTTACAGTCCAAGTAAATTAAAAAAAATTTAATTGATTTTTTATTTTACATTTCAGAAACACAGTGGAATGAATGTACAAAATAATTAAGGGGTTGGGGACCCTAGTCGGTTAAGCAATTGCTTACCATGTGGAAGGTCCCAGGTTCGGGTCCAGGCATCGCCAAAATAGCTGCCGACCTATAAACGGCCCGTGCAGCCAAAAATGTCCGACAAATAATACAGCGTGTAAGGGAGTGCACGTTAAATATCCTTCAAAGTCCTAACACTGCGTACGATGTCGACCTTAACGGTTGCGTTGGGTGCCTATTCAGGTGTTGGCTCGTCATCTGACTGTGGTTCTAAAATACGACACCCGTCACCAATAGTCCTTGTGTAGCTCCAGTGCGACGATAATTCAAACCTCACCTAACCAAACAATCCTTTCTTTGGAACGGGGGAGGGGTACAGCAGCAATGCCATATCATTTTAAGTGGGAGGGAAGCTCGATTAGACAAGATTTAGTAGGATGGGGGAGTCGAAAAAGTATAAATGTAACGTAATTTATGTGGTTTAATTTTTTTTCTTTTTACTGGTGTTTTATAAATAGCAGTCGGTTCAAGTGTTTTGCAACAGAATTTCTGAAGTGATCATGGCTCTTTGGAAAATACAGTGCCATTCGTGTTCAGTCAAAACCCAGTCAGGGTCGACATCAAAACAAAGCTAAAAGCCTGACAAGGTCAAAATCCTGACACTAGACATATTTTTCAGTCCATTTCTCCATTTTTTTCCCAAATTTAAAATGTTTATAATAAATAATAGGGAATTTTTGCATAGGGTTAGGAAGAAACGGTAAAGCCAAAACGCTAACCTTATTTTGCGTCATTACACAAGCACAAAGAATTAGGGTATGCCAAACAAAAACCCTTGTTGAATTGGGATAAGGTTTAACGAAAACCTTATCCTTACCTCAGTAACAAATTGTTTTCTTGACTTAAAATTAAGAGACAGTTCATGGTTTTTATCCAAGCTTCTTTATAATAGGCTACAAATGGAAGTTTTTATTCAGAAAATAAAAGTTATCCAACATAGAGGTAAATAAGAACACAGTTTTAAAGTGTATTTTTAGCAAACTTAAAGATAAGCGATTTTTATATTACGAGTTTCTTTATTGTAGTAAAAAATATTTTTTTAAATATGTTTTGTTCTGTGGAATAACATTAATTGGTGCAGTTGCTACTGCGTAATAGAATGTGAATGAGTGAACAAGCAGCTTTGAAAGTGCGCTCTAATTATGACTTTTTCCAATTTGTGCCATTAAAATAAAAAATAATAATAATCAAACTAAGGCAGTTATATCTTGGGCATTTTCAAATGTGTACAAACTGAATAATATATATAAAACATAAATAAATAAATATTTTTTGACATGTAATGCTTACAAACATAAATTTAAATCTTTATCATTCTGTACTTTAAAATTATGAATTTTTGTATGGGACAAGCCTCCCTCTAAAATGGAAAAAATAAATTTATCAAAGAAAAAATATAATAATATTTGTATTATACCATTATATCCTTGTGGCCAATAAAATTTCCTTTAACATGAGATATCAAGTGAATAGTTTAGTGTAAAAATATTTTTTTAATAAAATTCGGAAACTATGATAGCCAGGCTCTCCAAGATCCCTTATGGATTTTAATGATAAATTTTACTGACAAATGTTATGATATTTTGGTGTTGCACATTAGAATGTAATGAATTAAAGAAAACGAATTATGTTATTCATACATCTATATTGCAGTGTTGGAACTGACGTTTGATGGTAATAAAGGTACAAAGTGAGAACGTGGAACCTTTTCATTTGCTAAGGTTTTAATTTTGAGCCACAAGTTTTTGTTTAACTTTTCTTATCAGAGGTTCTGACAAAGCAAGGAAAGCTTACTTGCAAAAACAAGCAGCCAATTTCAAACTTAGTATTATATGTTGATCAATCTTAAAACAAAAAGAAAGTTTCAATACTTACTAACTTTGTTGAAAATGTTCTACGGATTAAGGACAATGCATGAAAGTAATATTTTAATTAACAATTGCCTTTATTAATTCGTTAAGAAGCACTCATAAACAAACCACGCTTTAACTACTAAAGCTTCGTTTGAGCTTTCTGGTTTTGAGCTACTGAACTCTAGGGTTGATGGATCGCTGAAATCTCCGTTGGGCTATGTTAGAGTTTGAAGTCATATTTTTTCGCATGCCAACCCCAAATTTCCGATATTTTTAATTTTGATTATTCTACTTCAAATCTTTACCAATATAAATTACATTTTTCCTTATTAAAATACGTTGTACATTCGTTGATTTCATTTAAAATTCAACCATAAAAATAATATTATAAAAATTTATTTTAATAATATATGCTTAGCAGAATTAATATATTAGGAACAGGCATGTTTAAATGCTTACAAGTTTTCACAGTTTAAACTTTTCTGCTGATTTTACTTTCAATTTCACAATGAGAAGCAAAGGAAAGTAATGATTTAAAGTATTGCGATGGGTCCACAAAAACTTCTTGTGTTTCCACAAGTTCTAGCTGAGTAACCGTCCAAAATTATGCCTCTCTGTCTGAAACCAAGCAATGGCTTGATCTAAAAGAGATATAGATTTCAAGTTTCGTACTAGAGTTCTTAGTACTTGTCAGTCGTCTTATATCGTTTTCCGAGCAGCTACATAAGGTAGAAACTGCATAACTTTTTGGTTGTTTTTGAAGGCATTGCTTAATGAAGAAAAGAGCTACACTAAAACCGACATTAAGTTTGCAGTATACAAATGTTCTCCGAGAAAAAGGGTAAATTGTTCTCATTTTCGAGTGCGAGAATCGAATAAAAAAAGGTGTTTCACATTCAATAAACAATTTTATTTGTTATTGCAAGTCATAAATTTATTATTTTTATTGGTTTAGCTTCAGTTAGAGTGTAATTTTAATTATTTTTTCCTTCGATTTTGACGTAACAGGGCGCACGAATATCAGGGTCAAATTATCAACCAATCGGAGCAGGCGAAAAATCGGCACCAGCAGCGTTGTTTACGCAATTCCTCCGCGTAGTACATTTCTCTGCTGCAAACTTAAGGTCGGTTTTGGTATAGTAGCGATGTCCGCAGTCCTCACTATATCTCGCGACTTTCATATTTGGAAGTCGCGCGCGCGTGCTAGGTTTCTCACAATAACATCTCTAGTTAACCCTTTCGCTAAGAAGGATTTTTGCTTCCTCGTAATATTTGATAGGAATAACATCATCAAATCCATAGTTGCTCGGGCGTTTTGGGGCGCTTCAGTAAGGAAAGGTTTAAAACTGAGTAGGCTGCAGCAACAAAAAAACCAAGTATTTTTTCAGAGAGTTCACTTTTCTTCTCAAGCACATTGGGACTCATTTTTCTCAAATAAAAGAAAAAATATTAATAGTAATATTTAAATGGAACGTAAAAGTTTCTTTGAATACCCATTTGGTTTCGTTTCTCTCCCCAAAATTAAATGTCAGTTTACTTTAACAACTATAGAAATCTTAGATTGATTGTAGGAATTTGAGGGTCAAAATTGGCAGCGAGAGTTGCCTAGATGGTGCCACAAAAATGGTATCTCAGTTTGGGGGAATATACTATGAATGAAAAACAGTGATAAAAATAAAATTCACTCTGGAATAACTTTATTAAATAAATTGGTCCAATATTGTTCATGGCTGCATTTTTTATTTTTTAAAAATTTTGTTTCAACTATTTTGAACAAATAAAGTTTTGAAAAAATAATATCTATTTTTTTGCTGCTTTTCACCAATTCATTTTGGATGCTGCATAAAAAAGTCTTCCGCAATTTTTTTTATATTTAGAATAGAACTTTGGGATTAAGAGAGTTAATATTGTAAAAAAAATTGGCAAGCCATGGCTCAACCCAATAGAGCACCCCCTACTCATTAAAAAATTCTTTCATTCCAAGGTAGAAATTGAAAAATAAATACAGATCAAAGTAAATTGAAAAATATAATGGAAAAATAATTATTGCTGATTGATCCCTTATTCAACTATTTGATCAATGAGCAATAAGTCAATTTTCATGTGGTACTTATTATATAATAGTTTATTATATTAGGTATTAAAATTACAAAGCATTTCATAGTGTTTACAAAGATAAAATTACACCTATTGAGCTTCAGAGAACCAACTTTTTTATTGTACTAAATGGATAATTGATCTTACATATTAATAAATTCATACTTTTATTACAGTTTTATACACCAGGACACTAAAACTTTTACCACTTTTATTACACCTGGACAGTTAAATTTAATATTCCTTTAAAGATTTTTTTTTGCATTAATTTTCAGTTGTTAATAATTCTTCAAACAAGGTCAAATAAACATTGCAACAAAAAATAACTCTTTCAACATAATCCTGTAAGTTGCAAGAACTTTTTTAAGGCTCAATACATGGAGTTCGTAATTATTTCTGAAAATAATTTTTAAACTTCATGACATTTACAATATGTAGAAAAAATAAGGAACATAAACGTTTCGTACTCTGACCACTTCATCTGTATGTTTAATTAATTTGCCAAAATATTGGCATTGTTTTTAAAAAGTAAAGTAACATTAAGAAAATCCAATCACTTTAAAAAAATAAATTTAATAATTTATCAAATAGTTAAAAATAAAATATTATAACTTATAAATAAATATTATAATGTAGATTATGAAACAACAAATGTGTCTTGCAAAGACTTATTTTGATTCCACCGATCTCAGTTCTATTCTGCATTTTGTCAATTTCAAAGACATTCTTATCAAATGGGTAATACTAACAGAAGTTAAAATTAAATAAATGAACCATTTTCGCATTTTTATGATAAAATGCAATCATTGGAAATTTCAAAAACATCTTTGCTAGAACATCTCAATTTGTCCAAGAAATTTTTTGGCAGCGATTGCAGATTACCTGCCCACTTCAGACAAAATCTCATGTAGCAAAATTCACAACTATGAGGCTTCTGTAATGTGTGTTAGTAAATGTTTTTGGACTTTCAACAAAATATCTTATTACAAAGTTCATAGGAATAAGGTTTCTTTCTGGTGCGTGTCAGACAATGGATATAAACATTAAACTGAAGCGCTTTTTTCTAGATTCACAATCACAAGTTTTCTTCTGCGTGTGTTAGGAGATGTCTTTGAAGGGCAGACTTGTGACGAAATCCCCAAGAACACACTTCACAATTGCGTGGCTTATCTCCTGTGTGTGTAATAGGGTGGGCCGAAAAAAACTTTTTATTTTATTTCGGATCGCTATAGTGCGGAAAAGTTGCCATTGGTAAAGACATGAAAAATGCACGAATTATTATTTTTTTATTATCATATCTTCCGTTCGCGCAATACCTTCAAAGTTGGCGAAAAATTGTCAAAATCCGTAATTTTTCATAATTTTTTTAAACCCGATATATGATTTTAATTGCTTTCCTATATCATGTTGTATGATTAAAATTTACAAAAAGTTAAAACTTTGAAATTCAGCGAAAAATACGAATTTTCTTAATTTTATACTACGTTGAGTGGTCGGAAGATCTGACACAAATGTATAATAACTTATTATACTATATATTATAGCATTTATTATTAATAAGTGCTATAATATATGGATTCTACATACTTTTAGTAGTTAATTCATGGTATAGGAACGCAATTAAAAACATTTTTGCCAATTGTTAAAAATATATAAAAAATTACGGTTTTTAACAAATTTTCGCCAACTTTGAAGGCATTGCGCGAACGGAAGATATGGTAATAAAAAAATAAAATTAAGTGCATTTTTCATGTCTTTACCAATGGCAGCTTTTCCGCACTATAGCGATCCGAAATAAAATAAAAAGTTTTTTTCGGCCCACCCTAGTGTGTAAGAACATGTCTTCGAAGGTGAGAATTTTGACTAAATTGCTTATTACACAATTCACAACTATATGGCTTCTCTCCTGTGTGTGTGAGACGATGTCTTCGAAGAGCAGACTTTTGACTAAATTGCTTGTTACACAGTTCACAACAGTGTGGCTTTTCTCCTGTGTGTGCGAGTAGATGTCTTCGAAGGTGTGCCTTTCGACTAAATTGCTTGTTACACACTTCACAGCTATGTGGCTTTTCTCCTGTGTGTGCGAGACGGTGGACTTGAAGGTGTGCCTTTCGACTAAATTGCTTGTTACACAGTTCGCAACTATGTGGCTTCTCTCCTGTGTGTGCGAGACGGTGGACTTGAAGGTGTGCCTTTTGACTAAATTGTTTGTTACACACTTCACAGCTATGTGGCTTTTCTCCTGTGTGTGTAAGACGATGTCTTCGAATGGTAGTCAAATCACTAAATTGCTTGTTACACAATTCACAACTATATGGCTTCTCTCCCGTGTGTGTGAGACGATGTCTGCGAAGATCAGACTTTTCATTAAATTGCTTGTTACATAGTTCACAACAGTGTGGCTTTTCTCCTGTGTGTATAAAAAGACGATGTTTTCGAAGGTTACACTTATGACTAAATTGCTTGTTACACAGTTCACAACTATGTGGCTTTTCTCCTGTTTGTGTTAGAAGATGCCTCCGAAGAGCAGATTCCATTTCAAAACTCTTTGAACATACTTCACATGTGTGTTTCTCTTTAACAGTGCTTTTCAAAATGTTTTTCACAGAAGACATTTTAATAAATTCTCAGAGAAATCCAAGAAGAATTAGCTTGTTTTGATAACCTACTTCAAGTTATTTTGAGTTGGAGTGGAGGTACCACTCACATTGATTTGGTTTCATATTGAAGTAGTATGCAAGAAGTAGCTTTCCAGAAAAATCTAAAATATAACAAGTTAAAAATAAAACATTTATTATAGTGTGTGCCAAAATTGTGGACATATTTTGAAAGTTTCCTATTTTTCAACTTTAGGTACTTATAGAATATATTAATCTTTTCACTTAAATACAAAAATTCATGTTCGAAATTCAAAGTCATGTAGAAGTAGTAGTCATGCATGTAGTTCAAGTTCAATGTAGAATTTAATAAAAACATACATGTATATCTGTATTACAAAAAAAAAGTTATGAAACTAAAGTACTTGTATGATCTATCTCAGTTTTGCAAGTCACTGAAACACCAACTTGTCTCGAAATTTCAGCATAAGAGCAGCGACAGAGCATGAGCATTGGGGGTGTTTCACCCTCTTGTTCATGCTCTGTCGAAGTAGTATGAGCAGAGTGTTTGTTGTAGTTTGGTGGGGATTTTTTGTGGGGGCCGGGGGGTTTCTTCTATTGTATTGCTACATATATTATGTGATTTGTAGCTTTAATATAATCATTTAATTATACTCTTAAGATTATTTGAGTCATTTTTTGATGTTTTTTTGTGCATTTCATTTGCGTTTTTTTTTTTCAGAAAGCAGATGAGGAGGCCATTACAAGCCCCAATGATGGCATTCTTAGTCTGATAATTTCCAGACCTCTTCCTAACACCCTCTAGGTACTGAACATTACTAAATTGCGATGCTATCTTTAACAATCGGAGGCAAGCAATCAGCGGAACGTACATTAAAAGACACGGAACTATTTTTTGTGCTATGGGGCATCATATTTGAAAATGTGGAGACCTCAGTGAATGGCCAGTTATTTTTTGGACAGCGCAAATTTCAACTCTTTAAACACAAATTATTTAGCCAAAATAAATTAAACCTTTTTTTACATTCCGAGTTATTTTTTTAAAAAAAATTATGTCAAATCTGATATTTTATTTCACATTTCAGAAACACAGGATTGTTGTTCTTGTGTCCATGGATTGATGATATCCTATGCAGAAACACAGTGAAATGTCAAAAGTAATCCTTTCTTTGGAACGGGGAGAAGGGGGTACAGCAGAAATGCAATATCATTTTAGGTGGAAGGGGAGCTGAACTAAACATGATTTAGGGGGTTGGGGGAGTCAAAATAACAAAATTTCATTGGCATAATTTATATATGTCCCTTAAAAAATCCTAAAGTTATTAATAAAATGAAAAGTAATGCACTCAGGAAGGTAAGTGCATGAATATGTTTCTATGTGAATCAATCAGAACAACTTGAATATAAATAATATACTTTTTTTTGCTTTGTAATAAACTATTTTCATCAAACATATTCTTCCCCTAAATAGACAAGTACAATATCCTTTAGAAACTTGTTTAACATCCAATTTTTTTCAAAAAAAATAGAAAAACGTAACTTTCTTACGTATTTAGATAAACCCTTTTTTTATTTCTCTTAACTAGTTTTGAATCAATAGCAGACTATTTTCAGTGTTCTGCAATAAAATTTCCAAAGGGATTGGTTCTTCGGAAAATATAGTGCCATTCCTGTTCAGTCGAAACCCCGTAAAGAGTAAAGACCAACATCAAAACAAAGCTACAATCCTGACAGGGTCAAAAGCCTGACACTAGACAAACATATTGTTCTATCTGTTTCTTCATCCCTCCCCCCCCCACACCAATTTAAAATGTTTATAGTAGGTCATAGGGAACGCCGGTCCACTGGCGCAATGGTTAGTGTACTAGCCTTTGGAGCTGCTGGGCTCGGGTTCGAATCCCGGTAAAGGCATGGATGTTTGTGTTTGTCAATAAATGTTGTTATTTGTCTACGTGTTTGTGTCGTCCTTCTTTGTGACTTTAATGCATGCTACAAATGGAAGTTGGTATTCAGAAAATAAAAGGTATCAAGCATAAAAGTAAATAACTACACAGTTTTAGCGTACTTTTAGCAAACTTAACGATAAGCTATTTTTATATAAATGGTTTCTTAACCCTTTAACCTCGAAACCGGCCCAGGACGGCTCTACCAGCAAACATCTTGAAGGCCGTTTTCGGCCGTTTCTTTTCACAAATAGGGGTGTTGGGTATGTTAAAAATTAAGCGTGCAGTGGAAAAAAAAGTATCCACTAGCGATCATTTCGGTCGTTAGTCATCCTATATAATCGGACCTTTTTGACTTTGTAAAAAAATAATATTCTAAGTAAATTGCATGACACAAAATTTGCATGAGGGGCCGTATTGTTATTAACATTGTTACCAACTTCACAATTTTCAATAGCAACACCCCTTTTTGAGTCCATATTTCAAATTTATGATATATTTTAACACGAAATACCAAGTTTTGTTAGTTTTTAAGCATTATTAGAGGAGTTAGAGACATGCAAAGTTTAAGGGTCGTAATGTTAAATGAGTTGCACACAAAAAACTATCCCAATCCATAAATAATTAATATATTGAAAAGAATTTTTTACTGAATAGTAATTATAATAATCCAAACAAAATGCGTAAGCTATTGGGGTATTTAAAACAGCTTTTATATTTTAAAATAATTATTATTTTAATTTTTAAAAAATTATGAATAGAAACCCCTTACTATTTTTACAGAACTATATTTAAGACAGGAAGTTTAAGCGAAATCCCAATTTTTAATTTCTTTTATCCATAATTTGCTGAGTAAATCACAAAATACTTTTTAATTGCACTTCAGGGGACTGTGTAAAAGATTATATATGAGCTTGATAAACAAATACGGCCTTAGAAAGAAGATAAACATCATTAAACCAACAACCTTGAGATGGTCCCCCATAGGACATCAAGTGATTCGATTGAATAACTCGTTAAAAATTCATCCAAATGTAATAAAAACTTAGATTTAGGGGTTTTCGAGGATGTTTAACATTTCTAAATAATCAAATATGGGTGTTACTATTGGAAATTTCAAAGTTGTTAACATTTTTAATATGAAGACCTCCTCTTATGAAAATTTTGTTTCATGCAATTAACTTAGTATGTTATTTATTCACAAAGTCAAAAAGGTCCGATTCCATAGGATGACTAACGGCCGAATTAATCACTTGGGTATTTTTTGATACAGGACGATTCCATTTCACTTTTTTCCTGCCTAGAAAAACTCGTATTTCGGGGATGAGAAATTCTCCTAGCTTGTGAGGTTAAAGAGTTAATGGTAATTAAAAAAATATTTTTTTAATCTATATTGTTTAGTGGTATAACCTTATTTGGAACAGTTGTTACTGTGTAATAGATGGAGCTCTTTTATATTAAAAAAAACTTAAACAACTAATTAACTGTAGAACAGTGAGAAATTTCACAAGAAAGAGTAGGTGTCATGGAATGCATGGGATTCAAAAAAAGAAATACAAGTTTTTATGTGTATTGGAAAAGGAAATGTAATTAAAATGTTTGTTGTCAAGAACCTTGTTAGTGAACCTAAACAAGGCTTTATTTTTTTAATAAAACACCAATCCTTACAAAGGTATCAAACATAGAAGTAAATAACAACAAAGATTTAGTGTATTTTAGCAAACATAACGATAAACTATTTTTGGTTATTAAACTATTGTGGTTTTGTCATTTGACCAACGATATGTACGGAACTTAATGCGTATGTGTGTGGAATGTCTTACTGTCTCTTAGATGAACAACAGATATTTTTTTCCCCCATGAAACAGGAATCTTATATTCATGATCATATGATTCTTTACCTTATCATTTAAAAAAGAATGTCACTACAACAATATACATCAATCTCATTTTTATTTAAAACTTAGGTAAGGGACCTGGGCAGCCTTTGCCCACTTTTAAAGTTCAATATTAAAAAAATATTTTAGCATTTTCTCAATATTGTTGTCAGCAGACAGCCACCTTAGTTTCATTGAACAACTTCTTAGCGAGAAAATTAAAAAAAAGATTTTTTTTTCATCCCAAAAAGTAAACATTTTAGAAATAATTTGCAAGACTTCTTCAAAAAACAATTTGTACTACATTTAAGTTTGTGGTATTATAGAAATTAGAAATACTCTTATATTAAGGTTTTATTTAAGTTTAAAAGCTTTTGCAATTAAATCGGCTTCATATCACCATGTGAGATTACTTGCGAAAAGGCTGGGAGGGGAGGCTTGGCCCGCTCAATGTAACAGAGGGTTGGCCACTGGCCCAAGGAAGTTAACTAGTTAGCACTAAGTTAACTAGTTATGAAAATCTATAAATAATGATTATAATAAGGTATGATAATAGCTTTGAGAAGGTAATAGATTGATTATCAGTACTTGTTTGTACATACTATACGTACGTTTGTACATACTATATGTACTTGTTTATAATGCAACCAAAACCTCAACAAAACTAACTTATGTCGAACTATGGCCAAACAGGGTTGGAAAAAAACCTGTTTTTTCCAGAAAAAAAAACAAAATAACAGTTTTTTTTTGTTTAAAAAATGATTTTTTTTTTTGGTTTAAAATGGGTTGTTTTTTTTAAAAATAAAGCTATTTTTTTTAATTATGCATGCTTTGTTTTGTTGAAATATTTTAGATTAGGTAAATAACATTAAAATACCAATTATTAAACCCATTATAAAATATTTAAACAAAATAAACACACATTTCAATTGTTGCTAGTTATGAAAAAATTGAAGCATAAGTTTTTTTCTTTTAAACGTAATGTGAGATATGTAGTACATTTACTATATACTTATATGGAAATGTATATTTATTGAATGAATGCATATTATATTGTTCAAAAATATCAATAACATTTAATTACAAGTTGCATATCTTTTTTTCTTTAGATAATAAAAACATGTTTTTTTTTAGCTTAAACGTACATATTTATTTATGTTACACCACTTTACTTATTTTTAATTATTTTGAATTTGGAATCAACATTCTAAACAAAAACACAAGTTTCGATGCTTTTTCTAAGCCCAGTTTGTGGCACAGCTTCGACTGCACAATTCCAAAGGTCGAAAACATTTGTTCAAAAGAATAAATAAATAGAAACCAAACTTAAAATATTAGTAAAAAAACAATTGTTGTTTTTTTTTAGGGGGGGGGGGGAAACCCACCTGGTTCAAACTATGGTATAAACCATGTCAGCCCAAATATCAAACTTTTCTGCAAACACTATATAAATTTATAAATTATTAGGTACACTTCAAGTTTAATAACACTCCAGATAAATTTAAAGATTATCTGATTTTTCTTTAGTAGTTAAAAAATATTTTTTTTAAATATATATTATTCAGTGGAATAACCTTATTTGCGCAGTTGTTACGAAGTAATAGATAAAAGCTCTTCTGATGTTAATTTTCTTTATCTAGTCTTTTTAAAAAAAATAAAAGTACGCTTTTTGAGCATTATATAACATACTATTTTATTATACTAAATGGATCTTTGACCTTACATACTTAATTTTATTACAGTTCTATGTTATACATAGACCGTTAAATTTATAGTCCTTTAAAGATTTTTCTTGACAGTAATTTTCAATTGTTTATAATTTTTACAATGAATATACAGTGAATATTTTAATTTTCTAACATAATTGTTTTTTTGTCACAATTTTTTTAAGGTTTTTTCGTTCACATAAAAAAATGAACATTTTATAAAACATGCTTCCTGAAAAAATTATCGAATACTATGTTGTGAGCTTAAATTTGGGGTCGTCTATCCTTAAATTTTTTGTGCATCCTTTCAGATTTTAGAATAGTAGTTTCACTGTACAGTACCAAATAAAGATACGAGGGGGATTTTTTTAAAAAAATAGTATATATTTATTACCCCAAGAACCAAGTGTCTATCAATTAAACCAAGCAAGTACCGTCGCACAAGAGCTACACGAGGGCTATTGACGACGGGCGTCACATTTTAGAATCGCAGTCAAGAAACGAGCTGGCACCTGAATATCCACCCAAGGCAACCATTAAGGCCGACATCGTACGAAGCGTTAGGACTTTGAAGGATATTTAACATGCACTTTCTTAAAGGGGGTATTAATCGTCCAACATTTTTGGCTGCTTATAGGTCGGCAGTTGATTTTGGCAATGCCATGACCCGTACATGTGACTTTTCACATGCTAGGCGAGCTGTCTAACCTACTGGGCTCCCCAGCCCCAACATTTTTGAGGGCGAAATTCCATGTTGACAATCATGCCACAGCAGCAGGAAAAGGGAGGGCATATTGCAGTATAAATGCCTTTTCTCTACTTACCTCAACATTCCCAAATCAAAATAAAACCAACTACACATAAAATATTTTTTATATCAATCGTTCTTATCCATTAGGTGAATCTATCTGAAGTTAAAAATGAAATATTTTTATATTTTTAAACTTAACTTAACTAAAAACTGGAATAGGTAGAAATTAAAAAAAAAAAAAACGTTTGCTCGAATCTTCAATTTTTCCAAGAGATTTTTGGTTGTTATTGCAGGATACCTGCCCATGTCAGACTGGATCATGTATCAGAATTCACAGCCATAAGGCTTCAATACTGTGTGTTAGTAAATGTTTTAGAACTTTAATCAAAATATTTTATTACAAACTTCACAGTTATCAGGTTTTTTTCCCTATGTGTGTAAGACAATGGCATAAACATTAGACAGAATTGCTTTTTGAAAGATTCACAGTCTTGTGTTTTCTTCTTTGTGTGTGAAAAGATGTGTTCGAAGGTTAGACTTTTGGCTAAATTGCTTGTTACACAATTCACAGCCATATGGCTTCTCTCCTGTGTGTGTAAGACGATGGTCTTGAAGGGTAGACTTAAGACTAAATTGCTTGTTACACACTTCACAACTATAAGGCTTTTCTCGTGTGTGTGTGAGACGATGGTATTGAAGGGTACACTTTCGACTAAATTGCTTGTTACAAACCTCACAACTATGTGGCTTCTCTCCTGTGTGTGTTAGACGATGTAATCGAAGAGTAAACTTTTGACTAAATTGCTTGTTACACAATTCACAACTATATGGCTTTTCCCCTGTGTGTATGCGACAGTGTTTTTGAAGGGTAGATTTGCGACTAAATTCCCTAGAACACACTTCACAACTATATGGCTTCTCTCCTGTGTGTAAAAGATGATGGTCTCGAAGGTTTGACTTGTGACTAAATTGCTTGTCACACACATCACAACAGTACGGCTTTTCCCCTGTATGCATGCGACAGTGTTTTTGAAGGGTAGACTTGAGACTAAATCCCATAGAACACACTTCACAGCTATGTGGCTTTTCTTCTGTGTGTGTGAGACGGTGAGTTTGAAGGGTAGACTTGTGACGAAATTGCTTGTTACACAATTCACAACTATATGGCTTTTCTCCTGTATGTGTGAGACGGTGTTTTTTAAGGTTATACTTGTCCCGAAATCCCATAGAACACACTTCACAACAATATGGCTTTTCCCCTGAGTGTGTTAGAAGATGAATTCGAAGAGCAGATTTCTTTTCAAAACTCTTAGAACATACTTTGCATGTGTGTTCTTGTTTAACAGTGCTGGTCAAAATGTTTTTGACAACCGACATTTTGATAAAATCTCAGAGAAATGCAAGAACCATGAGCTTGCTTTGATAACCTACTTTATGTTCATTTTAGTTGCAGTTGATGTACTGATCGCTTTCATTTAGTGTCGTATTAAAGTAGCATACAAGAAGCAGTCTGCAGAAAAACCTAAAATATAACAAAAAAAAAACAACGTTACAAAAAACATTTATAGCAGGGGACACACGTAAATTGTGTCACACACGGAGGGGGGTGGGGTATGCCCCAATGTGACGTAATGATTTGGAAAATTTCACTTTGAAACATTTCTTGGAAAGTTTTGGAGAGAAAAATCTGTACTCTTTTCATCACAGTAAAACACTTCGTTTCAGAAATGCAAGAAAAAAAATAAATGAAAGAAAAACAAAAAAAAGCCCAACAAACACTCTGCTCATACTACTTGGTTAGGGGGACAGATTAGGTTAGGTTAGGTTTGAATTATCGTCGTACTAAAGCAATACGAGGGCTATTGCCGAAAGGGCGTTGTATTTTAGAACCACAGTCAAGTGAGGAGCCGTCACCTAAGTAGGCACCCAACACAACCATTAAGGGCGACATCGTAAGCAGCGTTCTAACTTTGAAGTATATTTAACGTGTACTCCTTTACACTGGGTATTATTCGTCATACATTTTTGGCTGCACGGGTTGTTTATAGGTCGGCAGCTATTTTGGCAATGCCCGGACCTCCCCAACCCTACAGGGGGAGATAACATGAACAAAGTATTTGTTGTAGTTTGTTTGTTATTTGTTTTATATTGTATTGTTCCATATTTCTTGTGATTTGTAGCTTTAGCATAAACATTGAATTAATGTTTTTTCGATTATCTAACTCAATTTCTTTTTGGTTTTTTTTATGCATTTGTGGGGAGAGATGATGAGGAGACCATTGCAAGCCACAATGTTGGCATTATTACTGTCTTTTATTTGACAGACCTCTACTGAACACAGGGTTTGAGACCCGCCCACCATCCAAAAAAAACCGGGCGTTTTTTTTTTTTAATGTCCACCCAAAATTTAAAAAAAAAAATAGTGGCTCAAGTGGCGAATATCAGGGCCGATATATCGTGCAGGGGCTTCCAATCGCCCCTTTCCTCAGCTTGGAACCTTTTAATGCTGAAAACTTAAGGTGAGTTTTGGTGTAGTACATTAGACTTTCACTTACATAAGAAAAGGATTGCAATTGTAGTAAAGCACAGCAGCAATGTGACATCATTACAGGTGGGAGGGAAGCTTATTATCAAACGTGACAGAGGGGGATGGGAGAGTCGAAAAAGTCTAAATGCAACGCAAATTAAGCAATGTAATTTATGTGCGTCAAAATATAAAATCCTAAAGTTATTAAGAGATCTAAAAGTAATGCACCTAGGAAGGTTTGTGCACAAATCTGTTTCTATATGTTATCAATCAGAAAACCTTTAATAAATAAGATACTTCTTTGCTTTATAATGAAATATTCTCATCAAACATATTCTTCCACTGATATTTTTTAAAAAAATGTTTCATCTTCTTATGAATTTAGATAACGGAGTGACTATAAATACTTGCCCAAAATTTACAGTCAAACCAGAGGGGTTGCTTTAGTTTTTAAGTCAAATAGGGTAATGGGTAATGGAATCGATTCCGGCTGCCTATTGCTAGCCTCCTTTAAGGAGCTTTAACACAGCCAATTACACTTTGTAATTTAGAACCCTGGTCAAGTGACGAAGTCAACACCTGAGCGGGCACCCAACGGAACTTTGAGCGACATCGTACGCTAACGCCGTCGGGCCTTTTGACTCCATAGATTTAACGAGCACATATATCGCAGAGTACTCGGGCACCCCCGTGAATTTTAGAGGAATTTTTCTACCAGCACGAATACATCTATAGTATGGCTAGGACAAGGACAGAACCAAGAACCTTCTCAGTGTGAGTCTCATCGCTTTCACCTCTTGGCCACCGAGGGGCCGAGCCAAATATAGGAATCATAAAACGCGCCAAAATTGAGAAATGAACGTTTTGTTTTTCTGCTTCATAATGATTCGGCTTCTTGATTCGAAAAATACTTCTGTCTGGGTTTTTCTATATTACATTTTAAGTATAAATACAATAATGACATAATTTGAAACGTAATTTATCTTTATCCATGTTCTTACTTGCTTGCGAACCGTACAGAATTGCAGACATTTTAATGGTTTAACGAAAAATTTATTTTTTAAAAACAAAATTGAAAGTTGATTACCCTTGCAAGAGCAATAATATTCAAAATTATCGTATTCTCAATTATAGCAAGCTAGCGATAAATCGCCAATACATGCGGCCTCACTAAATGGGAAAACTTGTCCTGGACGGGTTCTGGACAGGTACATAGATAACCGAGCTTCAGCGTTTAGATAAAATCGTTTTTTTCTTTTGATTAGTTTTTTTTTAAATCAAGAGCAGACTATTTTCAATGTTTGGATAACAAAAATTCTGAAGTGATCATGGTTCTGCGGAACATATAGCGCCATTCGTGTCCAGTCGAAACCCTGTCAGGGCCGACATCAACACAAAGCTAAAAACCCAACAGGGTCGAAAGCCTGGAACTAGACAAACATATTTTCTGTAAATTTCTCTAATTTTTTCTCGATTTTAAATGTTTATAGCAAATAATAGGGAAACTTTGCATAGGATTAGAAGGAAACAGTAAAGCTAACTCTAACCTTATTTTAGTGCTTATTACTCAAATACAAATACAAAAATTGTCGACCAACAACAGGCCAGAGGCCCAGCAAGGTTGGTCCAAGGTCCACTCATGTACAAAGAATTGGGGTATGCCAAGCAAAAACCCTTATTGAATTAGGATAGCGTTTAAAGAAAACCTTATCCTTACCTCTGCAACAAATTGTTACCTAGACTTAAAATTAAGAGACAATTCCTGTTTTATATTCAAGCTTCTTTAATGCAGGTTACAAATGGAAGTAAGTATATCCAGAAAATAAAAGGTATCAAACATCATTCAGGTAAATAACAGCAAAGTTTTAGAATAAAGTAGTAAGTGTTGTAGCTTGTAAAGCCAATAAGTTTCAAAAACAAAGAGTCAATTTTAAACCTTTTCTATATGAAGAACTCAAGTTCAAAACAAGTTAAATCACTTTTTTGCTTATGTCATTTTAGATCTAAAATGACCAGTATATGATACAGCCAAAGGCCAGTTACTTTAGAGGGAAAACGGCATAAGCAAAAAAGGGATTTTGTTTTGCACTTGAGCTCTTCATATATTGATCAATCTTAAAATAAAAATAAAATTTCTTATATAAATACTTACTAACTTTTCTGAAAATGTTCTTCTGTTTAAGTACAATGCATTATAGAAATATTTTAATTCACAATTTCGTTAGCAAACACTTAAATATATTAGCAACAAAACATTGTTTTTGTTTCACAACAATAGCACATAGCAGTTTCGTATGTGCTTACTGGTTTTGAGCTATCGAGTTCTACGGTTAATGGATCGCGGAAAACAAGAAGCGATAATTCTCAAGCATCCAAATTTCACACTCGACAGTAGCGCCACAGATCTATGCTAAATTCTGATAATAGCGCCATCTGTTGAAATTAATGGAAACCAATTAATGGAATATCGGTATGGTTTCGAATTCGTTGTTTTGAACTAATTAATCTGGCCGAACTTTTAGTGATTAGTATTATCGGAGATTTTTTTTTTTTAAATCAATTTCATACTCTTGGAGTCTCATATTTGTTTTAATTTGGGTAAACTCAAAAAGAATGTCTAACCTTACATGAATTACTCTAAGCCCTATGCTAGTTATACACTCCAAAATGTTAACTTAAGGGGGAATGGGACACTTTTAACTTTTTTTTTTTAAATATTGTAGATACCTTTATAATTTTTTTTACATAAGTGTACACACTAACTTGTTACTTAAATATACTAACACTTTTAGACAGTCAAAGGTTTTAAAAAAACATTTGTTTTGTTTAAAAAAAATAAAATGTGTCAATAAGTGACGTTTCATATTTTTGTTTTAAGTTAAAAAAATTATTTGTTGAAAAACAAAAATTTTGCATTTTCATAAACAGGAAAATTTACTTAACTGTCTTTACCGATTTTTGTTATTTGTCAAAGTTTTTCTTTAAAAAAAATTAATTAAATTATTTTAATTATTACACAGGATCACTATTTTTTTAAATAATAAATAAAAAACAATTTATTTGCAACTAGCCCCTAAAGACAAATTAAAAATATATATGTTTGAAAAATTTGTGTGGAAAATTTTAACACTGTACGGGCAGTAGATTTTTTTGAGTTATATCAATTTATTGTCCAAAAATCATCGAAAACACGATCAAGGAGAAAAACAGTTTTGAAGTTTATAAACGTGGTTGGGCCTACACAGATGTCATGGCACAAGAAACTACACATCTCGCGTTCTTTTGAAGATACAAATAAAATTTTTGTCTTATATTATTCCAGAATATTTGTGTTATTTTTTAAGATAATAATAATTTTTTGGATTTTTTGTTGAAGATTTTGTGTCCCATACCCCCTTAATAATTTGTATCAATAAGAGGTTAAAGGAATATTAATGAAATTATTATTTAATATAAGAATTAGGTTCTTTATATGTCTCTAAGAAGAAACATGCTAGTAAATCTCAATTCATTTACTAGAATTTAAAAAAAAAACTATGTGCAAAAGCAAATTTCATAAGTACAAGAGAAAAATAATTTTGTTATTAAGGTTTGTATAAAACAATATTGTATTCAGTAACATTATCAGTTGCACATATTATCAGCATTTTATAAAGTCGGGTAAATTTTTTATTGACGAAACAAATTACAACACATTATATTGTGTTAAATAATTTTTTGACTTATAACAAAAATATGAAACATCACATTTGGACACATTTTATTTTTTTAAAACAAGATAAATAATTTTTTAAAACCTTTGACTATCTAAAAGTGTTAGTATATTTAGCGTACACTTGTGTAAACAAAAATTATAAAGATATCTGCAATATTAAAGAAAAAAGTTAAGTGTCCCATATCCCCTTAAGTTAACATTTTGGAGTGTATAACTAGTATAGGGCTTAGAGTAATTCATGGAAGGTAAGACATTCTTTTTGAGTTTACCCAAATTAAAACAAATATGAGACTCCAAAAGTATGAAATTGATTTTTTAAAAAAAATCTCCAATAATACTAAGCACGAAATGTTCGGCCAGTTTAATTAGTTCAAAACAACGAACTCGAAACCAAACCGATATTCCATTAATTGGTTTCCATTAATTGCAACAGATGGCGCTATTATCGGAATTTAGCATAGATCTGTGGCGCTACTGTCGAGTGTGAAATTTGGATGCTTGAGAATTATCGCTTCGTGCGGAAAACACCATAACTTCTAATAAAAGTTTGAAGTATTTTTTTTTCTCTCTGGTCCGCCTCAAATTTACGGTTAACAATATGATACTATTTGAAATTGGAACTAATTTTAAAAGTTTTTCGATTATCGAACTCATGAATGTATCTTTTAAACATAGAGTAAGGAGTCCATCAGTTCTAATGGTTTGAAGCAGGGCTGTCATTTTTTTAGAGCAACTGCGCATAACATAATAACCGAAACTGGCACTGAGGTTTCCCAAGATGCACCGATCTAGCTGCTTTTTTTTTGTGAGCTACTACGCACACACATGGGTCACTATATTCTTCTTCCCTACTCTATGCTTTAAACAATCATGCTTAAATTGTAGATTTCAGAATGAAACATGGCTGAGTTCCTTAATACGTTTCTTTTAATCTCCTTTTGCCCTTTACACCCAATAATTCTATTATAATTTAAAATTAAAAAATCTTCTACTATAGTATTAAGGTTTTTAAGAGGGTCCGGTACCGAATTTTTTTAATACAATTTTTCTTTTCATATTTTATTCAATAATTCAAACTCTTCTATAAAAAAAAAATGCACCTTTGGCTTTTCCCTACGATGAATAGAATCATAACAAATACTAGTGCTACTTATGTTAGCTAAATCAACACAATACTAAGCTTCAGGCAAATATGGCTCAACCCAATAGAACACCCTACTCATTTAAAAATTCTTTCATTCCAAGGAAGACATTGAAAAATACGGTAAAAATAAAATTGAAAATAATTTTTAATACAATTTTTCTTTTCATATTTTATTCAATAATTCAAACTTTTCTAAAAAAAAAAAATGCACCTTTGGCTTTTCCCTACGATGAATAGAACCATAACAAATACTAGTGCTACTTATGCTAGCTAAATCAACACAATACTAAGCTTCAGGCAAATATGGCTCAACCCAATAGAACACCCTACTCATTTAAAAATTCTTTCATTCCAAGGAAGAAATTGAAAAATACGGTAAAAATAAAATTGAAAATAATAATGGAAAAATAATTATTTATTTTTTAATCTCTTATTTAATTATTAGTTCAATGAGAAATAAGTCAATCTTCATGTGATACATCTTATTATGTAATAGTTTATTATATTAACAAACTAACAATACATTTCATAGTCTTTTACAAAAATGAAAACACACCTATCGAGCATTTTGTTGAACAAACTATTTTATTATACTAAATGGATTCTTGACCATACATATTAATTCATAATTTTATTAAAGTTTTATGTTATACCTTGACAAATATAATATTCCTTTAAAGATTACTTTTTGGCTATAATTTTCAGCTGTTAATAATTTGTACAATCAAGGTCAAATTAACATTGCAATAAAAAATAATTTTTTCAACATAATGATGTAGGTTGCAAGAAATTATTTTAAGGCTCAATCCAGGGAGTTCTTAATTATTTCTAAAAATAATTTTGAAACTTCTTGACATTTACAATATGTGAAAAAAAATAATAATACGGAACCTAAACGTTTCTTACTCAGACCACATCATCCATATGTTTAATTTGCCAAAATATTGGCATTGTTTTTAAAAAGTAAAGAAACATTAAGAAAAACTAATCACTATAATAAATTTGCTAATCCCTCAAATAGTTAAAAATAAAATATAATGATTTATAAATAAATATTATAATGTAGATTACGAAATAACAACTGTGTCTTGCAAAGTGATATTGATTCCACCAGTCTCAGTTTTATTCTGCATTTTGTTTCTTCCTACTTCAGTACTGTCTAAATATAGAAATGGAGTGAATATTTTCATTTCCTAACACTAATTAATTTTTTCTCACAAGTTCTTTTTGTTTATTTAAAATAATAAGTAAACATTTAAAAAAGTACGTATGCCTCCTGATAAAACTATGGCAGATCGAATACTATGCTTTGGGTTTAAATTTGGGTCATTTGTCCTTAATTTTTTTGCTTCCTTTCAGATTATAGAATAGTAGTTTAACTGAAGAGAACCAACTAAAGATACGAGAGGGATTTTTTTTATTTTATAAAATGTATTTTAATAATAATAAAAAGAGTATATATTTATTACCCCAAGAACCAAGTGTCTATCAATCAAACCAAGCATACTAGCAAATCATGCAGTTACTAGTCAGAAAGATTATTTCACTTATCATCCTCCAAACACATTTTTGGGAGAGAAATTCCATGCCAATAACCATGCCTTGGCCTTCCTCAAAAGTCCTTCCCACGCCGACCTGTTCTTGGCCAAAGACCTCCAGTTCTTTACTTTCAAGACTTTGAGGTCCTCCTCCAGGCAGTCGACCCACCTGAGTTTGGGTCTGCCTCTAACACAAGTGGCTATGGGCTTAGCACGGAAGATCTTTTTTGTAGTCCTGCTATCTTCCATTCGAACTACATGTCCTGCCCATTTTATTCTTCGCATTGCTATGTACTTGCCTATGTCTGGTTCATTAAAGCATTCCCAGGTATTAGGTTTAAATCCTGTGTGTGTTAGGCAATGGCTTTAAACATTAGACTGAATTACGTTTTGCTAGATTCACAATCATGTGTTTTCCTCTGTGTGTGTGTAAGAACATGCCTTTGAAGGCAAGACTTTTGACTAAATCTACTAAAACACAGTTTACAAGAATGTGGCTTCTCTCCTGTGTGTGTTAGACAATGCATTGGAAGGGCAGACTTTTGAGACTTTGCTTGTTACACACTTCACAACTGTATGGCTTCTCTCTTGCGTGAGAGAGACGATGGACTTGAAGGTTTGACTTTTGACTGAACCGCATTTTACACACTTCACAACTATACATATTTTAACCTGCGTGTGTGAGTAGATGTCTTCGAAGGTGTGCCTTTTGACTAAATAGCTTGTTACACACTTCACAGCTATGTGGCTTTTCTCCTGTGTGTGTTAGGTGATGTTTTCGAAGGTTAGACTGAAGACTAAATTGCTTGTTACACACTTCACAGCTATGTGGCTTTTCTCCTGTGTGTGTAAGACGATGTTTTCTAAGGTTACACTGAAGACTAAATTGCTTGTTACACACTTCACAGCTATGTGGCTTTTCTCCTGTGTGTGTAAGACAATGTAATTGAAGGTTAAACTTATGACTAAATTGCTTGTTACACAGTTCACAACAGTGTGGTTTTTCTCCTGTGTGTATGAGACGATGGTCTTGAAGGTGTGACTTTTGACTAAATTGCTTGTTACACAGTTCACAACTATGTGGCTTTTCTCCTGTGTGTTTGAGACGATGGTCTTGAAGGTGTGACTTTTGACTAAATTGCTTGTTACACAGTTCACAACTATGTGGCTTTTCTCCTGTGTGTTTTAGAAGATGCATTCGAAGAGCAGATTTCTTTTCAAAACTCTTAGAACATACTTCACATGTGTGTTTCTCTTTAACAGTGCTTGTCAAAGTGTTTTTCAGAGACGACATTTTGATAATTTCTCAGAGAAAAGCATGAAGAATTAGCTTGTTTTGATAACCTACTTCAAGTTCTTTTTAGTTGGAGTGGAGGTACGGATCGCTATAATTCGGTTTCGTATTGAAGTAGTATGCAAGTAGTAGCTTTCCAGAAAAATCTAAAATATAACAAGTTACAAAAAACACTTATTATAGGGGTTGCCAAAATTGTGGAAACTTTTTGAAAGTTTCATATTTTTCAACTTTAGGTACTTATAGTTTTCATTTAAATACAAACATTTATGTACAAAATTGAAAGTCATTTTTTAAGAATTTAATAAAAAATACACGATTATATTGCAATATCTGTATTAGAAAAAAAAGTTACGCCACTAATAGTATGTTGTACTATTGATCTTAGTTTTGCAGGTCACTGAATAAACCTCCAACTTGTCGGGCAATTTCAGCATAAGAGCAGCGACAGAGCATGAAAATCAGTGACACAGCATGAACTCAGGGAGTGTTTCACCCCCTCTGCTCTGTCGAAGTAGTATGAGCAGAGTGTTTGTTGTAGTTAGGTGGGTTTTTTTATTGTATTGCATACGTTATGTGATTTGCAGCTTTAGCATAATCACTAAATTATACTTCTTAGCTTATTTGACATACAGGGTACATATGCCTAGCACCCCAGAGCCTTAGGTCACGAACGATAAAATGGGCAAGGCAGTCTTTGGTCCACTAATGGGCTGCTGCGCCAACGAGTTTAGTTTAGATTATTTGACTCATTTCGTTTGGTGTTTTTATTCTTTGGTGTTCATTTTAGAAAGATGGACCATTACAAGCCACAGTGTTGGCATTATTAGTATCTGATGTTTTCCGGACCTCTTCCTAACACCCTCTACTGAACATCACTGAATTGCGATGGTATCTTGAACAATCAGAGGACAAGCAATCACCTGAATGAACATTAAAGGACACAGACACAGAACTAGACAGATACGATTACACGCCCGTTTTACTTTCATTACACAGAAAAACTTTTTTTTTGTGCTATGGGGCATCATATTTAAAAATGTGGAGACCTCAGTGAATGGCTAGTTAGTTTTTAGACAGCAGAAATTTCAATTCTTTTGAACAAATTATTTAAACAAAATAAAAGTATCTTCTTTTTACAGTTCAAGTAAATTAAAAAAAATTTAATTGAATTTTTATTTTACATTTCAGAAACACAGTGGAATGAATGTACAAAATAATTAAGGGGTTGGGGACCCTAGTCGGTTAAGCAATTGCTTACCATGTGGAAGGTCCCAGGTTCGGGTCCAGGCATTGCCAAAATAGCTGCTGACCTATAAACGACCCGTGCAGCCAAAAATGTCTGACAAATAATACACTGTGTAAGGGAGTGCACATTAAATATTTTTCAAAGTCCTAACACTGCATATGATGTCGCCCTTAACAGTTGCGTTGGGTGCTCATTCAGGTGTTGGCTCGTCATCTGACTGTGGTTCTAAATTACGACGCCCGTCACCAATAGCCCTTGTGTAGCTCCAGTGCGACGATAATTCAAACCTCACCTAACCAAACAAAATAATCTTTTCTTTGGAACGGGGGAGGGGTACAGCAGCAATGCAATATCATTTTAAATGGGAGGGAAGCTCGATTAGACAAGATTTAGTAGGATGGGAGAGTCTAAAAAGTATAAATGTAACGCAATTTATGTGGTGTAATTTTTTTCTTTTTACTGGTGTTTTATGAATAGCAGTCGGTTCAAGTGTTTTGCAACACAATTTCTGAAGTGATCATGGCTCTAAAGAAAATACAGTGCCATTCATGTTCAGTCAAAACCCAGTCAGGGTCGACATAAAAACAAAGCTAAAAAGCCTGACATGGTCAAAATCCTGACACTAGACAGATTTTTCAGTCCATTTCTAAATTTTTTCCCCAAAATTTAAAATGTTTATAGTAAATAATAGGGAAACTTTGCATAGGGTTAGGAAGAAACGGTAAAGCTAAAACGCTAACCTTATTTTGCGTCATTACACAAGCACAAAGAATTAGGGTATGCCAAGAAAAAACCTTGTTGAATTGGGATAGTGTTTAACGAAAACCTCATTGTTACCTCTGTAATATTTTTTTTTTTACTTAAAATTAAGAGACAGTTCATGGTTCTTGTTGAAGCTTCTTTATAGCAGGCTACAAATGGAAGTTGCTATTCAGAAAGTAAAGCCAAGGAACGGTAACAACAAACTTTTATAGTGCTTTTTTAGCAAACTTAACGATAAATGATTTTTTTTATTAATAGTTTCCTTATAGTAGCTAAAAATTATTATTTTTCTAAATATGAATTGTTTTGTGGAATAAGATTAATTGGTGCAGTTGTTACTGTGAATAGAATGTGAATGAGAACGAGTAGCTTTGAGAGTGTGATTTAATTTTGACTTTTTACAATTTGTGCAATTAAAATAAAAAAAATAGGTAATAATAATCAAACTAAGACAGTTATATCTTGGGCATTTTCAAAGGTGAATAAAATATATTTAATATAAATAAATATATATATATATTATATATTGACATTTAATGCTTACAAACATAATTTTAAATCTTTATTATTCTATACTTTAAAATACTGAATTTTTGTATGGGACAAGCCTTCCTCTAAAAGGAAAAAAACATAAATTTATTTGTATTATACCATTATATCCTTGTGGCCAATAAAATTTCCTTTAACATGAGCTATCAAATTGTTTAGTGTAAAAATATTTTTTTAATAAAATTCAGAAACTCTGATGGCCAAGGCTCTCCAGCTCCCTTATGGATTTTAATGATAAATTTTACTGACAAATGTTATGATATTTTGGCGTTGCACATTAGAATGTAATGAATTAAAGAAAACGAATTATGTTATTCATATATCTATATTGCAGTGTTGGAACTGACGTTTGATGGTAATAAAGGTACAAAGTGAGAACGTGGAACCTTTTCATTAGCTAAGGTTTTAATTTTGAGCCACAAGTTTTTGATTAACTTTTTTGATCAGAGGTTCTGACAAAGCAAGAAAAGCTTACTTGCAAAAACAAACAGCCAATTTTAAACTATAGTATTATATGTTAATCAATCTTAAAACAAAAATAAAGTTTCAATACTTACTAACTTTGTTGAAAATGTTCTTTGGATAAAGGACAACGCATTAAAGTAATATTTTAATTAACAATTGCGTTTATTAATTCGTTAAGAAGCACTCATAAACAAACCACGCTTTATGTGCTTTCTGGTTTTGAGCTACTGAACTCTAGGGTAGATGGATAGCTGAAAATACTCTTTTGCTATGTAAGAGTTTGAAGTCCTATTTTCTCGTATGTCAACCCCAAATTTTCTTCAATGGGACACTATGGAAAATTTGCCTTATTTAAAAAAAAAATTGATGCGCATCAGGTTGTTCGCAGTTTGGAAAAGTTTTTGTTTTGTAAAGTATTCTTGTAAGACTTGTACTTTGTCAACCTTTGTAAATGGATCAAGGCACAATGCAATAAAATAATTATAAGTCAATCTATTCATTAGTTTGAACAAATGTAGTCGTTATTTTAAAAGACGTTACCACCATATATTTTAATAAATATATATAATAAAATATATTTTTAATATTTATTATTCCACTTCAAATCTTTACCTATATAAATTATTTTTTTTTTAATTATTAAAATACGTTGTACATTGATTTCATTTAAAATTCAGCAATGAAATATTATAAAAAATATTTTAAAAACATACGTTTAACAGAATTAATATGTTAGGAACATGTATGTTTAAATACTTACAAATTTTTACAGTTCAAACTTCTCTGTTGATTTTACTTTCGATTTCTCAATGAGAAACGTAAAGTAATGATTTAAACTAAAATATTGCGATGGTTGTTTTCAACCTTCAGTCCCAAAAATTTACAACACTACAGAAACATCTGTTATTCACAAAATAAGCTTATTTTAGGTCAAAAATAAGAGTTCCATAAGAAAAAAATCATTTTAATTTTTTATATGGTTTTTGAAATATTGCTAAAAATGTTTAACTGTAGAAAACAACAAAATAAAAAAAATATATATATTACCTAAAAACACTCCGAGTTATATATTTTAAGATATCTGACCACTTAATTAAAAAAAAATTCGTAATTATTTTAGAAGAAATAGTTTAAATTGGGTTTTAAATATTTGGAACTGAAGTGAACTTTTCAAAAATCAGGTGAAACGCTTGTTAGCTATTTTCTAAATAAAAAAAATGTAGTTCTGACTTCTTCCGCCATTTTTTTTATATTTAGAATATAAATTTGGGATTAAAATAGTTATTGTAAAAAAAATTGGCAAGCCATGGCTCAACCCAATAGAACACCCCCTACTCATTAAAAAATTCTTTCATTCCAAGGTAGAAATTGAAAAATAAATACGGAAAAAATTAAATTGAAAAATATAATGGAAAAATAATTATTGCTGATTGATCCCTTATTCAACTATTTTATCAATGAGGAATAAGTCAATTTTCATGTGGTACTAATGATATAATAGTTTATTATATTAATAAAATTACAAAGCATTTCATAGCGTTTACAAAGATAAAATTACACCTATTGAGCTTTATAGAACCAACTTTTTTATTGCACTAAATGGATAATTGATCTTATATGTTAATAAATTCACACTTTTATTAGAGTTTTATATTATACCTGGACAGTTAAATTTAATATTCCTTTCAAGATTCGTTTTGGCATTGATTTTCAGTTGTTAATAATATTTTAAAACAAGGTCAAATGAACATTGCAACAAAAAATAACTTTTTCAACATAATCCTGTAAGTTGCAAAAAAAAAAAATTTTAAGGCTCAATCCAGGGAGTTCTTAATTATTTCTTAAAATAATTTTAAAACTTCATGACATCTACAATATGTACAAAAAAAAACCCTTCTTACTCTACCCACTTCATCCCTATGTTTAATTAATGATTTGCAATATAATGGTATTAAGTATTTTTAAAGAGTAAAGCGATGCTAAAAAATCTAATCACTTTAATAAATTTCCTAATGCTTCAGATAGTTAAAAATGAAATATTATAATTTATAAATAAATATTATAATGTATATTATGAAATTACAACCATGTCTTGCAAATACCTATTTCGATTCTAACGGTTTATTCTGCATTTTGTTTCTTCCCACTTCAGGACTGTTTAAACATAGAAATGGAGTGAATATTTTAATTTTCTAACAATAATTAATTCTTTTGTCACAATTTTTGAAAGTTTTTTCAGTTTATTTTCAAATTAAGAAACATTTTATAAAATATGCTTCCGGATAAAATTATCGTAGATCGATTAACATGCTGTGAGCTTAAATTAGGGTCGTTATTTCTTAAATTTTTGGTGTGCATCATTTCAGATTTTAGAATAGTTGTTTCACTGTAGAGTGCCCAATAAAGATAAGAGAGGGATTTTTTTTTAATTTATAAAATGTATTTTAGCTTTTTTTAAAAAAAGGGGTATATATTTATAACCCCAAGAACCAAGTGTCTATCAATCACCCCATGCTACCTTTTACTAATAAAACATGCAGTTACTAGTCGGAAAGACGTGCTTAACTAAAATATCCTCAACACATTTTGGGAGGACAGGAAACACCGACTACCATTCTAAAGCCATGTGAAAAGGATGGGCAAACTGCAGAAAATGTTTTTCTCTACTTACTTGTACATTCCCAATCAAAATAAAAGAAACTTCCCATATATTTTTTTTAAGTAAATTTCAAAGACATTCTTATCAAATGACTAATACTAACAGAAGTTAAAATTAAATAAATAAACCATTTTCGCATTTTTATGATTTAATGCAATCATTGGAAATTTCAAAAACATTTTTGCTAGAACATCTTAATTTTTCCCAAGATATTTTTTGGCAGCTATTGCAGATTACGCCCACTTCAGAAAAAATCTCATCCAGCAAAATTCACAACTATGAGGCTCCTGTAATGTGTGTTAGTAAATGTTTTTGGACTTTCAACTAAATATCTTATTACAAAGTTCATAGGCATAAGGTTTCTTTCCTGTGGGTGTCAGACAATGGCTTTAAACATTAGACTGACGTGATTTTTTCTAGATTCACAATCACAAGTTTTCTTCTGCGTGTGTTAAGAGATGTCTTTGAAGGGCAGACTTGTGACGAAATCCCCTAGAACACAGTTCACAACAGTGTGGCTTTTCTCCTGTGTGTGTGAGATGATGTTTTCCAAGGGAAGACAACGCACTAAATTGCTTGTTACACAGTTCACAACTATGTGGCTTTTCGCCTGTGTGTGTGAGATGATGTTTTCGAAGGTTAGACTTTTGACTAAATTGCTTATTACACAGTTCACAACTATGTGGCTTTTCGCCTGTGTGTGCGAGAAGATGTTTTCGAAGGTGAGACTTTTGACTAAATTGCTCATTACACAATTCACAACAGTGTGGCTTCTCTCCGGTGTGTGTAAGACGATGGTCTTGAAGGGTAGACTTCTCACTAAATTTCTTGTTACACAGTTCACAACAATGTGGTTTCTCTCCTGTGTGTGTAAAACGATGTCTTCGAAGGGTAGACTTCTCACTAAATTTCTTGTTACACAGTTCACAACAATGTGGCTTTTCTCCTGTGTGTATGCGACGATGGTTTTGAAGGGTAGACTTTAGACTAAATTGCTTATTACACAATTCACAGGTATGTGGCTTCTCTCCTGTGTGTGTAAGACGATGTCTTCGAAGGTGTGACTTTTGACTAAATTGCTTGTTACACAGTTCACAACTATGTGGTTTTTCTCCTGTGTGTGTTAGAAGATGCATTCGAAGTCTAGATTTCTTTTCAAATCTCTTAGAACATACTTCACATGTGTGTTTCTCTTTAACAGTGCTTGTCAAAATAATTTTCTCCGACGACATTTTGAGAAAAATCTCAGAGAAATTTTAGAAGAATTAGCTTGTTTTGATAACCCAATTCAAGTTCTTTTTCCTTGGAGTTGAGGTACTAATTGCTTTCATTCAGTGTTGCATTGAAGAGTAGCCTTCCATAAAAACCTATATTTATAACAATATTAAAGTTACAAAAGAAAGGGGAAAAAAACATTTATTACAGCGGCGGCTAAAAGTGTGGACATTTTAGTTGAAAGTTTTATGTTTTTCAAAGTTTTGTGTGCTTTTAGAATATATATGAATTTTAACTTAAGTTATACTGTTCATAAATCAAATTGAAAGTAATTCAAAATTTAATAATAAATATAGTATTACAATACATGTATTACAAAAGAATTTATGTAAGTAAAAGTAAGGTCTTTATTGGTTTTGAAAGTCACTTAGCCGCCAACATCTATTGCAATTTCAGCATATTTCTAAAACAGATATTTTAATTCAGTTTTTTGTATTAAATTATCTTCAATTTTAAAAATTTGTATTTAAGCAACTTTAATACATTCTACAAGTATACAAAGTTGCAACACATGAAACTTTTAAAAAATGTCCAAACTTTTGGCCACCACTGCAGGGGACACACAAATTACGTCACACACAGAGGGGGAGGAAATTTCACTTTGAAAAATTTCTTTGGAAGTTTTGGAGAAAAAAATCTGTAACTCTTTTAATCACAGAAAAACACAAAATTTAAAAAAAAAACTATGCTCATACTACTTTGTCAGGCGGGACAGAGCAGGAATAGAATATTTGTTGCAGTTTGTTTTTTATTTGTTATTATTGTATTGTAACATATTTCATGTGATTTGCAGCTCTAGCATAATCATTGAATTAATGTTTTTTCGATTATTTGACTCATTTTCTTTTGGTTTTTTTTATGCATTTGTGCAGAGATGATGAGGAGATCATTACAAGTGGAATGCTGGAATTATTAGTGTTTATATTTTACAGGCCTGTTCCTAACAGCCTCTACTGAATACCACTGAATTGCGATGCTATTTTAACTTATCACCCAATTAGGTAAGTTTTGAATTATCGTCACTAGAGCTACACGAGGGCTATTGGCGACGGGCGTCATATTTTAGAACCACACTAATCCCCCGAACGAACATTAAAGGTAATTGAACTACACAGATACGATTACACCCCGTTTTTTACGCGCCAAAACTTTTTTTGTGCTATGCTTCACCATATGTGCAAATGTGGAGACATCCATGAATGGCTAGTTAGTTTTTGGACAACCAACAGAAATTTCAATTCTTTCAAACAAATTACTTAACTAAAATAAATTAAAAATATAATTTAAATTTTTTTTTGTCAAATCTGAATTTCTATTTCACATATCAGAACTACAGTGTAGTTGTTCTTGTGTCCATGGATCGATGACTTTTGCAGAAACAGTGAAATGTCAAAAGTATCCTTTCTTTGTAATGAAGGGGGGGGGGGGGGGCTTTATATTTTTTTATGCATTTGTGCAGAGAGATGATGAGGAGACCATTGCAAGCAACAATGTTGGCATTATTAGTGTATGGTATTTTACAGACCTCTTCCCAACAGCCTCTACTGAACACAGGGTTCGAGACCCGCCCACCATCCCAAAAAAAACAGGGCGTTTTTTTTTAAACACCCACCTAAAATTTAAAAAAAAAAAAGCTGGAGTGGGTTTATTGGGTTTTCTTTTTCAAAAATATTAATAATTTACAACTTTTAAGGGGATTTTTTTAAAGATTCTTTTAATTAATTTGAAAGGTAAACACTGAATAAAAAATGTCTAAGTTTACTAATGTCTCTTAATACATTAGACTTTTACTTTAATTTGAAAAGAATTGCAATTGTTGCAAAGCACACAGGCGCGCAGCCAGGATTTTTTCAAGGTGGGGGCTCAACTTTAGAAAGGGCACTTTTACACGAATGAATTAAATTTTTTTTTAAATTAAGTATTATTTTTTTTAATTAAGTATTAAATTTACAATCATGTTTGACAAACAAGAATGCTGATTTTTTTTAAAAGTAAGTGAGAGGTTGATAAAAATTTCCTGAAATAACTAAAATTAAATTAATTCTGAAAATTGGCACAAAAATAGTTCATACATTGGAATCGGAAAAGTAGGGAAAATTATCAAAAACAAAAAAATCAACATTTGTGAAACTGGGTGAAAAGGAGTAAACTATTTAAAACCAATTATCTGATATCTGTGTCGTTTTTTGACATACGATTCTGAAATTTTTGACAGTGATTCTTTTAAAACATGTCTATGTAACTTTTCGACCAGCGGGCAGGTGGCGCTGATTTAAAATTATGAAACTAAATTCAGAGTTTTATCGAAAAAAAAAAGCGTTAAAAAGCATCAATGCCAGAAACTCCTTTAAAACAAAGTACTTTTTTTATTCAAATAACGAATGGTACAAGTCAGTTGCTTCGGTATGGAAATTTTTGAAGAGCTTGAGCATTCTCTTTAATATCCGCACAATCGTGCGAGCCCGGTCGGAAAGGGATAAGTTAAGTTAGTTACAAATTCGTTTATCTATTTAGAAATCCTACGAATTCCAAAAGCTATGGGATAAAACAAAATTTTAAAAGTTGCCATTTCCGTCAATTGTTAATAACAAACCCTCCGTCCAAAGATATACATTAAAATTTAAAAGCACGTTTCAAGTTAAAAAAATTATGAACGATAAGCAGTTTCTTCTTTTTCTTTTTATTATTATTTAGCGATCACTAATGATTCAAAATAAATGCATGTAATTGTTTGCCTGAAATAAATCTATTTTGTGGGCTTCAAAATAGAAATGGATATAACACAAGTTACATATTTTTTCGATTTATCAAAATTCACAAATAAAGAATGATATAGCAATAAGTAGCACTACCCAAACTCTTGTTATTATTTATCAAACTGCAAAATTCGGTTCCGTTTATTTTACTTAGTGCAATTTTATGTATTATTTTTCCAATGTCAGCCTTCCTATTCTTGTGCGAAAAGTCATTTCAGATTTTGCTGTAGTTACTTTTAGAACACAAAAATATTTCATCATTTTCGCAATGTTTGGGAAAATGATATTTGTTTCAGATATTTGTCACTCAAAGTTTCAATCGCTGATATTGACTTTTGAGATTTGACAATTCTTTCCCACTTTTTATTTCTAAGATCAACTTCACTCATAATAATTAATTAATCGCTGCTCAAATCACTCGAACAAAATACCACAGCCCCACTTATATCATCAAAAGTAGCCTTATTACAGTAACATGGAAGTAAAGACTGAACATTTTTTTAATGAAATAGCCATACTACCTTCAAACCTCCTCTCCTGCTAACTAAATATTTGGTCTATGTATGGAATATATAAAGATATACTGTAATATGATTCGGCAGTTTCAGTAGGTTGAGTTTTCCTAATTTTTTGCCGTTTGGCCATTCGATTAGGTTAGGTTTGAATTATCGTCGCACTAGAGCTACACGATGGCTATTGGCGACGGGCGTCGTATTTTAGAACCACAGTCAAGTGACGAGCCGACACCTGAATGGGCACCCAACGCAACCGGTAAAGGCGACATCGTACGTAGCGTTAGGACTTTAAAGGATATTTAACGTGCACTCCCTTACACGGGGTATTATTCGTTGGCCATTCGGAAAACATTGATTTCAAAATCGCGTTTTAAAATTAGGGCTTCTACCTTTTAAAGATAGATGAAATGAAAAGTTTCTAATGCCTTTTCGCTAATGTCTAAAAAACACGTTTAAAATCTATCATTAGTTCTACAGCCTGAATACGTTCTAGAGACTTCAGTTGTATAAGCCTAGAAACAGGCAAAAGCAACTTTTTGCATGACAATGTATCACATGATTCATTTTGGAAACTGAACATGAGCAACGTTTTTGGCTCCTTTTTTTCAAGAATATTGTGCCAATTGACTTTGTATTTCATTAAAACACATTTTATAAAATTACAGAAATTCGGGAACATTAATTTGGACAAAAGGGCACTTTGTCACAGTCAGGGAGGGGGCTCGAGCCCCCCGAGCCCCCTCCCTGGCTGCACGCCTGAAAGCACAGCAGCAATGTGACATCATTTTAGGTGGGAGGAGAGCTCGATCAAACGTGACAGAGGGGAATGGGAGAGTCGAAAATGGACAGGAACAAATGGAAGCTGGTATTCAGAAGATAAAAGGTACCAAACATAGAGGTAAATAACAGAAAAGTTTCAATGTATAGTGGAAAGTATAGCTTGTAGAGTTAATAAGTTACAAAAACAAACAGCCAATTTAAATCATTTCTATATATTGATCAATCTTGAAATAAAAAGAAAGTTTCTTATACAAATACTTACTTAGTTTTCTGAAAAGTTTTTCTGTTTATATGCTATGCATTGCAGTAATATTTTTATTAACAATTTCGTTAACAAACAATCATAAATTTATTCAGAACAAAGCATTGTTTCACAACAGCAGCAGCTTCGTATATGCTTACTGGTTTTGAGCTTTCGTATTCCACGGTTAATGGATCGCGGAAAACACCATACTTCTAAGTAAAAGTGTGAAGTATTTTTTTCTCTCTTGTCTTCCCCAAATTACGGATTTCAATATACTATTTGAAATGGAGAACATTCATGTGACGTCACGTGGTTTGTTATGCATCAGCTCGGGAAGCACGTGGTAATGTTATCCTCTACAGCTATCGAAGCACGTGCTATTGTTTTCCGACTACTCAAACCTTTCTAACCGCTTTTTTTCATACAGTGATTTGGAATTGAAGCTCAGGTGGATATGGCGTGAATGTCCCCCATTGGACCTTTTTTTTTTAAGTTTTTCGTGAAAAGAACTTATGAATGTATCTTTTAAACATAGAGTTAGGAAAGAGGAGTTTTATCAGTTCTAATGGTTTGAAGCAGGGCTGTCAAGTTTTTCGAGCTACTGCGCCTAACATAATAACCGAAACTGGCAGTGAGGTATCCCAAGATGCACCGCTCTAGCCTGCTTTTTTGTGTGCTACTACGCACATACATGTGCCGCTCTATTCTCTTTCCTAATTCTATGCTTTTAAACAATCTTGCTTAAATTGTTGATTGCAGAATAAAACATGGCTGGATTCCTTATTACGTTTAAATACGTTTTTTTTTTTAAACTCCTTTTGACACTAAAAACACTGTCCTCTCTAAAAACATTTTTACCTTTGGTTTCTCCCTACGATGAATATAACCATATTATATACTGACGCTAGTAATTCTAGTTAAATCAACACAATATACAGGTACAAACTTTTAGTCAAGTATGACTCAGCCCCAATAGAACACCTACTCATTAAAAAATTATTTCATTCCAAGGTAGAAATTGAAAAATAGATACGGTAAAATAAAAAAAATACTATTTCTTATCAATCATTTATATATTTTCTAGCAAATTAATACCCGTTCTACGCACGGCCAAAATTTTTTTCAAAATCAATAAAAAATAGAATGTCTCTAAATAATAACCTGTTTAAATAAAATCCTGTGGCAAATGGTCGCTAACCAAGGACGAAACGCGGCCGCTGCAATGGACATCGCTAATCCCTTTCCAAAGCGTCGGCTCGATGTCGCAGCACAGTAGAACCCCGATTATCCGAGTTAATGTGGATCGAGACTAACTCGGATAACCGAAAAACTCGGTTAAAGCGAAAAATGTAAATAAAGCAATTCTGTATGTCTTAATGTATACTTTAACAAATACAAATGTTATACAGACCACGCTCCACGATTATTCAGCTAAAATAATTATTAAATTTTTTTTAATAATATGGTCAGATACCTTAAAATATACAACTCGAAGGGTTTTTAGGTAATATAAATATATATATTTTTGTTGTTTTCCACAGTTAAAAAATTTTGGTATTATTTCAAAAACCATATAAAAAATTAAAATTAATTCTTTTTTTCTTATGGAAATCATATATTTGACCTAAAATAAGCTTATTTTGTGAATATCAGATGTTTCTGTAGTGTAGTAAATTTTTGGGACTGAAAGGGTTAATAAATTCACACTTTTACAACAGTTTTATGTTATACCTGGACAGTAAAATATGATTTCATCTAAAATCCCCATGCCGACAACCATGCCAAAGCAGCGTAAAAAGGGAGGGCAAAATGTTTATGAAAATATAAAAAATGTTATGCTTAACTGGAATCGGAGGAAATTTCAAAAACATGTTTGCTCGGATCTCTCAATTTTTCAAAGACATTTTTGGCAGCTATTGCAGTTTACCTGCCCACGTCCGACTAAATCTCACGTAGCGCAATTAGCATCCGAAAAAAAACCTTATTTTATTTTCGGATTGCTAAAGTGAGGAAAAGTTGTCATCGGCAAAGACATGAAAAATGCACAATTTTTTTTTTTTACTTTATCTTCCGTTCGCGCAATGCCATCAAAGTCGGCAAAAAATTGTCAAAAAACAAAAATTTTGATATTTTTTATAAACAATAATGTTTTTAGTAGCGTTCCTATATCATGAATTAACTACTAAAATCAATATAAATGCACTTACTATATATTTGTGTCAGATCTATCAATTTTGCAAAAACTAAGAATTTCCCTCACTTGGCACTATGTTGCGTGGCCGGAAGATCTGACACAAATGAATGATAAGTGCATATGTTTTAATATTATGTACTTTTAGTAGCTAATTGATGAATAGGAACGCAACTAAAAACACCTATCGTGCTTAAAAAATTATAACAAAATTTTTTGACAATTATTCCCAACTTTGATGGCATTGTGCGAACGGAAGATAACGTAAAAAAAAAATAATTAGTGCATTTTTCATGTCTCTACCAATGGCAACTTTTCCGCACCATGGCATTCCGAAATAAAATTAAAAGTTTATTCATTAGAATTTATTTATTTTAAATTTTTTTTTAATAATAAAAATAAAAGTTTATTTCGGCCCACCCTAGTGTGTAAGAACATGTTTTTGAAGGTGAGACTTTTGACTAAATCTCCTAAAACACACTTCACAAGTATGTGGCTTTTCTCCTGTGTGTGTGAGAAGATGGTCTTGAAGGGTAGACTTTAGACTAAATTGCTTGTTGCACACTTCACATGTATGTGGTTTTTCCCCCGTGTGTATGCGACTGTGTATTTGAAGATTAGTCTTGTGACAAAAACTCTTAGAACACACTTCACAAGTATGTGGCTTCTCTCCTGTGTGTGAGAGAAGATGTCCTTGAAGGGTAGACTTTTGACGAAATTGCTTGTTACACAATTCACAACTATATGGCTTCTCTCCTGTGTGTGTTAGAAGATGGTCTTGAAGGGTAGACTTCAGACTAAATTGCTTGTTGCATACTTCACATGCATGTGGCTTCTCTCCTGTGTGTGTGAGAAGATGGACTTGAAGTGTAGACTTTTGATTAAATTGCTTGTTACATACTTCACAACTATATGGCTTCTCTCCTGTGTGTATGAGATGATGGTCTTGAAGGTGTGACTTTCTACTGAATTGCTTGTTACACAATTCACATTTATGTGGCTTTTCTCCTGTGTGTGTAAGATGATGTCTTCGAAGATCAGACTTTGCACTAAATTGCTTGTTGCATACTTCACATGCATGTGGCTTCTCTCCTGTGTGTGTGAGAAGATGGACTTGAAGGGTAGACTTGTGACGAAATACCCTAAAACACACTTCACAACCAGGGGTGCAGAATATGTCCGATCCGGCGATCCTAGATCGGGGGAAATTTTAGCCTTCTGGGGAAATTTTGTGAAAAATATTCAATTATTTTCGATTTTAACAATGTATCACAAAATTCCCTGACCACTGACCAGCCATTCGTTTTCTGTTTTAAAACTTGCCATAAATTTACTATTTAATTTTGTTCTAACAAACCAAAATATCATATAGCGTTTGTATCCTGAATTCAGCATATCATCGCGGTTGATCGCAATTTTTACGGTGCCCGGAATTAGGTGAAACTAAACTTAAATTTCAATAAACTACAGGTAAAATATCAGATATTAATAATGAAGAAGAAAAAAATTCCATCAAAATGTGAAGATGAATTAAGATTAGATTACACTAAGATGTCTTCAAATCTCGGCCAGCCAGTGTAACCTCCGGTTAGAAGAAGCTCGATATTGATGAAAAATAAGCTTAAATTTTGATAAATAACTAGTTTAAATAATGGATTTTAATAATGAAGAAAACAAATTTTAATTCAAATTTGAAGATAAATTAAGATTAGAATACAATAAGACGTCTTCAAATATCGATCAACGGCCAGTGCAATCCCCCATTAGAAGACGATCATTTAGTCGTGACAAAAAAAATTTAGTCCAATAAAGTTTTCTGATTTACTTAGTATGCCGCCTAGTAATTTCCACGAAATCTGCAGATGACGTCACATTGCATCAGAATGATTGACAGTTCTGTGGCTCTGCGTGATCGGAAGAGTATCTTTTGTAGCTCCGGTTCAGGCCAGTCGGACAACCACATTATTTTTTCTGATCAAGTGTCCGTGAGTCGTGAACAACAAGAACAGCTTGCAAGTCAAAATTCTTTTTGTTTACGTTTGAACCTTTTCTTTTTCATTTCAGCATATACTGAGGTTTCTGATTGTAGACAAGTTTTAGTTTTTTTTTTTTTTTAAATGGAGTGTCGGGCTTATGCACGTTTTATATTTAGATTTTATGTTGCTAATAAATTTTTAGTCCTTGTATTTTTCTGGAAAAATGCTTGAATTTTGTTTTATTAACAAATGCATGAATCATATGTTAATAAGGATATGCATTGAAAGACCATGATGGGGATTTCAATCACAAAGAGGCAGTCAATATTTTTTTTTTGCAAAACCTGGTCCGGTGCTTAAATTTTCGGCCTTATGGAACTGCTAAACTACCAAAACTCAATAGTAATACACCAAATGAAGAGTAAAAATGTTCACACTCACAACAGACAAAACTGATGATGACCCCCTTCCCCAAAACTAACATAAATAAAAGTAAATTTATTTGACTTTAAAGTGTTTATAACGAAATTAAAAATACATTCAGTAGAATAGTATTATATAATTATTATATTAACAATTGTTGTGTCATGAAAATTGTTAAAATATAAATTTTATCGGTCACGCTTAGTTCAGCTATTTTGGTTCTCCAAACCAAGCATTTGGTTTGAAGTTCAGCTTTTCTGTTCAACAAGCACTAACATACTGATAAAAGAAAATTTACTTAAAGTGTATATAAAGATATTAAAAGTACATAACATTAATTAGTATCTGTTATAGTATTATATAGCTATTTAAACCTGTCTTGTTGAGATAATTGTTAAAATTAAAAAATTTCGGTCACACCTAGTTCAGCTTTTTTGGCTTTTCAAAGCAAGCAATTGGTTTGGATTTGTGTTTTTTTTTTTGTTCAACAAGCACCAACATCCCTGTATATCGTAAAATTTTCTATACCTAAGGTAATTCAGAATTTATGCAAGTCTATAATATACGGTAAAATTTTGGGGGGGAAATTTTCAAACGGATTGGGGGAAATGTTTGGAGTTAAAACATTTTCTGCACCCCTGTTCACAACTATGTGGCTTTTCTCCTGTGTGTATGAGACGATGGTCTTGAAGGTGCGCCTTTTGACTAAATTGCTTGTTACACAGTTCACAACTATGTGGCTTTTCTCCTGTGTGTGTGAGACGATGGACTTGAAGGTGTGACTTTTGACTAAATTGCTTGTTGCACAATTCACAACTATATGGCTTTTCTCTTGTACGTGTTAGAAGATGCATTTGAAGTTCAGATTTCTTATCAAAACTCTTAGGACATACTTCACATGTGTGTTTCTTTTTAACAGTGCTTGTAAAAATGTTTTTCACAGACGACATTTTGATAAAATCTCAGAGAAATGCAATAACAATTAGCTTAGTTTGATAACCTACTTCATGTTCATTTAAGTTTGAGTTGAGGTACTGATCGCTCTCATTTAGTGTCGTACTAAAGTAGCATACAAGAAGTAGTCCGAAGAAAAACCTAAAATATAACAAAACAACAACGTTACAAAAAAACATTTATTATAGGAGACACACATAAATTGTTTCACACACACAGAGGGGGAGGGAGAGGTATGCCCCAATATGACGTAACGATGTGGAAATTTTCACTTTAAAACATTTCTTTGAAAGTTTTGGAGAAAAAAAGCTGTACTCTTTTCATCACAGACAAACACTTCATTTCAGAAATACAATATATGAAAGAAAAAGAAAAAAAGGACAACAAACACTCTGCTCATACTACTTGGTCAGATGGACATATGAGGTTAGGTTTAAAATATCGTCGTACTAGAGCAATACGAGGGCTACTGGCGAAAGGTGTCGTATTTTAGAACCACAGTCAAGTGACCAGCAGATACCTGAATAGGCACCCAACGCAACCATTAAGGATGACATTGTACACAGCGTTAGGACATTTAAGGATATTTAACTTGCCACCTTACACGGGGTATTATTTGTCGGACATTTATTTCTGCACGGGCCGTTTATAGGTCGACAGCCATTTTGGCGATGCCCGAGAATGGGACCTTTCGCATGCTAGGCGAAAGCCTAACCGACTGGGCTCCCCAGCCCCCCAGGGGGACAGAGCATGAGAAAAGTATTTGTTGTAGTTTGTTTTATATTGTATTGCTACATATTTCAGCAATTTGCAGCTCTAGTATAATCATTTAATTAATGTTTTTTAGATTATTTGACTCATTTTCTTTTGGTTTTTTCTGCATTTGTGAGGAGACCATTGCAAGCCACAATGTTAGCATTATTAGGGTCTGGTATTTTACAGACCTCTTCCCGACAGCCTCTACTGAACACAGGGTTTGAGACAACAGCCTCTACTGAACATCACTGAATTGCGTTGCTATCTTAACCAATCAGAGGACAAGCAATGACCCGAACAAACATTAACCCTCTAATGCATACCAGGGCTAGAAAAATCTCAAAATTTTTACATGCCCTGTCGGGCATGTTAGTCTTAGAAATACATGCCCGAATAAAACTTTTACATGCCCAAGCGCAGGCCGAGCGATAAGGGGAGGGGGAAAAGAAACTGTACCCAGACATGAGTTTGGCAAAAATAACAAAAGCTGAAACTAAAATGCGTAATTGGAAGCATAATTTTTTTAAAGCAGGATACTTAATTCACGAAATAACTTTCATTATGTAAGTTGGAAAACCAAATTCTCTGACTTTTCCAGGTTTTTTCCCAGAGAATTTACAGAAAATTCCAGGTTTTATAAATGTTAATTAAAAATATATCAAACTATTATACCTTAAGAAACCTTACCAAAATAACAAGGAATTCGAAAATTGTAGAAAGTGGCGAAATTTCCCGGATCCCACCAAAATTTTATTGATGAAGAATTTCTATTTGATGCCATAACAACATTGTGAAGTAACTAATTTCGACTTAAGATTAAAATTATAAATTTTTTCAAGAAGCAATGAATGAATATGCTATGGATTTATTAAAACGCAAAATATTTAGTTAAATTTATGGAAAGGTATTTTTGACTAAATGTTTACATGCCTGGTCGGGCATGTGAGGCGAAAAAATACATGCCCGATTGGAATTTTTACATGCCCCGGGCATGTCGGGCAATATAATTTTCGAGCCCTGATGCATACTGTTACCGTTTGATAACAAGCAACATAATCCACTTTATCCTATTAAATTAGAGCTCCTCCTAGACAAAATCGTGTTTTTTTCATCTATTACATTTCATTTTAAAGTCTTAGTTACTAATAATCCTCATAGATAACAGTAGTAAAAGTGTATTCAAAATTAAAGAGTGAGGTTATTAACTTTTGTGAAATTACGTTTTTGGCAGTAATTCAAAGAATAATAATATTACTACTAAATACTAATAAATTGTTGGTAATGGGCCCTGAACACAGGGTTTGAGACCCGCCCACCATCCCAAAAAAAACCAGGGCATTTTTTTTTAAAATAAACTGATAATTAAAAAAAAAACCAATAAAACCAAGGTTCAAGTGGTTTTTTTTTCAAAAATTTTACTACTTTACAACTTTTCAGGGGATTTTTTAAGAATTTTTTATTATTAATTTGAAAGGTAAACACATATTAAAAATGTCTAAGTTTGCAGATGTCTCTCAGTACATTAGAATTTTACTAAAAAGAAAAAAAGGATTGCAATTGTTTCAAAGCACAGCAGCAATGTGACATCATTTTAGGTGGGAGGAGAGCTCAATCAAACGCGACAGAGGTGGATAGGAGAGTCGAAAAAGTCTAAATGTAATGTAATTTATATACGTCCCCTTATAAAATCCTAAAGTTATTAGTAGAATGGAAAGTATTGCACCTAGGAAGGTAAGGGCACAAATCTGTTTCTATGTATGTAATGAATCAGAAAAACTTAAATTGATAAGATACTTTTTTGCTTTATAATAAAATATTCTTATTGAACATATTCTTCACAATACACATTCTTCAACAAACAGCCAATTTAAACCATTTCTATATATTGATCAATCTTGAAATAAAAAGAAAGTTTCTTATACAAATACTTACTAAGTTTTTTGAAAAGTTCTTCTGTTTATGTGCTATGCATTGCAGTAATATTTTTATTAACAATTTCGTTAGCAAACACTCATAAATTTATTCAGAGCAAAACATTGTTTACAACAACAAGCAGCTTCGTATATCCTTACTGGTTTTGAGCTTTCGATTTCCACGGTTAATGGATCGCGGAAAGCACCATACTTCTAAGTAAAAGTTTGAAGTATTTTTTTCTCTCTGGTCTACCCCAAATTTACGGATTACAATATGATACTATTTGAAATTGGACCTTTTTTTTAAAAATTTTTCGTGAAAAGAACTTATGAATGTATCTTTTAAACATAGAGTTAGGAAAGAGGATTTTTATCAGTTCTAATGGTTTGAAGCAGGGCTGTCAAGTTTATCGAGCTACTGCGCATAACATAATAACCGAAACTGGCACTGAGGTATCCAAAGATGCACCGCTCTATCCTGCTTTTTTGTGTGCTACTACGCACATACATGGGCCGCTCCATTCTCTTTCCTAATTCTATGCTTTTAAACAATCATGCTTAAATTGTTGATTGCAGAATAAAACATGGCTGGGTTAATTATTACGTTTAAATACGTTTTTTTTAAACTCCTTTTGCCCTTTACACGCAATATTTCTATTATATTTTTAAAGTAAAAACCTTGTACATAGTAATAAGGTTTTTAAGAAGTCCAGTATCGATTATTTAAAAAAATATTTTATTGAACAATTCAAAGGATTCTAAAAAACATTTCTACCTTTGGTTTCTCCCTACGATGAATATAACCATATTATATACTGGTGCTAGTAATTCTAGTTAAATCAACACAATATACAGTAACAAACTTTTAGTCAAGTATGACTCAGCCCTAATAGAACACCTACTCATTAAAAAATTATTTCATTCCAAGGTAGAAATTGAAAAATAAATACGTTAAAATAAAAAATAATTATTTCTTATTACTCATTTATTTATTTTCTAGCAAATAAATACCCGTTCTACGCACGGACAAAAAAAAAATCAAAATCAACAAAAAATAAAATGTCTCTAAATAATAACCTGCTTAAATAAAATCCTGTGGCAAATGGTCGCTAACCAAGGACGAATTGCGGCCGCTGCGATGGACATCGCCAATCCCTTTCCAAAGCGTCGGCTTGATGTCGCAGTACAGTAGAACCCCGATTATCTGAGTTAATGTGGATCGAGACTAACTCGGATAACCGAAAAACTCGGTTAAAGCGAAAAATGTAAATAAAGCAATTCTGTATGTCTTAATGTATACTTTAACAAATACAAATGTGATATAGACCACGTGCAATTCTATGCATGATATTGAAATTGTTCTTTCACCTAAAAAAGTCCTTAATTGTTTTTTGTGTTTTATGTTATTTGGCGTTTCTCGGCAGCAATGCAAGAAAAGTAAAAGGGGATTATAGTTGGATTTTTCTTTCCTGACGGTTTGTGAGATCAGGTTCTGCTCAGAATTTTTTTCGGTAGTCGTCGTAAAAATAAAAAAAAGAAATAATTAAAAAAAAAGAAATATTTTAAAGCTCGGTTAAGGCGGAAAATCGGATAATCGGGACTGTACTTTTTTGCAACGTTTGGCCGATTATTTGCTGCTAGGGCAATGACTACAAGGGAAAAAAAAATTATCGAATTAGAGCTAAAGTGATGTATTTTTTCAGTTATTTCTAAATTTCGATAAAAATAGAACAAATATGAAAAAAAATAAGCCTCAGGTGCACATTTAGACATTAAAAAGAATCTCCTAAAAATTTCGGATTTTTCTGGGCAGTTTAAGTACGTCTTTTACGATCCACAGACATACACACAAACTTTTTCTTTTATTATTTTAGTTTTGGTCAATGAAAAATAAGTCAATCTTCATGTGATACATCTTATTGTATAATAGTTTATTATATTAAAAAAATAGCAATACATTTTATTGTCTTTTACAAAAATGATAGTACACCTATCGAGCATTATAGAACGAACTATTATGATAAGAATGAATCCTTAACCAATCAGAGGACAAGCAATGACCCGAACAAACATTAACCCTCTAATGCATACTGTTACCGTTTGATAACAAGCAACATAATCCACTTTATCCTATTAAATTAGAGCTCCTCCTAGACAAAATCGTGTTTTTTTCATCTATTACATTTCATTTTAAAGTCTTAGTTACTAATAATCCTCATAGATAACAGTAGTAAAAGTGTATTCAAAATTAAAGAGTGAGGTTATTAACTTTTGTGAAATTACGTTTTTGGCAGTAATTCAAAGAATAATAATAATAGTACTAAATACTAATAAATTGTTGGTAATGGGCCCTGAACACAGGGTTTGAGACCGCCCACCATCCCAAAAAAAACCAGGGCATTTTTTTAAAAAATAAACTGATAATTAAAAAAAAACCCAATAAAACCAAGGTTCAAGTGGGTTTTTTTTTCAAAAATTTTACTACTTTACAACATTTCAGGGGATTTTTTAAGAATTTTTTATTATTAATTTGAAAGGTAAATACAGAATAAAAATGTCTAAGTTTGCAGATGTCTCTCAGTACATTGGAATTTTACTTAAAAAAAAAGGATTGCAATTGTTTCAAAGCACAGCAGCAATGTGACATCTTTTTAGGTGGGAGGGGAGCTCCATCAAACGCAACAGAGGTGGATGGGAGAGTCGAAAAAGTCTAAATGTAATGTAATTTAAGTGATGTAATTTATATACGTCCCCTTATAAAGTCCTAAGTTATTAATAAAATGGAAAAGTATTGCACCTAGGAAGGTAAGTGCACAAATCTGTTTTCTATGTATGTAATGAATCAGAAAAACTTAAAAAGATAAGATACTTTTTTGCTTTATAATAAAATATTCTTATCGAACATATTCTTCCTCTGAGTTGTCGAAGTAACGAAATTTTTCGTTACTTTGTTACTGCTAACAGTAACTAAGTTACAGTTACTTTCTGAAAAATGCAACGACAAGACCTGACGTTACCAAAAAACTAACAAAGTAACTGTTACAGGTAACGCGATATTCCAATCCCTGGTTCTGCGGAAGATATAGTGCCTTTAGTGCCCAGTCGAAAACCTGTCAGGAACGACATCAAATCAAAGCTACAAGCCAGATAGGGTCAAAAGCCTAACACTAGACAAACATATTTTTCTGTCTGTTTCTCCAGTTTTTTCTGAATTCAAAATGTTTATAATAATTAAAAGGGAATCTTTGCATAGGGTTAGGGGAAATTGTAAGGCTAACGCTAACCTTATTTTGTGTTTATTACACATGCACACAGAATTAGGGTATGCCTAGGAAAAACCCGTATTGAATTGGGATAGAGTTTAACGAAAACCTTATCCTTACGTCAGTAACAAATTGTTATCTTAATTTAAAAGAGAGTTCATATTTTTATTCAAGCTTCTTAAATGCAGGCTACAAATGGAAGTTGGCATTCAGAAAATAAAAAGTATCAAACATAGAGGTAATTAACAACAGACTTTTATAATAATTTTTTTAGCAAACTTAAAAATAATTTATTTTATATAAAGAGTTTCTCTATAGGTGATAGTAGTAAATATTTTTAAAAATATGTATTGTTCTGTGAAATAACATTAAAAAATTTTTCGTGCAGTTGCTACAGTGTAATAGAATGTGAATGAGTGAACGAGCAGCTTTGAAAGTGCGCTCTAATTTTGACTTTTTCTAATTTGTGCCGTTAAAATAAAAAAAAATAAGATCAAAACTAAGGCAATTATGTCTTGGGCATTTTCAAATGTGTACAAACTGAATAAATACATATAACTTAAATAAATATATATTTTTTGACATTTAATGTTCACAAGCATAATTTGAATGAACTTTAGAATGTAATGAATTAAAGAAAACGAATTGTGTTTTCATATATTGATATGCTGGAACTGATGCTTGATGGTAATATAAAAGTACAGAGTGCGAACGTGGAACCTTTACATTTGCTAAGGTTTTAATTTTGAGCCACAAGTTTTATTTTTATTTCTTTATTAGAGGTTCTGACAAAGCAAGGAAACAGCCCCCCCCCCCCCCCACCCGCTTACTTGCTTAAAAAAGCAATTAAGTTACAAAAACAAACAGCCAAGAGATGTTTTAAACAGACTATATTTATATGTTGATCAATCTTAAAATAAAAAGAAAGTTTCAATACTTACTAACTTTGTTGAAAATGTTCTTCGGATTATGGACAATGCATTGAAGGAATATTTTAATTAACAATTGCGTTAAATCAATGCGTAAAAGAAGCACTCATAAACAAACCATGCTGACTAACAACAAAAAGAGTATTAAAAAAAAAAAGCTTCGTTTGAGCTTTCTGGTTTTGAGCTACTGAACTCTAGGGTTGATAAAAAATTGGATCGCTGAAAACACCCTTCTGCTATGTTAGAGTGTGATTTGTGAAATGTAGTCATATTTTCTAGCATGTCAGCCCCAAATTTCTTTTAATTTGACACTATGGAAAATTTGCCTTATTAAAAAAATGATACGCATCAGGTTGTTCGTTGTTTGGAGTGGGAAGAGAGGAAGATTTTATTTTGTAAAGCATCCTTGTGTGTACTTTGTCAACCATTGTAAACAGATCAAGGCACAGTGCAATAAAATAATTATAAATCTATCTATTCATTAGTTTGAAACAATTGTAGTCGATAATTTAAAAAACGTTTTCCACCATATATTTTAATAAATATATATAATAAAATATATTTTCAATTTTTACTATACCACTTCAAATCTTTGCCAAGGTAAATTACATTTTTCCTTATTAAAATACGTTGTACATTCGTTGATTTCATTTAAAACTAAGCCATAAAATAATATAAAATTTTGAAGTGCCCCCCCCCCCGCCCCACGCCCTCCGCTATTTTAACAATATATGCTTAGCAGACTTAATATATTAGGAACAGGTATGTTTAAATACTTTTTTTTTTTTTTTTTTTGTTTTTTTTTTTATTTTTTTTTTTTTTTTTTTTTTTTTTTTTTTTTTTTTTTTTTTTTTTTTTTTTTTTTTTTTTTTGTTTTTTTTTTTTTGTTTTTTATTTTTTTTTTTTTTTTTTTGTTTTTTTTTTTTTTTATTTTTTTTTTTTTTTTTGTTTCTTTTTTTTTTTTTTTTTTTTTTTTTTTTTTTTTTTTTTTTTTTTTTTTGTTTTTTTTTTTTTTTTTTTTTTTTTTGTTTTTTTTTTGTTTTTTTTTTTTGTTTTTTTTTTTTTTTTTTTTTTTTTTTTTTTTTTTTGTTTTTTTTTTTTTTTTTTAATGTTTTTTTTTTTTTTTTTTTTTTTTTTTTTTTTTTGTTTGTTTTTTTTTTTTTTTTTTTTTTTTTTTTTTTTTTTGGTTTTTTTGTTTTTTTTTTGTTTTTTGTTTTGTTTTTTTTTTTTTGTGTTTTTTTTGTTTTTTGTTTTTTGTGGTTTTTTTTTTTTTTTGGTAAAACAAATTTTAAAAGTTTGAACTTTTCTGCTGATTTTACTTTCAATATCTCAATGAGAAACATAAAGTAATGATTATTTTATTTTTTAAAGTATTGCGATGGGTCCAACTATTCCAGTTTTTCTTCAAGTTCTAGAGTATTCGTCCAAAATTATGCCTGTCTGAAAGCAAGCAAAAGCTTGAAATAAAAGAGATATAGATTTCAAGTTTTTCGTACTCGAATTCTTAGTACTTGTTTTCGTCATATATTGATTTTTAGCTACCAAAGATAGCAACTGTAGAATGTTTTGGTTGGTTTTAAAAGGCATTGCTTGAAGAAGAAGAGAGCTAGTGTAATAGTGGAATAATCTTTATTAAATACAATTGGCCCAATTATTGTTGCATAGGCCTTGCATTTTTTTTTAAAATTGTTGTTTTCAACTATATTTGAACAAATAAAAGTTTCGAAGAAAAAAAATATTTCTTTGCTGCTTTTCCCCAATTCATTCTGGATGCTGCATAAATAAGACTTCCGCAAAATTTTATAGTTTTTAGAACAGAAAAATTGGGATTGAGAGAGTTTTGGAATGGAATGGAATGCTAAATGGCGCCCGATCTAGAAGGGAAGGGCCGTAGGCTATGTAGCCCAATTACCGACCCGCTCGGCCAGAAGGGACATGTCACAGGAGACACACAAAGAAAGGACGACACAAACACATAGAACAAATAAGCAACATTATTGACAAGTACAAATATCCCATAGCCTGACACAGGGATTCGAACCCGACCATCAGCAGCTCCGAAGGCCAGTACACTAACCATCTCAGCCACTGAGGCCGGCAGCGGCAGATTGAGAGAGTATAATAGTGTTGTAAAAAATATTTGGCAAGCACCGGCTCAACCCAATAGAACTACCCCCTACTATCTAAAAAAATTTTAGGGTAAAAATTGAAAAATAAATAGAGGAAAAAGTTAAATTGAAAAATATAATGGAAAAATAATTATCTGGCTTATTGAATTCCCTTATTTTTAACGTATTTGAATCAATGAGAAATAAGATCAATTTACAA